>SNVD02013456.1:0-600000 GCA_013180625.2 Boswellia sacra | reverse complement strand
TTTCGTGCTTACTTTATCTCACAAAAAAAAGTATTATTCTCATGGGTTACTCCACATGTCAGGTCTTGTTGGCTACCCCAGTGATGGTATCAATAAGTTCCTATGGATGGTTTGTATGGGGGGGGGGGGGGGCGGGGTGGTTCCCTCATATAAAGGAACCCAATTACCTGGTAGGTTCCTGTTTCCATCAATATTAATGTAAAGAAAATGAAGTTCTGTTTTCTGGTGTAATACTATACATTCGCAGAACTTTAAATTGCTTGTAGATGTTATTAACTGTTTTGAAACCTCACTTTCTATTTGAAGAGAGATGGCCAGTATTGGATTGATTATCAGGCTACTCCCACCATGCCAAATTGTCTCATGTACAAACTCTCATATTATAGGTCAGCTTTTGCAGCAACTTAAGAATATACAATTTCTAAAATATGTATGGCTATTAACTATCACTACAAGAAAAACAGTTTTTTGCGACAAAATTTTTTGCGACGAAATAAAATTCGTCGCACAAATCGGCCTTTTGCGACAAAATTATTATTTCGTCACAAAAGTTAGCATTTCAAAAAAAAAGATATTTTGTGAGGAATTTTTCTTCATAAAATAAAACCTTTAGTGATGAATATTCATTTCCTCGCTAAAAACTCGAGTGACTAATTAGGGAAGTATTTTTTGCGACGAAATAAACCTATTGCGATAAACTTTTCGTCGCAAAACGTATTACACAAAGACGGCATTTTGTGACAAAAATTTTATAGCAACATGAACATTTTTTGCGACAAAATTATGTTTCTCGGGAAAAAAAGATCTTTTGCGACAAAAAATTCCTCACTAAAGGCCATTCCAATTTACCATGCATATATGGCAATACTTGACATTTTGCGACGAAAAAATAATTCCTCACCAAATGTGACCTTTTGCGAGGAATTTTTCCTCGCAAAAAATCTATTTTTCGCAACAAAAAATTCCTCGCGAAAAGCTATTTTAATTTGCCATGCACACGTGGCAATATTGGACATTTTGCGACAAAAACGTGATTCCTCGCAAAATGTGACTTTTTGGGAGAAAATTTTCTAGCAAAATGTGTCTTTTTGCGAGAATTGCGACAAAAACGTGATTCCTCGCAAAATGTGACTTTTTGCGAGGAATATTTTCTCGTAAAATATGTCTTTTTGCGAGGAAAATTTTCTCGCAAAAAGTCACATTTTGCGACAAAAAATTCCTCGCGAAAAGCCATTCTAATTTACTATGCACACTTGACAATATTGGATATTTTGCGACGAAAATTTGATTCGTAGCGAAATGTGACCTTTTGCGACAATAAATTCCTCGCGAAAAGCCATTTTAATTTACCATGCACACGTGGCAATACTGGATATTTTGCGACAAAAACGTGATTCCTCGCAAAATGTGACTTTTTGCGAGAAAAATTTTGTCGCAAAATGTGACGTTTTGCGAGAAAAATTTTCTCGCAAAAAGTGACATGTTGTGACAAAAAATTCCTCGCGAAAAGCCATTCTAATTTACTATGCACACTTGACAATATTGAATATTTTGCGACGAAAATTTGATTCGTCGCGAAATGTGACCTTTTGTGACAATAAATTCCTCGCAAAAAAGTTAACCTTTTGAGAAAAAAAATTTCTCGCGAAAAGCCCGTCTAACTTATTATGAACACGTGACAATACTAGACATTTTGTGACGAGAATATGTATTCCTCGCAAAATATGGCCTTTTGCGAGAAAAAATTCCTCGCAAAAAGTTATTTTTTTAAAATTAAAACTTAATAACTTTCCTCTTTTGTTTTCTTCTCTTTGTTCGTGGTTCGTCTAATATATAAGTCTTTGTTTAAAAAATGACAAAAAAAGAATAAAGAAAGTATTAAAAATCTAATTTGATTTTATATAAATTGACAATTTTTAAATATAGTAAGGTCATTTGGATATTCATACAAATTTTTATTAAAAAAAAAAGACCATTTGTGATTCCATTCATGCTTTTAAATGTGAAAAACTATTAAGATATTCTAAATTTAGTGTTTGTAAAAGAGATAAATAATTAAAATAAACTCTCTATATATATGTGTGTGTGTGTGTGTGTGTGTGTGTGCGCGTGTGTGTGTGTGATATGAATCGTTAATAATCTAATAATCAAGCATAAAATTTATTGCTAATTATTTATATATAATCTAATTTATGTGTGATTTATATATGTCTACCTGCTAAATTACAATTATGATAAACTTATTACCATGACTAATTTTTAATTGATGAAAATGAGATTGAAAAAAAAAATCTAACTTCTAAAAATCTAATTTATTTTTCAACGTTTAATTATATGTCAAATAAACATAAATAAATAAATAATTAATAATCATGTAATGTTGCCTATAATTTTGTTTTTTATTTTTTTGTTATAAAGTGTATTAATTTAGACAATATATTTCTCTTAGACTTTTAATTTTTATCGTATAGCTTTGAGTAAATTATTGAGATATTTTAAACAATTGTTAGAGTTTATTTTAAGGGAGATAAATAATTAAAATGAACTCTATAACAAAAAATAAATACATTTGTTATATATTGATTACTATATGAATAATTAATCATTTACTGGTAAATGGCAAAAACTAATTTTCAATTCGTAATACATATGATACTTGTAACATATGTATATGTATATATGTCTAATAATTAAATTACTTATATGAAAAAAATATTTTTTATAATTGTAAAAATATTTTTAATAATTGTTATTTTTATAAAAAAATGGATAATTAATTTAAAGGCATTCTATACTTGAAAATAAATGCAATGTTGTTACATTTTTATATGATTATAATATGAATAATTAATCATTTACTAATCAAATTAGAAAAGCTTATTTTCAATTTCTTATAATAACAAATATGACATATATAGATATCTATTTATTAAATTACAACTATTACAAACTTATGGTTTGCATTTGTTAAGATATTTTAAATATTAATTGTTAGCATTTGTAAAATGAATAAATAATAAAAAATATTCACTAAAAGTAAATGCATTTGTTACATAATAATTATAATATGAATATTTGATCATTTATTTATTAAAGTATTAAAAACTTATTTTCAATAACTCGCACATGACAATTATGTCATATGTATAAATGTTTAAGCATTATGCATTTATTAATGATAGTTGACTTGTGTGTATTTTGTTAACACTTTAATACATATGACAATTATGACATACGTTTATATGTTAATAATTAAATTATCTCCATCTCAAATTAATTTTTTAAATTGTAAAACATATTTTTAGTGTTTTTAAAAGAAATAGATAATTAAAATAAATTATAGCTAAAATGAATAGAATCTTTTTGTTACATATATGATTATAATATCAATAATTAATTATTTATTGATCACTAAAGAAATTTTTTTTTGTAATTCCTCATATAACAACTACGACATATGTATAAATGTCTAACTATTGTTTACACTTGTTAAATAATTCTTGAGTTGTTGTACCTATTTTATTAACATTTTAATACTCAATAAAAAATAATTAAATACTATATAATGTTTTATATTTCTATTGTATATGGTTGTTATATTATTTATTAATTTGTCATCAAATTATTTAATACCAATCCAATATTATATAAATTTAATTATGGATGAAAATTTAATTAATAAATAAACTTATAATTATCCAAGTGTCAGTATGGTTTATTTAAATATTTTTAATTTTAGATTTAGATTTTAATTTTAATATTTTTTTAAAGACTTATAGTGACAAAAATTTTGTCACAAAAGATTAGCATTTTATCGCTAAAGATTAGCATTTTAGACTTTTAGCGACCACTTTAAAATTCCTCGCAAAATGGGATCTTTTGCAAAGAAAATTTAAATTCAAATACGTCGCAAAAACTAAATTTTAGGCGGACTTTTTCCCGCCTATTAAATTTCAAAATTTTTACACCTTTAGCGACAAAAACTTTTTTAATAGCTCGCACATGATTGTTATGCCATATGTATAGATGTCTAACTATTTTACATTTGTTAATGATTGTTGACTTGTATGTATTTTGTTAACACTTTTATCCTCAATTAATTAAAACTAACTAAATACCATGCAATAATTTTATATATCTAATGTATGTGGTTAATACATCATTAATTAATTGACATTAAATTATTTAATATTAACCTAATATTAAATAAATTTAATTATGTTGGATAAATTTATTTAATTACTAAATAAATTTATAATTATCAAAGTCCAAGTATGATTAATTTCAAAATCTTCTTAGTTTTTTATTATAATTTTCACATTTGTATACTTTTTATGACAAATAAAAGAGTCTTTAACATTTTTTTTTAAGATTTTTAGTGAGGACATTTTCGTCGCAAAAAGATTAATATTTTGTCGCAATATATGATGTTTTGCGATGATTTAATTTCATCGCAAAATGAGGTTTTTTGCGATGAAATACGAATTTATATTCGTCGCAAAAAATAAAATTTAGGCGGACTTATTCCCGCTTGAGAATTTTGAAAATTTCAAGTTCTTTAGCGACGAAAAATTTGTCACTAAAGATCAAAATTTCTGTCGCAAAATGAAATTTGGGCTGACTTTTTCCCGCTCTTGAAATTTCAAAATTTTGAAACTCTTTCTCGACGAAAATTTTGTCGCAAAAAAAATTTTTGGCGAACTTTTTCCCGCTTTGATTTTTTCATAATTTTAAAAACTATTTCGCAACAAAATTTTCGTCGCTAAAGGTTAAAATTTCGTCGTAAAAGATCCAACTTTTATTATATATACATGGGTTAATTTTTTGGATTGTTTCATTTTCTTCTATCACTTCCAATTCTCTGCTCCTTTTCTTTTCCCAACATTTGGTAAATAATTTTACTCTTTCTTTTACTTTTGTGTTGTAATATATTTTCTTTAATAGTTTAATATATTTTTATTTGTTTTAATATTTGATTCATATTATTGTCTTTTATTTGATAGGTATTTTTGAAGATAGAATACAACTCAACATTCTCAACATTCTCAAATTCTTTGCTTCTTCAACATTTTTTTTTCATAAACTCATTTTTTATGCTTTAATTTTTACTTAACATTTTATTTTTATTTTTTTTGTTTTTAATAGGTATTTTTGAAGATGTGTTGTACTTGAAGATTTGAGGATTCATACCAAGTCAACAACAAAAGATTTTTTGGAGGATGAAGTTTTGTATTTTTCTTTCTCTTTTTTGTATTTTTTTTTATTTTGCTATGTACAAAGGTTGGAATATTGTAAAAATATATTGTGATAAATTTTTTGTAATTTGTTGTTAATTAATAAAATTATTAATATAAAGAATTAAGTTGTGTAATGAGACATGTCATTTATTCTAAAATTTATAACTAATTAAAAAATAAAATATGTAAATTCTTAAAAAATAATCAATTTTCGTGTTAAAAATTTATTGCGACGAATTTTTTGTCGCTAAAGGTAATATTTAGCGAGAAAAAATTGGTCGCAATAAACTTTTTTAACTAAAATAATTTTATTAAAAAATGAGTTGTTTTCTAACAATTTGCGACAATATTGGAATTCATCGCAAAATATACTCTTTTGCGACAATTTTTATTTTCTCGCAAAAAGTTGACGTTATGTGATCTTTTTTGTGACGAAATATTTGTCACAGAATACCACTTTTTGTGAGAAAAATTTTGTCGCAAAAAGACTTTTTGCGAGGAATTCCAGAATCGTCGTAAAAAAACCTATTGCGACTCACATATTGCGACTGGAGCGCGACGAATTTATTTTTGTCGCAAAAACTTATTGCGACGAAAAATTTCGTCGCAAAAAGTCATTTTTCCCGTAGTGTATTATAATCTGTATGAATTACAAAGTTGCTAATTACTTGGTACTGTGTAGTATGCTTACTTGTTTGTTATATAGATTTTTGATATATGATAAAGTGTGATTGATTTGAGGATTGATGCTTGTTTTATGAGAAATTTGTTTAATGTAACAAATGATACAGATTATGAATTTCTGAAATTTAATATACCTATTTTTTATATATATATATATATATTTGGCCGTTAAAAAGTGCCAAGTATATATTTTTTTTATTTTTAAAACTAATTATACTTGGCGGTCAAAAACCGCCAAGTATAGTTAGGTGCATACTTGCGGCCAAAAACCGCCAAGTATTTTTTTTTTTAATTTTAAACCTACTATATTTGGCGGTCAAAAAATGCCAAGTATAGTCAGATGTATATTTGGCACTTTGACCGACCGCCAAATATAGTCAAACTAACTATATTTGGCGGTGTCATTGGTGACGTTTTTAAGACCGCCAAATATGATCATGGTCAAAGACCGTCAAATATGATCATTTTTCTTGTAGTGTACAAGAAAAAAAATATAGAATCTTATCAGTATTTTTTTTTTTCAAATCTATCATGTTCCCTATCCCTTCGGGCACAAGACTGATCACGAACCCTTTCGAAGGAAAATAAATAAAATTTGGCGAAGTACATATGGTGGTATTTACCATGTCATCCCAGTCTTCTCTTGTCTTTTCCATAATTGAACTAGGCAAGTTATCCCTGTCTCAGAAAGACAAAAATAAACAAAAGCAAAACAAGAACATAACTTGTAAAGCATATTGAAAAAGATAAGTTATCTTCTTGAGGACTATATGTATTCTTATGAAGTAGTTTATTAGAATGCACAAATGGTAGAACGAAAGCATCTCATAAATAAAAATTTGACTTCAACCACATGCTATCTTTAGTTTTATTCACATGTCTTTTTTTATTTTTATTTTTAAATATTATTCTTATTTGTGGAACAGCATGTTTCTTCAACCAGTACTTTTGTTTTACTTGTTGCACGCATAAATAAAAGGTTCTGCTTGCTCTTTAATTAGATCCCAGCAACAGGAACCTCAATCAATAAAGGTTGTGCGCGCTCTCTCTACCGTCCACACATGCTCATGTCCTTCCACATAGACCCCTACGTACTGTATCTGATCGTTTCTCTTACGCTATTCACTCCCTTTCAACACTCCAATTACTTTTTACTTCTCTCTATAGCTCTCTGTTTCCCTCTCTCTTCACATTCCTAGACCAACACATTCCCATATTTCATCTTTCTATGTTAAAGTTCTTAACCTTCTACGCTATCTCTCTATATATAAGAAAACTAAGTCAACTTTTGCCTTCAAATTTGCTTTTATCGGAATATTTGCAGGTTAATTGTGGAGGCCAGCAAGCAAATGGATGATCTAGCGGAGAGAAACACTGAAACAATAACGAGATAAATCACCTATTCATCTTAATAAACAAATTTAGAGTTAAGAGTAGAATGTTGCAATAAGGTATGATTAGTATCAATAGTAGAGATCAAAGCGGATTAAACCTTTTTTTTCTTTTTTAAGGAAAGATTAATTAAACGTTTAAATCACACTGTTCGAGCACTAAATGCTCAGTCTAGAAAGTTGATCCATTAGATAAAGCGATCCATATTCCTTACTTATTTTGAACTAGACACATATTTGATTATATAATTAAAATTTAAAGTTAAAATTTAATGATAAAAAAATTAACCACGGAATATTATTTAGGTGGTGGTAATTTTTTGTTAGCTTCGAGTTTCAACTCGAAGTCACTTAAGTTCAAAAAATGATGAAAACCTGATCTTTGTGCCCAATCTGTGAAATTTTGGTTTACCCTTTTATAATTAAAACGGTAATTTGCTATTCAAATTCAACTATTTATTCTTTTAGGAGTTTAATTAATAGTAAATTAAAGCACTTTTTTTTTTCATGCGCCCAAAAGAATATGGAAAATATTCATTTTATTATGCATACGAAGCAGCCAAAAAAATAAAAGAAAAGAAAAATCCAAATAGACTGCGGTAATACTACATGAAAATTACATAGATAATTATGAAGTTATCGTATGTATAATACATGATCGAATAAGATCTTAACCCCCAAATTTAACGCAAACAAAAATGGATGACGTAAGAGAAAAAGAGATACAAAAGTAACCCTTCCACCGTGAAGGAGACAATCTCAATTACGAAACTAACCTCAATTTAATGATTTTTATCCATTTTATATTCTTAAAATAGTAAAAAAAAATTAATAAGCTTTCATGAATTTTTTTAAGAATTTTAATAAAAGGAGAGAGAAACGAAAGGTGGCAATGCGTTGACCATAATACTTTATAAACCGTAAACACGTTGCCATTCACCGACCCACCGAGGCCCAAAAACTTTCTATGGTTGCATATAAAAAAAAAAAAATCGAAACTAACAATTTAGTCCATTATGTTTATTTTTCTTTTAAATTTAGCACTCTTAATCATTATCTTTTAGCCTCTCTCAATCTTTATTTCTCATCATTGGAAATCAACTACATCCTAACTCCACCGCTACATCTACCACCAACAGAAACAACCATCTTTACTCCAAAACTCAAATTAGTTGTCGCCTCCCTCCACCATAAACAATGGATAGTGGTGGGTCATATTTATAAAGGCAGCTACGAGGCTAACTTGATAGATAGAGAACAACCTCTTTACAAAGGCCGATACCCCCCTTGCCCATCCAATATAAGAGTCAGAAAAGCACACTGCCAATCTTCTCCTCTGCCATCCAGTAAATTTTCTAATAATTTTTTAGTTATAAAGAGATTGCCACTTAATGGTTTTAGTTTAATTAAAATTTTTATATTAATTTCTATAATGTAAAAAATGATAATTTAGGGGATTTCATCTTTTAAACAATAGATATGAATATCAATGTTAGTTTATGAAACCTTTGAATTATCAATTTAGTTCAACTAAAACTCAAAGGTGTCATGATAATTCTTATGCTTATGCCTATTAACTGCCTAGCAAGTGACGTTTTGCAGGTAGAATAGGTAATCAAGCATATGCTTAGTTTTGAAGGTAGAATATGTAATATGTGGAGCAAGGTATTCAACTTAAGTTAAGAGTCAGTGGATTTAACATAATAGATTTAATTCCCACTTGATTATAAAAGGTTCAACAAACTTCATATTGTTAGAAAATAGTCTAAATACTCTAATTGGCTTCTCCTCTATAAACTTAAATTTTGACGTCAAGTGATTTTCTAACATGACAAAAGTTAAAAAGACCTATCAGTCTAGCTAGTGTTTCAACTGTTTGTTAAATGTTAGGACCATATACAAATACTCATGAACCTTAAGCTGTTTATAAATAAATTAAAAAATGAACCCTTATAAGTGAAAAGGCAAATAAGAAGAAAAAGCTTAAATACTATAATTAGTAGTTGGAGCTAGATTGACCTATAAGTTTAAACTTTTAGATCAAGTGTTTATTAACAGCATAAACTTTGCAGCTAACTGTAATCTTTTTTCTTTTTTCTTTTTTTTCAGTCAGCAATACCTACTTTCCCTAATTCCATTCCATGCCATTTGTGTATTCCTCATACCATTGCTTGTTGCCGTTCTGCAAGTGAGTGTTCAAGACTCAATCAAGTCCTTGAACAAGACAGCGCCCAATCAATTTGTACTATTTCCTATTGTTCACGTTCATCTACTGCTTAGCATTTTCAGCTCATTTGAAGTGCAAATTTTATCACCCAAGTGACTCTCAAGATCGGAGTGACTATTTTAATAAACTCTTTGGTGCTTTTGCCATCATCTCGGCATCTCTTTCCTCAGTTGCAGTACTGGTCTCTGTCCTTCTCCCACGCTTGCTTGGACATATCGCTTACATTGCATTGACTATTATTGTGATCATTGTTGTTGCCTATAGACATCCCACCTTTGTTAAGGACACCTATAATTGTGTTCACAACAAGGTTAAGGTAGCTATGATTGTCTTCATCAGAAGATTAATGAGACTCATTATTTGCTTGAACAAAAGATTAAGGACACTTTTTATTGGCTTCACCAGAAGATTAAGGAGACTTATCATTGGCTTAAACAAAAGATTAAGGACACTTTTTATTAGCTTATCCAGAAGATTAAGAATACCTATGATTGTCTTCATCAGAAGATATGTGACACAGTAAGCGGTCATGCAAAATTCCGTGGTATTTTGTTTAAAGTTATCATTTACTACACGACTGGGTCGTGCAACTTGCACCACCTGGTCGTGCAATATTCTAGATTACACATTTTTGCATGACTAGATCGTGCAAGATTCCGTGATATTTTATTAAACTTCTCATTTACTACACGACCTAGTCGTGCAAAATTCCAAATTACACATTTCTGCGTGAATGGGTTGTGCAAGTAACATAAACGAGTCGTGCAAAAAATAGGGAGCATTTTATATTCCCAATTATGGCATGACTTGGTCGTGCAAATTGCATGAATCGATCGAGCAAAATTCCAGAATTCACTTTTTTAGACGAATAGGTCGTGCTACCTGGTTGTGCAAAAAATGGTAAGCACGACTATGTTGTGTAAATTTTACCTCTTGGGAATTTTGCAAGACAAAGTCATGCTTCTTGCACGACATTGTTGTGAAAAGTTTAGGAATAAACAAAGTTTGCACCATCAACATCTAAAATAATACATTTTGTCCTGGTTTCAAAAGTCATATACAGTTAGTCATACACAATTTGTCACAAAATATTGTCTAGAGTAGAATGTGAATAACTAATGACTCATGACTATATCACATTAAACCAATTTTCTTACCTAGTTAACGGGAGAATTCAATCACAAAACCATGAAATAGCACAAACAAAGACAATTTCAACTTTTAATCCTTAATAGCAAACTAGAAATTGATTGACATTTTATGTGTTTGCTCGAGTCACAGAATTTGAAGATGGTCCCCAGATGGCCATCCAACTGAAACACATGAAAGACAAACAATTCCCATAAGCAACAACTAGACCTTTGGCCAACACAATGTGAAATCCTTTTGACATTGTAGTTCATGTGTCGCAAATCAATTAAGATAGGCTGATGTTACGGCTACCTAATTTGCTTGTTAGAGTTAGCCCAAAATGCATAAGGCTTGGCTTAGCTTCTAGAAAGCTTGCAAGCCTAAGCCCATCTTCTAGAATTCTCTAGTAAGCCAAGTTTCTAGAATACTCTCTTATAAATATCTAGATATTTTAGTAGATGATTCTAGATAATGAATTAGGACCCTTAGATGCATTAGATCTTAGCCATCCATTTAATAGGTGGTCCACTATAAATACCCCTCCAAGGCTCATTTGTAAATAATTCAAGCATTCAAGCAAAGTTGTAAGCAAGCATTCTTATGTAATACAAAGCTTTCTCGTTTAGCAACACTTGGCTCCAATTCTCCATCTCTTCTCTTCTCGCCTACAAAGCTCTTTAGCTCAACGGTCCGATCTTCTCCTTGAGCAAGAAGGCAAACTACAAGGCTTACTTAGCAACTTTTGAGTTCAAGTTGTCTAAGTACCGCACGAGCGTGTTGCGCAAACCTCTAAGCTTGTGACAGTTGGTATCAGAGCACGGTTTGAGCACAAGGGCATGGCATCCGACATTGAAGTGACCATGGAGGAGCAAGTTTGTGGACGGGAGGAGCAACCTCAGCCTCAACTACCCCAACAAGGAAAACGTGATAAGTCCAAAGCCCTACCCGCGGAAGCCTTGGAGCCTCGTGTTGCAAGTATAGAGCAAGCTATCTCGGGGATGGACAATGCTATTGAGGGCCTCTCCAACCGTCTTAAAGACCTAGAGACGGATTATGGAGAGATCACTCAAGCCACAAAGTCCAACATACTCGAGTTTAGCAAAGCTTGCGAGAAGGAGCTACACAACCTTACACGAGAGCTCGTGGGCTTGCGGACCTTTGTGGACCATGAGTTGCGAGCAATCCATGTGGAAGTGGAGGAAACTCGCACGGAATGGTAGAAGCATCAATGTGATCGTGCTAACCCGTTTTACACAAGTGGCCTAAGCACCATGCAAGTGCCTACTTCCGCCACATACAATGGCACTCGCAACGCCAGGGAAGTTGAAAACTTCCTATTCGACTTGGAGCAATACTTCGAAGCCAAACGTGTCCATGATGACACTTCGAGGATCGGTATTGCACCCACATTCCTACGAGTTATAGCCCAATTATGGTGGCATCGAAAGCATGGCGACGCGGGCAGAGGCATCTTCTCCCTTCACACATGGGATGACTTCAACAGAGAATTTCGGAAGCACTTCTCTCCTAGCAATGCTGAAAAGGAGGCAAGGGGCCACCTCCGTCGATTGAAGCAAAACGGCACCATTCGGGAGTATATCAAGGAGTTCACCACCATCATCCTAGAGATTGAGGACATGTCCGAAAAGGACTCTCTCTTCTACTTCCTCGATGGACTCAAGGATTGGGCAATGGTCGAGCTTGAAAGGCGCGGTGTGCAAAATCTTGATGATGCCATAGCTGTAGCCGAATCCCTCATAGACTACACCTCCCAATCCAAAGATAGGAAGTCCAACCATGGAAAAGGTAGGGGAGAGTGGAACACCAAGAAGGATCATGCTCGAAAGGAAGGTGGTGCACGTAAACCATTTGGGGGAGACAAGCGCGACACACTTAACAAAGGTAAGTCCAATGCCCCTAAACCAAAAAGCCCTTGTTTCATTTGTGATGGCCCTCATTGGGTGTGTGATTGCCCAAAGAGGAAGACCTTCAACACCTTAGCCGCTCAACATGAGAGTGTACAAAATGAGGAGCCCCAAGCAGGGATGGGTTTTCTCCGCACCATTCGCGCACTTAAAAGACCCACCCATGTTCAAAAGGGTCTAATGTACATGAGCGTCACAATCAATGGCAGGGATGTACGGGCAATGCTTGATACGGGAATCACGCACAACTTCATTTTCGAAGAAGAGGCCAAACGGTTAGGCCTCAAATATACCAATGGAAGAGGCACCATCAAGGCGGTAAACTCACCCGCCAAGGCAATATTGGGGGTGTCTAAGGCAACATCGGTAGAACTTGGCACTTGGAGCAGAAAGTTTGATTTCTCTATCGTCCTCATGGATGACTTCCAAGTTGTGTTGGGTATGGAATTCTTTGACCAAGTCCATGCTTTACCCATACCAGCTTATAACTCCTTTAGCATCCTCGATGGGAGTCAATCGTGCATGGTTATGGCGGATCGTGCAGCGAAGGTAGAGAGCAAGATGTTATCCGCACTATAATTCAAACGGGGGATGAATCAGGATCCAAGTTTCCTTACCACCGTTTGAGAACTAAATGATGGGGAGGACATTACCATTTCCAATGACCCATTGCTAAGACAAGTCCAAGCCATCCTTGAGGAATACAAGGACATCATGCCCCACAAGCTTCCAAAGAAGTTACCTCCACGACGGCAAGTGGATCACCAAATCGAGTTAGAGCTCGGTGCCAAGCCTCCAGTCATGGCGCCTTACCGCATGGCACCACCCGAACTTGCGGAGTTGAAGAAACAACTCCAAGACTTGCTCAATGCAGTCTACGTCCAGCCCTCGAAAGCTCCATAATGTGCACCCATCCTTTTCCAAAAGAAGAAGAATGGATCTCTCCGTATGTGCATCGATTATCGGGTGCTTAACAAGGTAACAATCAAGAACAAGTACCCAATACCTTTGATTGCGGAATTATTCGACCAACTTGGGAAGGCTCGATACTTCATCAAGCTTGATATGTGATCGGGGTACTACCAAGTGCGCATTGCCAAGGGTGATCAACCAAAGACCGCGTGTGTGACAAGGTATAGTGCTTATGAATTTCTTGTCATGCCATTTGGCCTCACCAATGCACCATAGTGCTTATGTACCCTCATGAACAAGCTCTTCCATCCCTAGCTTGATCGGTTCGTAATAGTCTACTTGGACGACATTGTCATTTATAGCACAACTCTTGAAGAGCATGTGCAACATCTTCAACAAGTCTTCTAAGTTCTTCGTGATAATGAACTCTACGTCAAGAAGGAAAAATACTTCATTGCTTAACAAGAGGTAGAGTTCCTTGGCCACCGAATACAGGATAGAAAGCTTATGATAGACCAAGCAAAGGTGAAGGCCATTCGAGAATGGGAGCCTCCAACCAAAGTACTAGGACTAAGATCTTTCCTTGGGCTGGTTAACTACTATCGGCGGTTTATTATGGGCTATTCAGCCAAAGCCTCCCCACTCACGGATCTTCTCAAGAAGAACCGCACATGGCACTGGTCCGAAGAGTGCCAACATGTCTTCACGAAGTTGAAGAAGGCAATATGCAAGGAACCGGTATTGGTACTACCCGACCACACCAAGCCATTCGAGATGCACATGGACGCCTCCAACTTTGCCATAGGGGGAGTTCTCATACAATAAGGGCACCCCACTGTGTACAAGAGTCACAAGCTCAATGACATGGAGCGATGATACACAGTCCAAGAGAAGGAAATGACCACTATCATTCATTGCCTACGGGTTTGGCGACACTACTTGCTTGGCTCACACTTCGTCATCAAGACCAACAATGTGGCCACAAGTTATTTTCAAACGCAAAAGAAGCTGAGCCCCAAACAAGCACGATGGCTAAACTTCTTGGCCGAGTTCGACTATAGGCTCGAGTACAAAGCGGGTAAGGCAAATGTTGTGGCCAACACCCCAAGTCGCAAGGCAAAACTTGCCACTCTAAGCATAAGTCATCCACAAAGTGTTCTCATCGACCGCATCAAACAAGGCCTAGAGCACTACCCCATAGCCAAGAATCTCTTGAAATTGGCAAGTGAGGGGAAGACACGACGCTTTTGGCTTGACGAAGGCCTACTTCTCACAACTGGGAATCGCCTCTTCGTGCCAAGATATGGGAACTTGCGAAAAGAGATCATCAAGGAGTGTCATGATTCCAAGTGGGCTGCTCACCTAGGTATGGCACGAACCCTTGCACTCGTGTGCCAACAAGACAAGGTTGAACACCAACGCCCTGCGGGGTTGCTAGAACCCCTACCCATCGCGAAAAGGTCATGACAAAGCGTCTCAATGGACTTCATTGTGGCCTTACCAAAATCCGAGGGATATGGAAGCATCACAGTGGTAGTCGATCAGTTTAGCAAATATGCCACATTCATACCCGTCTCTACAGATTATACAACGGATGAAGTCGCTCGAGCGTTCCTCGAGCACGTACTGAAACTTTAGGGAGTTCCACAAACCCTTATGAGTGACCGCGATCCTTGCTTCATGGGACATTTTTGGAAAGAACTCTTCAAAATGTTGGGGACCAACTTGAGCTTCTGAACAAGTTTCCACCCCAAACCGATGGGCAAACCGAGCGCATTAATGCCTTACTTGAGCTATATTTGAGGCATTATGTGAGCACTCACAAACATGCTTGGGCAAAGTTGTCAGACGTTGCCCAATTCTCATATAATCTCCAAAGGAGTGAGGCAACCGATAAGAGTCCGTTTGACATTGTGACGGGACATCAACCTATGACTCCACATGCCATAGCCTCAACCTATGGAGGGAAGAGTCCAGCGGCCTACAAGCTCGCAAAGGAATGGCATGAACAAGCCGACATCACACGAGCATGCTTAGACAAGGCCGCTAAGAAAATGAAGAAATGGGCGGACACTAAGAGACGACACCTTACATTTCAAGAGGGAGACTTAATGCTTATCAAGCTACTACCCCAACAATTCAAGTCACTTCGCAAAGTGCACAAGGGGTTGGTATGAAAATACGAAGGTCCATTCCCTATTGTCAAGCGAGTGGGCAAAGTCTCCTACAAAGTCAGATTGCCACCTAACCTCAAGATCAATCTGGTCTTCCATGTGAGTTTGCTTAAGCCCTATCATGAAGACAAGGAAAAACCAAGTAGAAGCGAGTCCAAGAGAGCACCCACAACCGTCGTCACCGCATTCGACAAGGACGTGGAATGCATCCTTGCAGAATGTGTGATACGAAAGAGAGGAGTTCTATCATACACCGAATACTTGATAAAGTGGAAAAACCTTTCGGATAGTGAGTCTAGTTGGGAATGCGGAGACACCTTGTGGCAATTTGGCGAGCACATCCAACGCTACAAAGACGAAAGCACGCCGAGGACATCGTAAAATTAGGTGGGGGAGGATGTTATGGCCCACCCAATTTGCTTGTTAGAGTTAGCCCAAATATGCATAAGGCTTAGCCTAGCTTCTAGAAAGCTTGCAAGCCCAAACTCATCTTCTAGAATTCTCTAGCAAGCCCAGTTTCTAGAATACTCTCTTGTAAATATCTAGATATTTTAGTTAATGATTCTAGATAGTGAATTAGGACCCTTAGATGCATTAGATCTTAGCCATTCATTTGAGAGGTAGTTCACTATAAATACCCCTCCAAGGCTCATTTGTAAATAATCCAAGCATTCAAGCAAAGTTGTAATCAAGCATTCTTATGTAATACAAAGCTTTCACATTTAGCAACACTTGCCCCAATCCTCCATCTCTTCTCTTCTTGCCTACAAAGCTCTTTAGCTCAACGGTTCGTTCTTCTCCTTGAGTAACAAGGCAAACTACAAGGCTTACTTAGCAACTTTCAGGTTCAAGCTGTCTAAGTATCACACGAGTGTGCTGCGCAAACCTCTAAGCTCGTGACACTAAGCTTCCATCTCTCTATCCAGTCTATTCGTTTTGTCTACTATTCGTCAGAAGACATCGGGATGGAAATGTCTAGGTATTGAGCCGCCTTGCTGAGCCTGCCTCAAGTGCATTTGTAATGGATAGTTGTTCACCTCGAGGGTTCTCAACTATTCCTGACACTGAGAAAGCAACTGTTTCAATGTTGCAACTCTTGGTTTCTACCCCCAAACTCCTTCTGACGCTCATGCTGAGTAGCCACTATGCGTTTAAAGATGGAATTCTCCCAGATCAGTATCTGAATTTGTTCCTTCAGCATCATATTTTCCTGTCCAATGAAAGATCATAATAATATAAGCCAATAAAATTTGTGGTTTTGGTCATGCTCACATAATTTGTATGCCAGTATAGTGTAATATTTATTAAAAACTTTCTCTTATAAGCAACACTTGACAAGAACCCATATAATATCTCGATCCTGTGGACACATGCAAAGACAAGAACTTCAAGATTAAGCAAAATAATTAAATAGAGACTGAAAAAAATGAAGAAAGAAATCAAGAGATACTCACATGTTTTGCAGGCAAATCCATTCTTAAAAGCTTTTTAAATGCATCAATGTAGTCCTGCCCACTCATTATGATGCAAAAGATTGATCTTCTAGCATCAGTGTTCATCCTCTGTGCAGCAGCAAGTTGCAGTATTTTCTGGGCTTCAATAACCTTTTTATCAATTGCGCTAGCAACCTCCTCCAATTTTTTTGTTTTGGCAACCATATCTCCTAACAACCACCACTGGCTCTCCTTCTCAATGTCAAGCAGCTTGCTCTGCTTGGGTCCCCTTATTAAAATGTCTTCAACTCTTAACTGCAAATATAAAGTCAAATTATACTAGAGAACTACAGAAATGAGAAAAACTCATGTGCACAAGTTCAATGATGAATCTTATTTTGAAACTCAAAATACCATCCTGTGGCAATTTCTATTTCTTAGTATCTTGGCAATCAATGAAAAATGCCACACTTCCCCACACCTATAAGAGTGGAAAAGACTTGGCTATAGCCGACAATAAGCACTAGGTAATCTCAATTACCTTCTACTTTGCTTTTTTCTCGTCTTCTATTTTCATCAAGAACTATATCTACAATCACTTCTTAAGTGCATAAAGGGAATGCATTAGCATCAAGATCAACTAGACTGAAGTTTTCAGATTTGACACAACGACATGTCAAATGAAATATGTAAGATCACCAACAAGAGCCCCTGTATATATTCTGGCTTCCCCTTGAAAGTGAGAAGTTTGACTCCAAAGCATGAAAGAGAACAAAAAAAAAAAAATCTTAACTAGCAAAACCATTTGTAGCCATTTCTTTATCCACACCCTACAACCTGCAGTTGTCTAATCTAAAATACCCAAACATGTGAAATAGCATATTTACACCTCAAGCACTTGGTACCAAAAAATTCACCAATCAATAAGAAGATATTTTTTTGGTGAAACAATCAGTAAGGCATGTTGAGGATTAGCAACACCTATTCAACAAAAAATAGTCGAGTTATTCCAAAGAATTGTGTTTCTTCTTTTATTGAATACATAGTGTGTTTTGTGGAGGATAGAAGTTGTCCTCTGGAGATGTTGTTTTCTAGCTATCTTTTGGGTTTTATAGTTGGAAAGAAATAAAAGAATTTATGCAGATGCTATGGTAGAAGATTAGGAGTTGCTCAACGACAGGAGAACAAATCAGACACAACAAGCAAAACTGATACCAAAAAAAATAAATAAATAAACCATGTGTGGATCCAATAAACTACCTTCAATAGGCACTCTATTAGAATTTTAGTATTGGCCAAGGTAAATTTGAACTTCCCCCGCTTTCATGATCTTCAATTCTGACATCATGGAGAACTGAATGCTCTTGCTGTCTCAATAAACAACACAAACAAACAACAGAAAGAAATCAATTATTCAAAAAAGAAGAAGAAAAAAGAAAAGAGAAACAAAGTATCAGGGCTTGCTTACATTTTGCAAGGGCCTACATCTTCGATTTAGAGCTGTTTTGTGAACATTAGGTTTTGTGAACTCTGCTGCTGCTACTATTACAACATTTTTGGCTAATGGGCGCTGCAAATGTAGATTAGGTTTGTATTGAAAATGAAGTATAGAGACGGCTTACAGGATTTAACTTTGTGAATTGAATTGAAAGTTTTTGGGAAGAAAAAAAAGGGAACAAGAGAGATGAAAAAAGGGAAGCAAGCAATGAAGGGGAGTAAAAAAATGGGAGAAAGAGAAGATTAGGGTATTTCTATCTTTTTACGTGAAAAAGGGGTTATAAATGTTTAAAATAAAAAAGGGGGTTTAGATTTGTTAATGAGAGTCCAAAAAGGGTCAAATAAAAAAATAACCCTTCAATCTAGGTTCTGCGTAAAATGTAAGTAGCAAGTTAAAGCAGTTATTCTTTTAAATAATTATAATAGTTTTGCACCATTTTCTTGTCATGGCAAAAAACTACGAAATTGACACTCGTTATTTTTTTTTCAATTCTCTTAGGTTAGGAAACACAAAATCTTTTCTTTTTCATTTTCCTTTTCTGGTTTTGCTCTTCTTAAAATATAAAATACTAAATTATTCAATATTGCGAAAAATTCATAAGTATATACAAAGTCGTTATAAGTAATAAAGTGAAAGTACAGATATCGTTCCTACAAGGACTGTTGTTAGTAATAATCAAAATTTTATGAACTCTTATTAAAGTAAAAAGAATCAAATTTGAGATTTGACTCGCAAGAAAATTAAATAGTAACAATTAAAATAAAATTAACACAAGGAACACGATTACAAAAATATTGAAAATGAAACACAATATATAATACAATGCTCTAAGGTTCTGATGTCACTGAGATTAATTCACTCTAGTTATTAAATACCATAATATTAGTCATATTCCTAATTGTTGCCAATTGATTTCACTAAATTAATTGTCATTCTTTCTCAAGCAACAATAATGTATATTAATATATTAGAACCGCATCTTTGTCTCATCTAACTTACTGTTAATATCTATTAAGCACAAGAAATCAAATAAGATTGCACAAACCACATTCATATCTCTATCTCATATTAATTTATAGTAAAATAATTAAGGACTAACATGGACATCACTTCTGAGCCTCAACAATCAAGAAATAAATAACTAATATATTAAATTCAATTAGCTAGAGTATCATAATTTGGCTACATCTTAACCCTAGAAGACAAAACTTAATTCATGTTAAAAATATACAAGACAAACATAATTAAACATGAGGTAAAAATAAAAATAGACTGTTAGAGACAAATCCAGTGACTACAAGCTTCTAGCATCGAAAACTGCTACACCAAGTGCCACAAGAGGGGAGAGAGTTTCTCTCCCTAGGGGAGAAGAACCCTTCTATCGAATGGGAAATGTGTGAAAATGAAGGAAAACAGCCTATTTATAAGTTAGGGCCAAAATGTAAAAACTCAAAGCTTCAGCTCAGGGGGCCAACTATAAAATTCTAAACCTACCAAAGTGCCCTGCAATACTACAAAATTACAATTTTGCCCTTTTATACAAAAATATACATAACTTCTCATACTGAACTCTGATTGATGAACCGTAAAATCCTTTAGAAAGTGAACTTCTGGGGCTTTCCAATGGTATATCACATGAACTCTGATTCGTTGCAAGTCGGTATAGAAAAATCTAAGAAGTTGGTGGTCCATTTTGAGGATAATGACTGTAATTGCTCAAACTGCTGTATTTTTGCTTGTAAATTATCTACATTCATATTCCAATGTTATTTAACTACACAAACACAAAACACACGTAAAAGTAATAAAAATACCCAAAAACTGACAGAATATCAAGCTTAAAGATACTTAAATTGTGAGTATAAAACTTACTCATCAAATACCCTCAAACTTAACATTTTGCTCATCCTCGAGGAAAACAAGGAAACAACAAAGTAAAACAAAGAATACAAACACAAATCAAAAACTTAAACACTGAGTTAGTATTCAGTTAACATGAATTACAAACAAGGCTCATATTGCAAAAAGATTACAACTCAAGGAAAACTTCAAAATTTTTGTGTTTGATCAAAAATTTCATCACACGTGTCAATTTTTGCTTTACCTAAATTCCTTGAGTGTGTGTGTGCCACTCTCACTTAATCACTTGCAACCTGGACGAGTTTATGCAAAAAAAATGAATCAATTTGATAAGGAAATGATTGCATAAAATTGAAATCTATAGGCCTGTTTTTCAAGACACTCTCTACTAATGTAGATGAGTACAGCATTAAGGATCAAATAGGACTTTATTAAGCTTGTAAAGTTTGGCTAGGGTGAAGGTGTGGTAAAGGATAATCATTTAGCTTAAAACACCCAAAAATACACAAGTCAATCAAGACTGTGTAGAGCTCAACCCCAAAACACATTCTGTACAGCACCCTAATAATTCCCCCAAACTTATTTACAATACTCAATCTCTTTATTAACATACAACAAAAGAAACTACACACATAAAGTTAGTTGCTTAAATTTATTTATTTTTTCAACTACACTCAAGGGCATAGAATTCAACTTTCTTTTCATCATTTTTTTATTTTTTTCTCTCTTTTTTTTTTTTCCTAGCAAATACCTTTCCTCCACACTTAAGTTGACACATTGTCCTCAATATGGAAGTGAAGTAAAGAAGATACAAGTTTTTTTTTTTTTGGTTACAGAAGTCACTATCAATTCTCATTACGCCTCCCATTCTCCCTCAATTTCCCAAAACCATAGCATAGCTCAAAATGTTGTCTTGAATGATATGCTCATGGGTAAGGGACAAATTGTTTGGAAAAATTAATTTTTGGGTTATGAGAAATTTTAGTGAGTCAAATCGAAGAAAATGGCTTATATAGGCATGAAAAGGGGTAACTATGGATTAAATTCATCCATTGGGCGGCTAGAAAGGCTCAAACGATTCAAAGATGGCCTAAATCATCCTTAATTTTGTACAGTCCAGGATTTCGCCTCAAGTGACAATCAAGCAGATTCTAGAATTCAATAAAATCTTGCGAAACACTTAAATTACATAAACCTTCTCTAAAAAAACAAATAACTCAAAGATCATGACAATGTGCTTAATGTTGTTCAGGGAATTAAAAGCAAAGCAAAAACCAACCAACATTTTAAGCACACAGATCTATGCATCATTTATCATTTTTCAAGAGATGTTCTCAATTCAATCATTTTCTTATGCCCACAGAACACAAAAGAACAAAGGTACATGGCATCGTTAAACCTGAGTCATGATTTTCTATTTCAATAATCCTTGGGACCAATCGCCTGTAGACTTAAGGTTTTCAACCTATATACCGTTATTTGAAAAACAAACAAAATAAAATACAAATCCGGTAAAAATCACACACAAGAAATTAAACAGAGTACAAGTTAATTCAAACCTTTGTTCTATAGCTTTTTTTTTTCAAATTTTTTTTTATATAATAATTCTCCCCACTCTACCATTCTAAATTAAGTGGATCTAGAATGCGCTTTAAGAGAATTTAACTTAAACTAACACGAAAAGAACATAAATAATAAGAGAAAAGTGAATCAAACTAGGGATGATGTTGATTACAGATAGAGTGTCACATCCAATTCACGCTTCTGATCACTTCCCTCAAACTAGTTTATTTGAGCCGCTGCTGGATCGAGTTCAAAAACGAATACTTGCAATTTGTTGATCAAATCCTTGGCAGTTGAAGCAGTGACCAAGACTTCCACACCGACTGTGAAATGAAGTTCTGTTTCATAGCATGAATTATTAAAAAAAAAACTATTAAAGAAACCTTATACATTTAACAAACAGATGGATTTTTTTGCGGATATTTAGTTGGGACTAGGAGGCTATCTGAAAAATTTCTTCTAAGGTGCCAAAACCACCTGGTAAAGCTATGAACACATCATAATAAGCAAACATGCGAGCCATGCATTCGTGCATGGATGTAACTCTAAGTTCATCCCCAATTGTTTTCCCAGTTATATTTTGTAGAGCTAAAGGAGAAGGAATAATACCTAACACTCGGCTCCCTACTAGGAATGCAGTCGTAGAAATACACCCAGTTAACCAAGACTACCCCATCCATATATGACATTTATATTCCCAGCAGCTAATATCCTACTCGGGTTATCTGCTGCTCTCACAAAGTCACCATCTCTTTCAGGTTGAAATCTACAAAATACACATATCTTTTAAAATCTTTAAACCGGTGGTCTCTCCATTTTACACTTCCCTATTCTATATGTATAATAGTTAAGTGCATGAGGTGTTGTATTTATAGAGGTAAAAAGAGATGAAAGTTTTTGCATTTGACTCATCGAGGTGAAAAATTAGGTGAGAGTTGATTGATATGCAATTAAGGCTCACCCACACAATGAAATCAATTCCCTTTCCCACACTTAAAAAATGTAAACCTGCTTTTCGGTGGGAATTAATTGATGCATTAGCTCTCATTTGTAAAACGTGAGGACAATTGTCGATGGGGGTTTTTCGATGCACAATTATTACTTCTACTCGTATTTAAAATAAAGAAGTCTGATTTTGGTGGGACGTTAATCGATGCACGCATTTGCTTCTCCACACTTGTCTCTCACTTTTACTTGATAGATAACTGTGTGGTCTACCAAAAATAAAAGATATTTTTGAACTCGAAAATTAAAACAATAGAAAAAAATATAAAATAAACAAATCAATATCTTATAAGAACTAAACAAAATAACAAACATACCCTCAAGTCACACAGCTAACAAATAAATATAAACACTGCAAGAATATTAAATAATTTAACATAAAAGATGAAATTCATTGGTTGTCTCCCAAGTAGCGCTTCATTTAATATCATTTGTCCGACGTTCGTACAAAATAGTATAAAATAAACAGTAAAAGATAAATAGCAAGTAAAAATCAAAGACAAAAATAGTTAAGTAAAAGAAAATAAACAAAAAGAAAAGAAGAAAGATTGAATGGAGTCCTTTTTTTTTTTTTTTGGACTAAATAACTAGTAAGAAACTAAACTATAGAGAGCTAAAGAGGAAAAGAAAATTGAAAATAGAAAGTTGAAAAACTATTGGGTATGAAATGCAAATAAATAAATCACGGGGAATAATTTTATATATATATATGGACATTAATCAACCAATATTATTATTATTATTCAAAGTGAAAAAGAAATGTCAAAACAAAAGAACAACAAAAAATGAAAAATGAGTAAATAAAATAAAACAAAATAAAAAAGAAGAAATTAAGGGGTGGTGTTTTTCGAATTGGTTTGCAGGCTTGGATGGAAGAAATTGATTCGGGTGAGGGTAGAAGTCTGGTGATCGGAGGAGGCGAAGTGCTGGCTGTGATCGGCTGGGTTGGTTGGTGAGAAGATTGGAGAAGTGTTCTCAGTGGCTGGCTGTGTTGGGCGAAAAGGAGAGAAGGGATCAGAATCGAAATCTGATCAGAGAAGCTGGGCTGAGAGGGAGGGATCCAATTCTCGGTAAAGAAGAGAGGGCTGAGGAAGCGAGAGGATGGAAGAGGCAGATCGCAAATCGGTGATGATGCAGGTGAGGTGGTGATCGGGATAGTGGCTGGTGTTTGGCCGAGATATCAGGAGCTTGCTGGCCGGAAAATGGAGAAGGTGGGAGCTGGGTAGTTGATTCACGGTAGAGGAACATGATCGGAACTGGATCTCGGTTAGAGAAAGTGGAGTTAGAGGAGATGAAATCAGAGAGATCGGCTGAGATGTTGGTGGCTGACTGGAGATGGGGTTGCCGAGAGGTGGTGATAATCGGGGAAGGTAGAGAGATGGAGGAACGGTGATGGGATCGATGATGGGAGCTGCCGGGATTGGAAAAGAGACGGAAGAACATGGTGGTCTGAGACAGTGGTGAAGGGTGGGGAAACCCGACCCAAAAAAAAGATTTCCAGATTTCTGGAAAAAGTTTTTTTTAATAAATTAAATATTGATGTATATTATTAATCCGGCAAAATACTTTAAAAAACAAATTTACCCTAGAACATTAATTAGAAATAGCAAACACATATCAGAACATAATAAAAATTAAATACCCTAAAACATTAATTAATGACTACAAAACAACTGAAAAAATCAGTCAATAAATAAATAAAATACAAATTAAAACACAAATTAAAATTAAATAAATAAAAACAAGACAACAAATCACTTAAGCACACTAATTGAACAATTATTATGAAACAACAAAAAGGAAAATAAAAAAATTTAAAACACAAACAAACAAAAACATAGAAAACAAAATAAATAAAATAAAATAATAAATAAACAATACAAATCAATAAAAGAGCATACAAATTCAAACTGAAAAAAGAGTTATTTCTTTTTATATTAACAAACAAAACAATCCTAACAATGGCATCAAAAACTTGTTATGAAAAATCCGTAAGTGTACGGAATCATTACAAGTAATAAAGTGAAAATACAGATATTATTCCTACAAGAACTACCGTTATTAATCATCGAAATTTTATTAACTCTCAAAATAAAAAGAATCGAAATTGAGATTTGATTTACAAGAAAATTAAATAGGAACAATTAAAATAAAATTAACACAAAGAACACGATTACAAAAATATTGAAAATGAAACACAATAATACAACACTCTATGGTTTCGATTTCACCGAGATTAATCTACTATAGTTATTAAATACTATAATATCAGTTTTATTCCTAATTGTTACAAATCGATTTCATTGATTTAATTGTTATTCTTTCTCAAGCAACAACAATGTATATTAATATATTATAATCATATCTCTATTTCATCTAACTCACTATTAATACCATTAAGCACAAAAAATCAAATAAGATTACACAAACCACATTCATATCTTTATCTCATATTGATTTATGGCAAAATAATTAACGACTAACATGGACATCACTTCTCAGTCTCAATCTACATCTCAATTCATACAATAATTGATCAAAAAATCACAGACATTAAGCATATAATTAAATTACTCAATAATCAAAAAATAAATAGCTAATATATTGATTTCAATTAACTAGAGTATCATAATTCGACTATATCTTAACCCTAAAAGACAAAATTTAATTTAAAAATGAGAAAAAAAGAAAACTACACTGTTGGAGATAAATCCAATGACTAAGGGTTTCTAGCACCAAAAATCGCTACACCAACCACCACATAAGGGGAAAGAGTTTTTCTCCCTAGGGGAGGAAGAGTTCTTCTCCCGAATGGTAAATGTGTCAAAATGAAGGGAAACACACTATTTACAAGTTGGGGCCAAAATGTTAAAATTCAAAGCTTCAACTCAGGAGGCCAACTGCAAAATTGTAAACCTAATATAGTGCCCTGCAATACTACAAAGTTATAATTTTGGCCTTTTATACAAAAATACACAACTTCTCATACATAACTCCGATTGACGAACCGTGAACTCCTTCAGGAAGTAGACTTCTGGAGCTTTCCAATGATATATCACATGCACTCTGATTCGTTGCAGATCGGTATAAAAACATCCGAGAAGTTGGTGGTTTATTTTGAAGATAATGACTGTGATTGCTCCAACTGTCGTATTTTTGCTTGCAAATTCTTCACATTCATACTCTAACATTATTTAACTATACAAACACAAAACACATGTAAAAGTAACAAAAATACGGAAGAGTTGGATTTTATAGCGTATGGAGGTTACGAATAATATAACAGAAAACTGTAATGTAAATCGGAACAGGAATTTTACGTGGTTCGGTTATAACCAACCTACATCCACGGGCAACAAGAGTTGCAATCCACTATGTTGTATGTGTTTACACTCGACTTAGGACTCTTTACAGTGGTAGACACCCGCTTACTGACTAACCTAATCTATGTAAACTTGATCAACCCCGATCACAACCATAGTCCTTCACACACTCTTCTGATGCTGCTCTTTTTCTGTCATGATTATCTTAACAACACAATGTTAAGAATAACATAACACCCGTAACTGCTACAGACCCGTAACTAGTATAGACACATGTGATTACTCAACTCCCTTAAGCTCACATGACCTATAACAATTAACCAAAGCCTAAAGCTTTTCACAAGACATAAAAAAAAAAAATAAAAACACACTCAAACTTGCTCTTAATTGCTTTCACTCAATTTGCGTTGAATGCCTTGAATTTCAACTCACACAACACACCACATAATCAGCATACCCCATTATGTAGAAATAACTTTGTATATATAGTGGTATGCCTGGACGAAATCTCCTGGAAATCCTGTAAAAATTCTAATCAAAATTATATTAAGATTAGGAGAAATAAAATATGAAGATATATAATTAAACTCCTAAAGGAATTAGGACAAATAAATATTCTTATATTCTAATTAGGATACCATATCAAACTAGGATACCATATCCAAACTTATTCCTATTCAACTAGGATTCCAAATCCAAACTTATCCTAGTTTAATTAAAATTTTCCTAATACAAAACATATATGTAAAATAAATGTGATTAGGAAAATATCCATATTTAATATTTTTATCACATGATGACAAAATACTCATGTGCAATATACATGCATGTCTAGAACCAATACAGTCAATCTTATTGGCTAAGTACAAAAGAGTCATCTCTTATGGATCCTCATTCCTTTTGAGATAGGGGAGGATCTTCGTTTCCTTTGGAGAGGGGCCAAGGTCCTAAAAAATTCATTAAAAAATTATATTTTTTATCAGAATAAATTTTGTATAGGCAACAAATCAATATAGCTTAATGTATAAATTTATTGGATTTGCAATCATCAAATAATTTATCATAATTTTTTAAATTTATTATTACCTTTTATTTCTCTAATAATATTTTGTTGCGTCAAATTGTATAAATTTAGTTGTATAGGTTAGTTGTATGTATACCATTATTGTTTTGATTATTATTATTCTTGTTATTGCAATTATGTTGCCAATATTGTTATTATTTTAGTTTCACATTTTGAAACAACCGAGTCACAACCGCTACACATGGCTCTACGTTATAGATTATATTAGATCGGATTATTTTGTTGAACTGCTCTCGAATTAATCAAAAAATAGTGCGTATATGTGTGTGTGTATGTATATATGAATTTCCTGACATTCAAAGGCATTAAGCCCAATGATTATAATTTTATAATGAGCATTTCAAAATCAAAAATTATATAATTTATCAATTTTGAAATATACACCAATAATATTTACTACTAAAATCTTATTTTTATGTGGCATACTTGGATGTAACTAATATCATTAAAGAAATTTAATTTCAAAGTTTTAATTTTTCTTTTGTAGTCTGAATGCAATTCCTTGTCCAGAAAACAAACTACTCCATTGTCTTTATTACTTATTTGTAAAAAGATAGTTCAAAAGTGCCAAATCCAGTGATGGTGTAGGGGAATGATCTTATTTTATTCAAAGTAAAGTAATAGACAAAGAATAATTTGAAATGTCGGTAACAACTTTATTCAATAGATAATAAGTTGAATTAGGCCTGGAGTTTGCACTTCTCACCTCTGCACACAAAATAATTTTTAAACTTGTAGTATTGGTTGTGGTTTAACAAAGCTTCAAGAGAGGAAAGTAAAATTTTTTTTGAATTAATTAAATTTGTCAAAAGATGATGCTAACTAAATAGAAAAAAAATTGTTAACTTCTACTTATTACTAAACAAATTAAAGGTTATTATGACCAATTTTCATTTATAAAAATGATGAAGAAAAGTATTTCATTGGTTAAATTTGTACATAATCTCTTGCTTGGTTTATCTTTCGGGTAACTATTACGCAACCCCTTATTATTTACTGAAGCAACCCTCAACCTTTTTTTATAACATTCGCTCATCCCCAAACGTTATTAAACTTCTGTTTAACTTGACACTTCAAAATGAAATGTTATTTATAGCCTTCAGAATTCAAACCCTGAATAAACACTGATTTCTTTTATTTTCTCACCTTTTCTCTGCCAAAAAAAAAAAAAGACCAAAAAATAACCATCAAAATCCAAATTGAACCAAATTAAAAAAAAAATTTAAACTTAAACTCATAATCCCTATGCATCAAACAGTACTCTTCCTCTCTAAAATATTCAAACTGAAATTTCTTCACTAGCTCTACAATTTCACTTCTCTAACTCATTGATTAATCTTAAATTCCAAACATTAACGTCTTTTCTCAACAATCAAACACAAAAGTATTCTAATTTTTTTTCCAAAGTTCTCATCATATTTTCAATTGCTACAGAAAAATTTCTTCAAATTGGTGAGCATATTCAATATGTTTCTTATTATATTCCAAAACCCCACTCAAAGAATCAAACTTTTCTTGCCTTTATTTGAATGTGAACCAATGCTGTAGGTGACAACTCCAAGAAAAATTGGAAAAAAAACTATAAAATGAACGAAAGAGAGAAAAATGGGTGAGTGAGCAAGATGTGTGTTTCGCTGCCATGGGTAAGTGGAGAAAGATGGGTGCTTTGCTGGCACGGGTAAGGGGAGAAAGTTGAGTGCTTTGCTGCCATGGGTAAGGGAACAAGGTGGATGATGTGTTGCTATGGGTAAGTGGAGAAAGATGAGAAAGAAAGCTGGTTTGGGGGCTGTCAAAACCTGTTTCTTTTGGGTGATTTATGGCCAACGATGGTTTAAACTTACGTGGACTAGAAGCTAGCAAAATTTGTTTCTTTGGGATTGTTTTTGGCTGTTTATGGTTGCCATCAATTGGTTAGTGGGTGGATTTGGCCAAAAAAAAATTTTTTTGGGGTATTTTATTTGAAGGGGAAAAAAAAGATTCTAAGAAATTTAAGTTCAGTTTTTTTAAATTTGAGAGTTGGAAAATGGAAAGATTAATAGAGAAAGAGTTTTAAGAGATAAATATTTTATTTAAAAGGATATTTCATTTTAAGACTAAATTACATTGGTACCTTTTTTTATGGCTTTGGAAACCAAGAAGTAACCGTTGATGGTCAAGCAAATATTTTCGAAAAAGTTGGGGGTTCCGTAATTTTTGGCGAATAATAGGCTGATAATTCCCCTTTATGTTCTCTCTCATTTAGTGATACACTAAGATGGAGAAGATGACAATCCTACTCCTAACTGTCACAATAATTTAAAGGAAAAAAAAAGTCCTTCTATGTGGGTCAACATTTTTCTTCCAGCCGGTCCTTTTGTTGTACAAATACAAGGGTCCTTTTCACATGCATCTTTCGAAGGTGCTTTAATTATAGAGATTGACTGTCAAGGGCCTAGGAAATAAATGATTGGTTCTATGTCATGACTTGAAAGATAAAATTTTGCCTTCCCTTTTAAATCAATTTAAGAAAAATTTTGATTTCGTATCATTATTCCAAGCCTATCTTTGCGCATCCATCAAGCTTTGTGGGGAATTTATAGACACTTTTCTATACTTTTTATCTCGAGTACTTCATTTAATTTGTGTACATATGACAATGATTTTAATATAGCTTATCAGCTGAATGATCATGCTCCAATCTCAGGCACCAATAAGGGAGTGACACCCAGGACTAGGTGGAGAAGACTAGTAGAACGATTGGACACCTCCTCGTCGATTAGAACCTGATAAGGATTACACAGATTTGGTAGCATTTAGTCGCTTGCTTTTGGCTAATCCAGATTTGCAAAGCATTTTGAACTAATGCACTTTTGAATAAGTATAATAGAAGCACTTTCTGATGTAGGACAATTTAGTGTTATTGGTTTTAGGATAAAATCAATTGCTTTCCAAGTCATATTAGAATTTCTTGTTTTGATTTATTTGAGTCTTATTAGGAATTTTAGTATTTTAGGATATTTTATTAATCGTAGGATTATTTAGCCTATTTTAGGATATTTTATTATTCATAGGATTTTATTTTCTTATTCTAGTTTTTCTTCTTCTACAAGTATTAGGATTATTTAGCCTATAGAAGGGTTAGTTTATCCTCGCTTTGTAATTCATTCTCATTATTATCAATTTATCAAATTTTGAACTTTTGTTCAATTTATCTTTTTCTTTAGCTTCCGCATCAAATTTGGTATCAGAGCCAAATTCACTTGTCTTCCATGGCACGTGATGATTCCGTAGGCAGTGATTCTCATGACGTTGATCAAAAAACTTTGGCTAGGATGGATGATCGCATCATGGTAGCTGCCCAACCTCTTCAAATGCAATTCAACGATTTACTTCGGCGATTGGAAGAGATGGGGCTTGGCGGTAACAGGGGGACCGAAAGAAGGCAGAGGTGAAACGAAGAGAGAGAGGCTCGCGTGCCTACACCAACGAGCAGACTTCTTACAAACAATAATGGAGCTTCACGCAACGATTCAACGAATGTCGAGTTGGATGATGAAACTGCTACTAAGAAAAAAAAATTGATTATAAAGTTAATCTTGATATTCTTGTCTTTAGAAGGGGGTTACAAGTAGAAGAATTTTTAGATTGGCTTGCTAAGGTTGAGACTTTCTTATCTTATACTGGGATATCCGAGAAACAGAAAGTGTAGTTGGCAACTCTTAAATTAAAAGGAGGGGCTTTTGCATGGTGGCAGCAAGTATAAAATAGGAGAAGAATGGCTAGAAAAGATCCAATAAAACAATGGGATAAGATGGAGAAAAAGTTGATTGATCAATATTTACCACCCCATTATCAACAAACCTTTTATATTTAATACCAAAATTGTAGGCAAGACAATCGTAGTGTAGATGAATATACGGAGAATTTTTAATAGGTTGTAGGCAAGAAATAATTTAAATGAGTCTAAGCAGCAGTTGATTGCAAGGTTTATTGGGGGTTTGAAGCCAAAAATCTACGATGATATGTCAGTGCAAACAATCTTCAAGCTACATGAAGCGGTGGATAAGGTCAGAAAATTTGAGAGAATGTTGATTAGACAATGATCCACTCCTAAGATCTAGGTTATGTCACATCAATACAATGCCTCCTACAATCAATATTCCAAAAACAAAGCTATGACCAGGCAATGCAGTGGCCAAAGCAACAACAAGAAGCAAATAGGGAGCAGTAGCTCTCAAAGGCAATCGTAACAACAATCAAACAATCAGACTATAAAGCAACCACAACAAATAATTCTTATGCCAAACCAACACTTGATAAATGTTTGAAGTGTGGTGGACTTGGTCATTAGTCCAGTAATTGTAAAGGGAAGAGAGTGGCTAATTTTGTGCAAGCCAAGGGGAGTAGTGGATCCAATGAAGAGGTTGATGCAGAGATTGAGGTGTTTGATAGAGATGAGGGGATCAAGTTTCTTGCGTATCTCATCAAGTCTTGATTGCACCAATGGCATTAGATGATTCACAATGGCACAAGGTCTTCAAAACGAGGGCAACAATTAGTAATAAGGTGTGTTATATAGACATTGATGGAGGTAGCACGAAGAATATTGTGTCAGGGGCACTAATGAACGCTTTAATACTCAAAACAGAGAGCCATCCTGCTCCATACAAGCTTGAGTGGTTGATGAAGAAAATGATGGAGCATGTGAATGAGGTATATCCAGTGCCTATCTCCATTGGTAGAAATTATAGAGAGAATGTACTTGGTGATGTAATCAAAATGGACGTTAGTCATATCCTGTTGGGAAGACTTGGCAATATGATATAGATGTTAGATTTAAAGAAAGGGTCAACACTTATTGAAGTTCCTCCTACTAGTAGAATAGATGTTAGATTTTCGTGGAATGGAAAGAAGATTATTTTAGTTCCTCCTACTAGTAGAATAGATATTAGCAGTTCTTTGAAGGTGGATGGCTAGGCCTTGATTGCTGAGTTGAGGAGTCAAATTGATAATGAATATGGGGATGTTAGGAGAATAAGTGATCCTCAAAAGGAGGCGTTCGAGTTGAAGAAAATTGTGAAGTTACAGCCCATTCTAGCCGAATTTGAAGACATTACACCTTCTAAAGTAACATCTGAATTGCATGCATCCTATTCGTGACATACAACACCATATTGATTTGGTTCCTGAAGCAAGTTTACCCTACATTCCTTACTATCGAATGAGCCCTCAAGAAAATGCAATTTTGCAAGAGCAAGTTGAAGATTTGCTTCACAAGGAGTTTATACAAGAGAGTAAAAATTCCATGTGCAGTCCCTACATTATTGGTTCAAAAAGAAGATGATAGTTGGTGAATGTGTGTGGAAAGCCGAATAATTAACAAGACCACTGTCAAGTACCACTTTCCTATTCCAAGGCTGCAAAACATGTTACATAAATTACATGGGGCACAAGTGTTTTCCAAGATTGATCTTTCTAGTGGGTACCATCAAGTACGTATTCGACCAAGTGATGAATGGAAGATAACAAAGGGTCGTAGTACCTCAGTCATTAATCACATGAAAGTGCTAGGTGTATTTGGCAACCCAAGTGGCATTACCAACCACTCATATAAGCTAGATGCATGTAAAGTGGGCTGGTTTTCTACAAAAATTCACTTTCGCTTTAAAGCACAAGTTGGGGTAGATGAATAAGGTGGCCGATGCACTTAGTAGGTGTGCAACACTACTTATTACTATGTCTGCAGAGGTGACTGAATTCGAGTTCTTGAAGTCTTTGTACCCGAATGATAAAGACTTTGGGTAAATTTGGGAGAAGTGCAACAACAAAATGAACTAAAATGACTTTCTGATTCATGATGATTTTCTTTTTAAGGCTAATAGATTATGTGTACCTCGTAGCTCTTTGAGGGAACTATTAATTACATAAATACATGGAGAAGGTCTTAGAGCTTATGTTGGTTGTGATAAGAATATTGAGTTGTTGCAACTTCCCTATTATTGGCCTTTATTGAAGAGAGATGCTATCAGGATTGTCGAGAGATGTCAAACATGTCAACATGCCAAAGGGTGTGAAAAAAATACCGGATTGTATACTCCATTGCCGATTCCAAAAAGAATTTGGGAAGACTTGTCGATGGATTTTGTATTTAGTTTACCAAGAATGCAATGGCGTTTTTGTTTCAATCTGTGTGGTGGTCGATAGATTTTCCAAGATGATACACGTCATTCCTTGCAAGAAGACTCATGATGCAGTAGTTGTGGCTAGTTTTTTCTTTCAGAAGGTTGTTCGTGTACATGGCTTTCCAAAGACTATTACTTCAGACCGGGATGTTAAATTTATGAGTCATTTTTGGCATATATTGTTAAGGATTTGTGATACAAAGCATCAATTTAGTTGCTTTTCATCTGCAAACTGATGGTCGTACTGAGGTGGTCAATCGCACACATGGGGTATGTTGAGATGTGTGGTTGGATACAAGCCAAAGCACTGGGATTCAGTTTTACCACAAGTTCAGTATGCTTACAATAATATGCCTAATCGTTCTACGAAGAAGGCACCATTTGCTATAGTTTATATCCATCCTCCACCCATTTTCTTGACTTTATACCTTTACCCACTAATGGGAGGCGTAATATTTCAACTGAAAACATGGCAACAAAAGTGCTTGAGATCCAATAGTTCATACATGCAAACTTGGAAGCTGCATATGATAGGTACAAGAGTGATACAGATTTGCACAAGAGGAAGAAAGTGTTTGAAAAGGGAGATTTGGTAATGGTTCATTTGAGGAAGAACAAATTTCTAGGTGTTCAATCCAAGCTTCAAAACAAGAGTTATGGTTCTTTGCAAATCTCCGAGAAGATAAACGACAATGCATACGTGGTGCAAATTCAGGATGATTGAAATATTTACAATACCTTTAATGTAAAAAATTTGTACGCATATCGTTAGGATGATGAGGAGTTATATCAAGACAATTCGAAGACGAGTTCTTTTTAAGAGAAGGAGCTTGATGTAGGAAAATTTTGAGTCTTATTTGTTTTAGGATAAAATCAATTGCTTTCCAAGTCATATTAGAATTTCTTGTTTTGATTTATTTGAGTCTAATTAGGATTTTCAGTATTTTAGGATATTTTATTTTTTGTAGAATTATTTAGCCTATTTTAGGATGTTTTATTATTCGTAAGATTTTATATTCTTATTCTAGTTTTACTTGTGTATTAGGATTATTTAGCGTATATAAGGGTTAGTTTACCCTCTTTTGTAATTCATGCATTCTCATTATTATCAATTTATCAAATTTTAAACTTTTATTCAATTTATCTTTTTCTCTAGCTTCCGCATCACTTTCTCTATTTCTGATCCTATTATTGATTACACAATCTGCCCATTTCTAGATGTTCTTATTTAAAAATATTTTCTGTCTTATAGACATTTATAAGAATTAATAATATTGACACATCATGTTGTTGTCTTTTCTTACATGCTTATAACATAATTGGAGGTCTAGACATGCTAATAGGTGTTAAGAACAAAAATCATATTCTCTATTTATGAAATGTTTTTATCTAAGGGGCACCATTTTTTCCCCAACCCTTTTGCTTTAGTCATTCAACAGATGATGTCGGCGATAAAATTCTCTACTCCCATGATCATATATAGTTATATCACCTAATATAAATTTAACAAATAATAATTCTCTGTAGAGAAATGTTCTTTTCTGTGGGCCGGGCAGCAAAATTTTCCAGCTAGCCCTTTTCAATCTACTGATTAATATCACACATACGAGGGGCATTTTCCCTTCCTTTTGTTGATGCTTGATTTACGGTAATATTAGTTGTCAAGCAAGTACTTTGTGGAAAAATCATCCCAAGGCCTAGGACATGGTTGGATTTTAAGTTGTGGACTGGAAAAGAGTAGAATTTATTCGGCCTTTAATTATTAGTCAAGATAAAGCATTCAAACCATACATCCATTGAGTATTTTTTAAGGTTTAGAGAAGAGAGTTCAAGAAAAGGGAGAGTCATTTATTAAAACTCTTGTGGATGAAAAAAATTACTAGCATTTTCTTTTTGGAATCAGGAAAGCTTTTCCATCGTTAAAATTGAGCCACCAAAGATTGATTTAAAAAGCTGTTTTTTTCAGAAAATATTTTCTTTGTCAATTGGCGTTATGTGTCATATATGCTACTTTAATGAATCAGAAAATCCCACCCAATTTTCAAAGGTGTTCAAGCAAAATCATTGAATTCAAAGAAGTATAAAAATAAATTATAATCTTTTCATTTTTAAAATTTAAAATGTTAAAAAAAAATCCACATAGATTCATAAGAAGTCAATAGAAATGGTATTCTCCATGAGTCAATAACAAAAAGACATGCAAGTAACGAGTGTAACAACTAGTTAATTTATATATTTCAATGACTTTCTCTAATGATATCGGATTTTTAATTGAAACTTAATGCTCACCTCTTCTACCTTAACCATTCTATATTATGCCCTTAAGAGTATTGGTCTTTGGTGATATAAGGGGGGGCCCTTAAACAAACTTCGACAGAGGACTTCTAATTTCTTAACCCTTCCCGAAGCAAATGAACTTTCTTTCCGCAAAAATTTTTTCGAAATTTAACTAATCAATAACCTTTTCATAAAAGTTTTATTCAGCAAAAATTATACTAAAATGTCTTTGTCGTCTAAAAAAAAAAAAAAGTGTACTCTCTCTCTCTTCCTTCCCTTCCATGCAGGCTCATTTCCCTCCACATAGAATATTGTCGTAAACAGAAATAGACCGAATATTTATATTTTGGGAGATCAAAATGTATTACAACAAAGTTTAAAAGGCTATATTAATAGGGGATAATAAAACAAATATTGATAGTTAAAGTTCATGTTTAGTAAAATTATTGAGGTCAAGGATAATTAAAAAGTATATAGCCCTTTTTTCGTCAAAACTTTGGGTTTCAAAAATGGAATATAACTCCTACTTATTCAATTAATAGACCCATGTTTAATTATCTTAGAATAATACTATAATATATTCCTACCTTTACTTACCATGCTTTAATTCTTATAGGCCTCATATTTCTCTATTTTAATCTAAATATCCTTGCAAATAATTTGTTGGCAGAGTAGTTAACTGAGAAGAAAACAAATCCAACCACACATGCGTATATTTTTTTTCCTTATTAAACAGTTATAAGTTATAACTAATACATATCTTTTAATATTCAAATATTTTCTAGCGAAAATATATATGCAGATTTTGTCTTGTATTAAAATATACAGTGTGAATTTTTTTAATTTAATTTCATAAACAATATTTGTTATACGTCATGTGAACTTTTTTTTTTATTTTCTATGAGAAATATTATCTAATTTCTAAATCGACTAGCACATAATAGTTTAATTATACAATTTATTAAGAGTATGCAGCCAGATCCCACAATCAATAACTTTCGGAAAGGTAAATATAAATTATATAATATCTTCCTCAATCTGGTCTAAGACTTGTGCTTGAGGATTTATCAAAATATACATGAAGAATTAATTAATCCTAAAGTATGGGGGAAGCTCAGTCAAATGTTTTTCTTGTTGATCAAGAAACTGGAAGATACTTCAAGGTGAGTATCAGTGTGTAACAATTAATAAATGAATGTTTATTCGAGTCTGTTAGCTGCCCGATTTCTGAATGTACCAACGCTTTCTCATTGTTTAGTGGTGGAGCGTTGTATCATGAAATTTCATTTTATTCTTATATCACTATTTATTATCTTTATTCTGTTGACCAGTAAAACCATACTTTGAATCTCTACTTAATCATCACTTCATCATAATTAATTAATAAAAAATTCTAGAGGTTCTTATCGTTTGTTATCTTGTTTCTGTTAACATTATTTTAGATGAATTGTTTATAAAATAAATCAAGAAACACTAATTGTTTGGGTGGCTAGGCCGTCAGAGAAACATGACCAATAAGGCAATAAGTACCAAAAAAAAAGACAATAATAATAATAATAAAAGTAAGGCTAGAAATTCACTTTATGGATCCCTTATTCCTTACGAGATAGACGAAGAACTCCGTTTCCTTCATAATGGGGCTAAGGTTAAAAGGTCTTCAAAAAATTCATTAAGAAAATTATTTCTATTGTCAGTATTATTATTCTTGTTAATTGATCTTCAATTTAAATTACATTTCTTATACTTTTGATTGTCTCTTTGTTGAATTAATTTGAGATACTCTTCATCAAAGGTAAAAAAGAGTATCCCATGGACAAATAGCATGTACAATTTTTTACTATTAGGCTAAACTGTAGAACATATACACAAATATGTTTACATGTATGTATAATAGCTGAATTTCATGATATTAAAAGGAAATCCTGTGATCAAACATTATAATTAGTATTTCAAATTTAAAATCTATGTGATGCATCTATTTTGAAATATATGCAAATTGTATTTAGTACTGAAATCCTAATTTTATGTCGCATTATTCGCTGTAATTAATAAATATGATTAAATAAATTTAATTTGAAAACTTTATTATTTTTTTTTAGTCTGAATATAATTCACTGCTCAGAAACAAGCCACCTCAATGTTTTAATAATTTATATTAAAAAGGTAGTTCAAAGTTGCCAAAACCAGTGATGGTGTGGCCGTGTGGGGTAATTGTCTTTTAATTTATTCAAAGTAATGTAATGGACAGAGAATAATTTTTAGGAGTGACTGGGTAAGGTCGTTTTCTTAGCACTTACATGTTATAAAAGTAACAACATTATTAAATCTGTAAAATTAGACCGGGAGTTAGCACCCGACACCTGTACATAAGAATTAATCTTTAAATTACTTGTAAGGTTGATTTGGTTCGTATTTTATCTAAATGTCAAGAGAGGAAAGTAATTAAATTCGTGTCTTTTTAATTAATTAAATATGTTAACATGAGATTAGAAAGAAGGAATTAAATTTGACCTATTACTGCACAAAGTTTATGATAGCCATTCTGAATAAAATTTTGATGGGTTAGCAGATTTTGGCTTTGAACTCTTTTTTTTTTTTTTTTAATTTTTGGATTACTGATATAGTGACCTACGGTGTGGAAAATGAAAATATACTCTTACTCACCATTTTACAAAAGAAATGTTTATATCCGTGGGACAATATATTTCTGCTCCCCGTCCTGATTTGTGTTCTACTCATGGCATTGCACACGTACAACGGTCATTTGTCATCTTGCGATGATGCCTTGAATGTAAAGATTGATTGTCGAGCATGTACATGGGAATCAAATCATCCAAGTGCCTAGGAAATAGATAATTGGTTTCTTGGTCTGACTGGAAATAGTAGAAAATTTTCCCTTCAAATTAAGAAGATAGTTGATAATTACAAATGCTAAATAAAGCATTTCCAATTTGCATTGTTGCGGGCCCATCAAGTTAAGGTTTATTAGAGAGTTTAAGAAAAGGGTGAGCCTTTATTAACACTAGTGTGAATGAAAACTCTTTTTTGGAATCAAGAGATTGATGCTTTAACAATTTTTTATTGAAAAGATAACCTCTTGCAAATATAAACTGAACGACGCAGATGGATTGAAGAAGACATTTGTTAGTAACCAGAAATTGGAAAAAAGAGAAAAACTTTTAATCAGTTGCTTGGCGCACATATATATATATATATATATATATATATATATAGTATAATTAACACCGCGTGTTATGCTCGTGAATGGAAGAAATCCATAAAACATCTCTTAGGTCCTAAAGGTACGATTTTTTGTCCACAACAAAAAATTAAAAAATTAAAAAATTAAACATCTCTTAGCATAAGAACGCATTTTGCAAGGTATACAGAGGGATAGACCTATGTTGCGACCAGGAAGGTCCTGTCCTGCAAATTTTTAGCAACAAATTAAATATTATAGTAATTTACATTAAAGTTCTCAATGGCACCTGTAATTTCTGGTTTTTTCATCTTGGCCCCTCCAAGTCTTCTATTCTGGATCCACCCTAAGTGCAAATGGATATTGCAAGCGTTAATGTAGCTAGCAAAATTCTTCATGTGAAAAAATTTGGTACTGAAAATGTCCAACATAAATTTTAGTTGATAGGTAACATATTACATTACGCTCTAACCATTGTTAAAACCGCATATCAAATAACTTCCATGTTGCTTCCTCATATGAACAAGGACGACCCTTGAGCAGCAGTACTCTATATATTAAATAATTTCTAAATCTTTTTTCTAATCAACGTGGAGTCCTTTCCACAAGATAATTGGGCAATTGAAATAGCATACTTTTAATAAACTTTTTATTTTTAATTTTTTTTAAAGTATAAAGCTGGTCCGCGTTTGCCTTGTCTCGAGACTAAGAGGCACTTGCTATTCGCTTTCCAGACTCATTTCCCAGCACTGCAAAGCCTTCTCTCTCTACCTCTCCGTTTTTGTTACGCATTTGTTTCCTCTCTTTACATTACATTCCCATCTTTCCTGTATCTTTCTCTCAAAGTTCTTGACCTTCTTCGATATCTCTTCTACCGCAAAACTAAATTAACCTTCATATTTTCTTCTATTGGAATATTAATTTGTCCGTCTTCAGTGGAGTCTACAAGGCTGCAGAGCAAGAAGGAAATGACTGATTTAGTGGACAGAAACACTGAAACAATGAGGTAAGTTACCTGCAAACTTCTTAACTAACGAACACATTTTTAGAGTTAAAGAGTAGAGTATGGCAATGATATTTAATAGTATTATTTAAGAAACCAAAGCGGATGACAAGAAGAACAGACCCTTCAATTTTTTTTTAAGCCAAGAAAACCCAACACTTTCTAGGTTTCACAAATTGACCCTCAAATTTATGACTACTGAAGCAAAAATGTGTAACTAAATGCTCTATCCATACTGTTGGAGCAACGTAACTAACTAGTTTTCAATCAAAATGATTAACCTAGTATGTTGGTCGACCATCCTAGTTATTTATTTTTATGCACTCATCTATTTGACCCCAAATGATTAAAATCTAAATTTAAAACTATGTTTACTAGAACAAATCCATCAGCCCTTTGTATTAAAAAAATTTAAATAAAGAGTTTAAATTAAAAGATTTTGACCCATAAGAGATACACAATTGCTTGAACACATAAAATATGCTTCATTGTGATTGAAACACGCGAATTCACTGTTAGCATTTTTGTATAAGCCTTGAGTTTCAACTCATTCATGGAAGTGTAAATTTTTAAAAATTATACAAAGCTATTATATGTGATGTTTTGCGATTCTTTTTTCCTTCTATATAATGAAAAAAATAATTAGCTGTTAATTACATTGGTTGTGTATTCTTTGAAGGGAGTTCCCAAGCAAAAACGAGTAAGGAATTTTTGTTATTATTTTCTTTAAACGTATGAAAAATATTCCTTTGATTTATTTATGTATACAATTAAATTAAGAAGTATAACGTCCTATTAAAGTGACTCCAGTAAAGTTTATATATAAAACTCTTTCTCAAATTAATAATAAATAAAGCACTTTAGATAATTCAAAAAACAAAACTATGAGGACGATTAAGTTGAAGCAGCCATATTATACTATTTAAGCATCTTATATAAGAACAAATAGTTTACAAAAATAATATATCTATATTTATCTTTTAAAAAATTAATTTATATTTAATTGTTAAAAGGATATATAATATTTTTATTGTAAAATAAAAGTAATTTATGCTGACTGTTTATGTCATATTTTTATAATCAAATTTTATATCTATAATAAAATTAGTTACTATGTTAATTCCTTATGGTGAGGAGATTATTATGACATTATTGCACCTTTTTTTTCTACTTTATTTATTTATTTTAACTTTTTTAATTCCTCTCATATATAATTCGAAATATTTGAACCTGCGAAACCAAAAGATAAAAAATAATCATAATCATAATCATAATCATAAGAGGATATTCTTAAGGGGCAACTTCTTTTTCTTTTTTTGTCTAAAATTTAAATAGATCTAAATTAAACTGAAATCTGAATAGATCTAAATATAAAAATCTGAATGATATATTTTTTTAATTTTAACATCTGAATAGAAATGTATGAAAACTAATGATTTTACATATAATCCCTATTTATATATGTTATTTTCACTTATGGTTATATTTTACGCCGTAAAAGTATATACATATCATTTTTTATGAATTTCATTTATTTAAATGTGTATAATGGGCGAAGAAGTTACTTTTAAAAAAAATTGATATAAAAATAAGTTAAATGGCCATAAAATAATTTTAAAAATATATAGAATCATTATATAAAATTAGAAATAAATAATAATATCCCAAAATTAAAATATTAGACTATATAAAAGGTGGTCATAAGTGAATTTTTATAAGGGCACATTTAAAAGAATTAAATAAGCAATAAATGATTCAGACATTTGATTCATATAAAAGCTAGAATTTTTAGTTTTTTTTATTCAGATAAAAATGTCTTAGATTAAGACTTAAGTTAAAAAAATAATCATCATAAAAGGATTTTAAGTTTGAGAATATAAGTTAAATTTAGGCTTCAGACTAAAAAAAAATAAGCTTTTAGTCTTTATCTTTTTAAAATATGTATATATAAGGCAAATGATTCAATGTACATATAGCTCCCTTATATGATTTTCACCATGAGGCATTTGTTAGTTAATGGTCCGTCAATCCTTCATCAAATCTTTTCATATACTGTGAAACTAAGTCTACCTTTATATATATTTTGTTTTTGTTTTTTTTTTTCAGAGAGCAAGACTTGTTTTCCAAAATTCCATACCATGCTGTTTTCGTATTCCTCATACCGTTGCTTGTTGCTGTCCTGCAAGTGAGTGTCCAAGGCTCAATCAAGTCCTTGTTCGAGACACACCCTATCAACATGTACACTTTTCTATTGTGCACGTTCATCTACTGTTTATCATTTGCCGCTCATATAAAGTGCAAGCTTCACAGCACAAGCAACTCGCCTGATCAGAGTGACTACCTTGATAAACTCTTTGGTGCTATTGCTATCATCTCAGGATCCCTTTCTTCGGTTGTACTGGTCTCTGTCCTTCTCCCACGCTTGCTTGGACTTACTATTTTCATTGCACTGCCTATTATTGTACTTATAATTATTGCGTATAGGAATCCCACCATTGTTAAGGATTCCTGTAATTGGGTTCACCAGAAGATTAAAGAGACCTATAATTGGCTTCAACAAAAGTTTAAGGAGACTTTTAATTGGCTTCAACAAAAAATTAAGGAGACTTATACTTGGTTTCATCAGAAGGTTAAGAATACTTACAATTGGCTTCATCGGAAGATATGTGAAAAAATGAGCAGCTTAATTAACGAAGAAGCAACTGCCTGAGTACTTGTGTAAGGAAACTCTTCACTCTTGTGTCAAGATCCCATTGCTGATTACAATGACTCCCTTCAAGTTAAAATAAAGAAGATTGGACAGAACGGCATATAGGAAAGAAAGATGTGTGTGGGATTGCTGTAACACTCTATTCATTTATAGTCTTGTATGCAAGTAATTGCTAATTACAAATTTATTATTAATTGTTTCTGCTGTGGCAAGACCAAAATGACAAACTATTCTCTTATTCGGAAAAGCTTTGAAGATGCCATCCACTGAAGACAAATATATTCGATTAATGCTTAAGAATTTGTTATTATAATAGCGCTTGGTGACTACGCTTAAAATGTAAGCAGAATTATATGGGTTCTTTGATATGCTTAAAGTGTAACCAACAAGATAAAGAGGAGTTTTTTTTTTTTTTTTTAAAGAATGATTGTTATAATAATTTGCTCCTCATTTTTCTTTCCGTAGAGAAAAGATACGGAAATGAAAATATTTCTTTTCATTAGTTTTCCTTAACAATTATAACACTAAAAACTGTACACCAAAAACAAAGATACCCAATTGTTCTTTGCTTTTTATTTCCTATTTTTCTTGTTTCAGTACTTCTCGTAGCTTTTTTTTCTTCTTCTTTTACACACACACACACACACACATATATATAATACTAGCTAGTTCAACAAATGTTTTGATTTTCTGTTTTCAAAATATACAATATAAAAAATTATTAAATTTCTTTAAATATTATTCTTTTATATGACGTGTATCTTATGATTTTCTTATTTCGTCCTCCCTACATATTATATGTTATTACATTCATACAAATATATAATTGATATTAATAAGCGGATGCATATACTTTTTTTGGTTTATTGTGCATGAATCAATTATCTTGTAAAGTTTAATTAAATTGGAAAGTGATATTATTATTTAGATAAGGGTTCCTTATATGAATAGATTTCTTAAAAAGTTATAATTAATATCCATATAGAGGAAGCTCCCTCACTCTTTTATCTTGCACAAAATTTAGTATAGAATCAATTATAATTTGATTTGCATGTCTAATTCCTTTTTTATACTATAACTTTGATATAACTTTAATAAATTATTATATACATATTTTTCTTTTATATGTTCTTAAAATGAATAATATTATTGTTGTTTTCTCAATTTTTTATATATTTATATAAAATATAGTTTATCTGTATATTACTTGAATTTAATTTGAAATAATTTTTCCAAAGCCTCAGCCGGCCCTCAAAAATTCAAATTTGGACCACCGCTCGCTGGCGATCGAATATTTCATTGCGCATATCCTAACTTTTCGGATTTTTCTCTTTGCAAAATACAATACTAGCTTAAAAATATAGAAAGGTTCTTATTTTTGTCTTTTCAAAAAATACAAAATTATGTTCTCATAATTAGAAAATAATAAATCAAGCAACTACTTTATTTTAAAGATCCATTTATATATATCAGGAAAGCAGACAGTTTTGAGTTGTTTTACTTTTAATTAATTTTTATGAGTACTTTTAATTTGCTTTTTGAATTTATATATTAAGAATGTTAATAGAATATTATATTATTAATTAAAATAATGTTTAATCTCGGATTTTTATTTTTCCACATGGGTGAAGGGAATGAGAGCCAAACAATCTTTGATGCTGAATGAAGTTTAATTTCTTGTAATACATACTATAAATTTCACGAGGCAGAAGATATAGCTGCAACATAAAATTAGTCTCAAACACACCCCATAGCTACGCCAATCCAAAGCTAATTCTTTAAAAGCCTTCTACTTGCAAAAATCTTTTCACTCATTGATATTTATTAGCAATTTTTCATATGAAAAAAATGATATTTAGAAATGAAACTAAAGAAAGTTTATAAAAGCATCGAAATCACCTAAGCATGATTACTTGGTATCTCAAACTAAACAAAAAAAAAATGGCATATATAATGATTTTGTTAAAAACTCTTAATCTTATATAATCATAATCTATTTCCTCCACGTTGTTGTCACTTTTGGGCTATTTGTGGAAGCATTCTATCCGAGATCTTAACAAAATTATGATGAAACAACAAGCAAGAAAATCAAACAAGAAAATAGACAAGATAAGCAACACCATAATCATAGTGGTTCAGCCAATTAAGCCCACATCCACCTTGAAGATCTCAGCAACAGCTTTATTCTAAAAATACGAGCAGCAATTACAAAGGTCTCACTCTCAAGACCAGCCCTTACACCTTTCACACACATATACCCCAAGGATACAACACTTATGATATATGCGTCCCAAGGAAAGGTGAACCAAGAAGAACTCACCATGGGCACTAGACCTCTAACACGATTATCTTTCTAACAACACCCCAAGGACACATGACCTATGATGTTTGTTTCTAAGAGAGTCCAAATTGCGGACTTTTAGGATCACTCCCACACATTGCCAACCTTCTTTATTCCAAGGTGTCTGAAATGTATGTTGCCAATCGTTGCAGTCTTCCAAGGCTTCTAAAACATTTTCTTTCATCTTCTTTTTCTCATGGTCTTTCTCCTCTTGATCGGTTTCTCGATATCTCTACACTCATACATACAAAGGCCTTACATAGGCCTTTGATTTTCTTTCCTAGTCTAACAAAGATTCTCAAACTAGAAATATAATCAAAACTCTTCCTATTTTAGTTTCATTGTCAAACTATGAGTACCTAAGATTATCCTATTAAAATAAATTACAATCAAACTCAACTTCCTAATTTGATACAAATTCCAATTTGTTTTAATTCTAATCTATAAACAAATCCTATATTACCTAATATTTTAATAAGTCAAAATCACAAATAACAATCTCCACCTTGGTTTTGTCTTCCACGTTGAAGAAGGATTTCCAGTTCATGTCGTTGCATAAGTGGGCAACTACTGTTGCACGAGAACACAACTTTCTGTCTAAAGCTACCCCTTCCTTGTTTGTTGTGCAGGAGCGCAACACACCGTGCGCAGGAGCCTAACTTTTCTGCCATACTTGCATAGAAGCGCAACCCACCTTGTGTAGGAGGCAAATTTTTCTGTAAGACTTGCGCAGGAGCGCAACTGCTTCAGATTTAATTTCGAACTTTCCTTCTCCGTTCTAACTGCTCCTCTCCACCAGCCCCTTAGGGCATTATGTGCATTTGATTTGGTCCAAGTCCAAGTCATGCTTGAACCTACGAGCTATCATACCAAATCTAATGAGCAACTTTTCCTCATAAATCTCTTTATGTGCTTCATCTATTCCACTGACCTCTGGATCATGATCTGAATAGGACTCCACCGTAAACTCAAATCGATCTCTCCCACTACCAGCAACGCCCTTACTATTAAACCGTTTCCATCTCAAATTTTTTTATAGCCATCTTAGATTTCAAGAACCAAAGCTCTGATATCAGTTGTTGTGACTTTTGGGCTATTCAAAGAAGCGTTCAAGGTAAGGTAAACCAAAAAGAACTCACTAAGGGCACCTGACCTCTAACACGATTATCTCCCTAACAACACCCCAAGAATACAACACCAATGCGGACTTTCAGGATCACGCCCACACATTGAAAATTTTTTTTATTACAAGGTGTATGAAACGTACGTTGCCAATCCTTACAGTCTTCCAAGGCTTCCAAAACATTTTCTTTCATCTTCTTTTTCTCATAGTGTTTCTCCTCTTGATCGATTTCTCCATATCTCCACACTCATACATATAAGGCTCTTATATAGGCCTTTGAGTTTCTTTCCCGGTCTAACAAAGATTCCTATACTAGAAGTATAATCAAAAATTTTCATATTTTAGTTTCCTTGTCAAATTATGAGTATCCAAGATTATCATATTAAAACAAATTACAATCAAACTCAACTTCCTAGTTTGATATAAATTCGAATTTGTTTTAATTCTAATATAGAAACGAGTCCTATATTGCCTAATATTCTAATAAGACAAAACCACAAATAACAAACGTCTTATTGAAATTCAAATCTATATGATATATTCGACAATATTTACTGGTTTGAAGTATCTAATCATCGCATTGAGATGGTATTCTAAAATTTCTTGAGACTATAATTTATGGTGAGATATAAGAGCATGAGCAAGAGAAATTAATATTTGAAAGCACTAATGTTCCCTCACTTTGCAATGAAATAGTGTAGTTTAAATTTTTTTTTTGGAACAAAAAAAGATCTAGAAAAGTAAGTGACCATCTAATAAAGAAAATCACAAAAAGGAATTTACAGGTTCCATGATGTCCTTGTACATCAATCAATTAGGGTAGGAAAAATTACATGAGTCTAGAAGTGGAACTGGCCGGGGCAGGGATGCTATCCCCAACCTTGAGTTCAAAATCAATCCCTCATCCCAAATTAATCCCTAATTTTTTAAATCAAGGATGGGGATGGGCAATCCCTAAAACCGAAATGCATCCCCAACCCCATTTACCTATAATAATTTAATTTATTTTTTCTGTTATAATATAGTAATTTTTCATTGTTACAAACCACAAATATTAAAAAGTTTTAACTTAAAAATAATTCATTATTGGTTCCGAAGGTGATGGTTTGTTAAGTAGAATATAACTAAAAACAATAACGTAAATATGAACACGAGGTTTTACATGGTTCAGTTCTAAACAAGCTACATCGACGAACAATAAGTGCTGCGATCCACTATGTTCTATTTGTTTACAGAACTCAAGATCATTTATAGTGGTAGACTCGTTTTCACACGCTGACCTAGTCAATGTAAAAGGATCTATCCTTGATCATAACACTAGCCTATCTGCACTGTTCGACCACTGCTTTTTCGACTAAACCTAGTTAAGAATAATGTAATATCTTATCCAGTTACAGAGTCATATTATTACTCAACTCACTTACACCCACACAACCTATAACTCTCAAACAAAGCCTAATGTTTCACACAAGACATAAACAATGATGAAAATATGCACTCAGGCTTGCTCTTACTTGCTCTCCCTCAATTCCCTTAATTGAATGTTTCCACGCCACGAAGATAGCTCCCATTCAACTTCATTGTCTTTCCTTGATCTGCAAGATCTCAATTCAATGTTTAGAAAAGAATCTCATATTATAATCAACATGAATCAGGAAGTGAGCACATCAAAAATCAAATAGATATTAAGGATGGTGGCCGTGATTTATGTTCACCTTTTTTTATGCTTTTATTTTTTCTGTTTAGAACTTTAAATAATAGCCATGATTTATGTCTATTTTTTGTAATCTTTTCTTAGTTGGATATGTATATTAATTTTATTGGATTGAGATTGTGTTAGTGGAGAAAAGTTTTGGGATTCTTAGCCCTTAGCAATTTGTTTTCCATTTTCTTTGTAATTTTTTAAAAAATATATTTTAATTTTGTTAATTGGATCTGAATGTTTTCATTTTGATTTTATTATAAACCTGATATACGCGACTACCCGACCTTACCTGAAGGGTGTCGGTTAACCTCAACTATTACATTAGAAATACCTTATATCAGTTCAAAAAATTGAGACTCGATGAGTGATCAGGTCTAGTCAGTTATGCTCAAACCTGACCCGACTCAACTCGACCTGAAGAGTACCCACCCTAATGATTAGTTCCCAATTTTGGCCAACATTAAGAATTTGATAAATTGGTAAGTCAAGTCATTTGTCTGTCTAAAAATCAATGTGATTACCACTGCCAATCATCTATCAACTACCATCAAAGAGGTGAGAAGTAATGGTTCTGATACTAGGCCAAATTTAAGAAATCTTATAAGTTCCAGTATCATGAAGAAAAGGAAACTGATCCTGGAAGAATTTACCTCATTCTGAAGAGCTCGTGATAATAGTCCCTGCAAATTTAAGAAGAGTAGCAAAATTAAGGGATTCAAAATTTTACAAACCTGCACCTCATTCACTTTTAGGCATGCAAGAATGACTTTCACTAAAACAGGCTTGGAACGCTCATGATTACCACTCCAAATGAAATGAATAGACCAAGTTCTTAAAAGCTTGATAAGAGAAGATGGCCATTTGTAAACATAGAAACTGTGAAGAAAAGTGGCCTAGAAAAAAGATTTGACTAACTACATGTAACCAACTAAGAAGAGCAATAGATTTGACTAACTACATGTAACCAACTAAGAAGAGCAATTTACCTTCCAAACTATTAGTTTGGACTTGGCTTTGTCAACAAGGGATTGAAGATGAATTCTTTTGGTTTGCCTTTGAAAATAGGGACTCCTAGGTAGGTAAAGGGAAATCTTTCTTTAACAAAATCTAACAGCCTTGAAATGGTATACACACGAGATGATTTGTAGCTAATAAAGAAGAAACTTCTTTCTTTGTTAATCTTTTGCCCTGAAGCTTAGCCATAGTATTCAAAAAAAATTGTTCAAGTTGTGAAGAGATTTGGAGTCACCTCTTGTGAAGATAAAGACATCATTCACATATAATGAGTGGCAATAGGTTGCCAAGCTCTTGGAACCAAAATATTATTCATTTTCCCAGTAACGAAGAGATTAGTCATACCTCTTATGCAATACAAAATAAAATAGGATACAATGGGTCACCTTGCCTTACTTCTCAGCTGCAAGAGAAAAACCCCTATGGGAGACCCATTAATAAAGATTAAGAATTTAGCTAACTCCAACAGCTTAAGAACCCAAGAGATAAACAAGTCATTGAAACCAAAACTATGTAAGATTTTCAGAAGAAAAACTCCATTCAAGTGTGTCAAAGGCCTTAGCAAAGTCAGTTTTCAAACCAACATTATCACCCTAGACTTTCCTGTCAAGGAGATTGGTAACCTCTAAAACCATACTAATTCCTTCTTTGATATGTCCTCCTTTAATGAATGCTAACTGCTAGGAAGAGATAATTTTGTCTACCATTTTATTGAGCCTATCAGCAAGAATTTTGGGAATGACTTTGAAGATAAAATTGGACAAAGTAATAGGCCTTAAATTTGTAATGACATTTGCACTAGCAATCTTAGGGTTAATGTAACGAAACTGGAGATCAAATTCTGAGGGAGCCATCCTGGCAAGAAGAAATGGCCACAATACTTCAAAATTTTTGGTAGAACAAACTAGAAAAGCTATCTAGCCCAGGAGCACTTTTTGGATTCAAGGCGAAGGCTAAACCTTTGATTTCTTTGGCATGAGGAAGGGAAGTGAGAAAAAAGTTATCAGCATCATTAACCACTATGAGACTGACATCATTAAGATTCAAGTCCTAATTGTTAGCGTAGATCGAAGATGATGAATAGAGGTTCTTGTAGAAACCGATGATATGGTCTATAATTTCCTCCTTATTATCTGGAAGGATGTCATTAATCTGGAAAGAGCAAATTCTAGATTTCATAGCCTTAATCTTAGTCTATGGAAAAATTTAGTGATATGGTCTCCTTCAGTTAGAGATTTGACTCTAGCTCTATCTTTCCAAAAGCATGTTTCATTGTGGATTGCATCTGCCAAAGATTTTTTAGTTTCAACTGCCAAAGATTTTTTAGTTTCAACTTTCTAGTCAAAGAGATCCTGAGAAATAACATCATATGAAATTTTGTTTTTAGATTTCAAGTAAAACTGTCTTGCTAAAGAAACTTGGTTTTCAACATTCCCAAAAATGGTCCAATTCCAGGTTTTGGTGGTAGCCTTAAGAGTTTTCAATTTAAGAATCATAGTATGCATAGGATTTCTAAGATCTCTACAAGAATTCGAAGACCTCTCAACAAGATTTAGGAATTTAGATGGTTCAACCACATACCTTGGAACCGAAACAGTTTAGGATGATGGATATTTGAACTATAGTTAATGAGCAAAGCACTTTGATCAGAGACTGACCTTGGTAGCACATTATAACTAGAATGGCCAAAACGATCTAGCCAACTAGAGTTGCAAAACGACCTATCCAATCTAAGCTCAATATAGTCTCTCAATCTCCACCCACTTGACCAAGTCTAAAGATTACCATTGAAAGGGAGATGGATAAGCTCACAAGTATCAATCATGTTTCTAAAATCAACACAAGATGTTTTTAAAGGAAGAAGCACTCCTTGTTTCTTATGGAATCCAATAACAAAGTTAAAGTCACCAACTAGCATCTAAGGCTAATCATGATGAGAATTTTTTAGTGTACACAATTTATTCTAAAGTTCATGATGAAGGATGTAATTGGTTAAGGTGTAAATAGAGGTCAAGAAAGAAAACTTACCCTCATAGCAAAAGGAGATAGGGCATTATTGATAAGAGTTGGAAACAACCTATAGAGATTTGATATTTCTTCAGAAAAGCAGCCATAGCTCGAAAATGGAAGGCTTGTTAAGATTGCAAGTGATAAGAGAAAGTTGGAGTTTTTCCCAAAAGAAAGTTGGAATTTTAGAAAAATCCACCATAGGCTCAGCAATACAAACCAACTTTGGTCTATTTTGAAAGCAAACAAAACTAGTTCATTTTTAGAGGAGTAATTGGCAATTCCTCTAATATTCCAAAAAAGAATCTTCATCGATATTTGGGAGAGTAAGTTCGTCCTCTACAGAGTAAAGGATCTTGGGACTTTGTGACACGACCCACCCCTAGCTACATGTGCCTAAAATTGTTCCCTAAGAGAACAATCTTTCAATTAACTATCTCTCTACACTTTTGCTCCGCCACTATGATAAAAATATTCAAAAAAAATTATTTCTAATTTATATCTTTTATGTAAAATACCAAAGAAAAATTTTAATGAAAAACCGACAGAGTTTCTCCTATAATTTAAACAAAACCACCTAAAGAAACACACATTTTTGCACTTCTAAAAAATATTTCTCATCCCAACTTCTTTTGGGACTTTCGTCCTCATCAATCACAACATGCTAAAAGATAAATAATTCATACTCAACATACTTAATATTTAAATATTTATACAAGATACATAAAAATGAAATGCTTTTAATGCATGAAAAATTGTTATAAATCGTATGGCCTTCCTTAGTATCAGAGACAGCTCAGCACCAAACTTGTAGCACCTGGTTGGAAAAAAAGAATAGAAAAAGAGTGAGCTGAAAGCTCAGTGAGTGGACAAAATTTATTACATAAAATATTATTTTCTTTCTTTTATACAACTCATTTCTTGAATAAAGCTTTATGTTATAAAATCTCATTTTCTTAAAACAAAATACAACATTTAATCACCTTTAAAAGGAAATCAGTAAACTTTTCTTTCCAAAATAACATTTAAACGTCTATTTCTTTCCAATTTTCTTTATAAACTTCATTCTTATAAAACAACTGTAAAAATTTATCAACCCTTTGTAAAGAAAATACTTTATGTAATTCTTTAACTTTCTTAACAAAATAACTTAATATTCTTAAATTATATAAGCAAATCACTTACGTACCTTTATTTTGAACCCTTATTTAATCTCGTACACAGTGCAAAATGTATCACTATATCCCCTTCTTTTCTATAAAATAAAGGTATAAGTAGACGCCAAAAGAAATCAAATAATATAAAACTTTTAAATAACATTCCTCTCATCATATACTTAGTCACTTATTGACTTTATTTTCTAAACCAATCATAAATTGCATGACTATAACTACCTCATAAAAAAAACCATATAACACATTTCTGACTAGAAAATCTTATCTCGTATTTATACTTAAGAAAAATCTATCGTACTTGTTAAAATTTCATCAAATCTCTCATAGAATTTTCAAAACAAATAACTTTTGATTAAAAATCTTCAATATACAATTGCTTGATTCAATACTCTTTAAAAACAGTGAAAAGAATGCATTTTTAATCTTATAAAATAAAGCTCATGATGATATTGCTAAAATCATCGCTTTAGTTGTTTAATATACAAAACATAATTTCCTTAAAAATCTTCTTTCAAAAGAAGCTTTTGTGAATAATGCTTCTTTCTCAAACTAACTCATGTAAACATATTTAAAACTCTTTTCAGTATACTAAACAAGTACCCCTGAAGCTATCTGATCCTGTCTGGTGAGATCTAACATTGCACAGGCAGAGCTATCTGAATTTCCTCATACCTGGTGAGATCTATATCACGCAGGCAGAGCTATCTGTACCTGGCGAGATCTGACATCGCACAAGCCTGCTATCTGGTCATATGCATGTGTAGAGCTACTCCCAAAGGGCTAAAGCATCCAGATCATACGGCCCAAAGCCTCTCTGTGTGTTTCAATGGGCCTCAAAGGCTGCTATCAGTATAACATTCTATCTGAAATCTGCTGTCTCACTGTCTAAGTGAGCTGGGTACTAGCTTAGTATAGTATAGCTAAACTTTCATATTTTGCTAAAACTGATTCCTTTTTAAAATTTGCTTCATATGCTAAACCATTGCTTCTCAAGCAGATTTATCAAAATTTGTAAAACTTATGTAAGCTGAACTGATAATTTTTGAATCCTTGAAAATCTATAATAAATATTTAAAAGAGTAATTGCAAATACTTTAAGAAATCCTTGAAATCAAATTACTTTATAAAAAAATGATCGTAATTATTCTGCTTTTACACTTTCTATAAAATGGTAAAATATGCATCTATAATAATATAGAAAACAATTCATATATAAAATATAAATCTTTCTTTAAAAGTGATATATCCTTGTTTAGAACAACTTCTAAAATTAAAAGTAATGTCAAGAACTATTTTAAAACTGACTCTGAAATATACGATTTATTAAAGACAACATAATAAACAATGCTAAATTTACATTCACGAATTTGTAGGAACTAACTTGAATACCTCTAACTTTGCTAAAATATTCTTGTAAACATATTCATAAAATATTGAATGCATCACTAAATATTTTGCTTAGTTAATCTAGAACATAAATCTTATAAATCTCTTTCGGATTTCCCGAACTTTTCTTAAAAATTACATTTGTAAATCATTATCACCAATAAATAAAATACTTTTTCAACTTAATATAGACCATAGTTTTATTTTATTTTATTCTTATTTTTGTCTCAAAATCTCATACCCGAAAATCTTACACTTCCTATTTAACATTCTTTTATAATAGTCTTTCACATATTATACTTCAAAGCTTAACTAATTCCCCAAAACTCCAATTCAGAATTTCAAAGATTTCCAAAATCTTAAAATCATGATTTAACTGAAAATTTCAGAATTTTACATCCAGGTCCCTTCAAATTCTAGAATAATTTTCTGAATTTGCAGTTCAATCCATGATGCTAGACATTCGAACAGATTCTCCAGTGCAAGTTGTGCCTCCTAAGGATGCTACAGTTTCAAGTGTAGAGTCAGTCTCAGATTCTGACTCTCTATCTCCCTTTGCGACCGATTAGGGTAGGCTTATGGGTACTATCTAGTGTTCTATCAATCATGAGGCATTTGTTTTGTCGGGACGGATAAATGCAGGACAACCTCCTAAGTCTTCTCCCTCTCGTTTTGAGCCTTTGAATAGGCTAAGAGATGGGGATATATCTGATGATCATTCTCATCTGGACACTCTGGCTGTCCCTACAAAGAGGGGTAAGAAGAAAAAGAACAAGAAGGTTTAGAGCTCTTGTGTTTTTGGATTTGCTTTGCTTCTCTTTATGTTTGAACCATTATGGTCACTTTAGGCCGTTTATGGTCTTTCTAATTTAAATTGTTAAGATCGTTTGTGGTCTTTTTTGGTTTCCTCTGTTGGACTTTATGTCCTAGTTGTAATTCTTGGGGTATGCCCCTCAGATTCTTGTACATTATCATTTTTTTTTGGATTTATATTACTAAGTAACTTGTCGAAAAAAAAGTTTCAGAATTTGGCATTGTCACCCCTGCAGAATAAAATTTTAATTTCCAAAACTTTTTTTTTCTAAAATGATTTGCTATTATTTTGAATATAAAATCACTCATCTTAAATCAACAACACCATTTCTTCAACATTTGTATTTATTTATAGAAAATAACTAAATACTTCAATTTACTGTACAAATCTATATAATTATAAATGTCTCTTTTCCAATCAGAAAAAAACTTTCTACTTTCCAACTCCATATAACATACATTCATTCTACAACTTTCACTTTAAATTCATTTTTTCTCTTGTACTCAAACTTATCAAAACAACGCTTACTACATATTCAAAAAAACTAATTTACTAGCACCACCCATAACCACCTCTTTTATCCAAAATTTAATACTTTACACACACTTAATTCCCAAAATACATAAATCATCATTTTCTATTCTAAAAACATTTAATATAACTCAATTAATTAAACTAATAACTTAAATCATATGAAAAATCATAAATTTAATACACTCTAATATAATATGAAATTCTTAAAACGGAATTTGCTCACTATATTTAAGCTCCTTTTTGGGTGAGTAACGTTCTGAGAAGTATTTGGTGACCGAAAAGCATAACCAAAAATATCGCCGGAAGTTGTTGCCGATGAGTGAATATAGTGATCGAATTTCATTTCTCTCCGATTTGAAAAATTCATATATTAACATGCAACAAAAATGGTATGATTAGAAAGAGCATGAAGCAATCATTAATTTGATGTGTAGATTTACCAGTAACTCACTAGATTTTGGCCGAAAAATGCATAGAAAGCCTCGGCTTCCACGCTTTGATCCACAAAAAAGGTGAAGAACCCAAGGACAAGGCATACATGGTTAGAAAGAGGACGTTACAAGCTTCAAAATGACATATCGTGGGGCTGAAAACTTGCCAAAAATTGGTGAGAATTGTTGGTCAAAGGCGGTGATGAATAGTAAAATAGCACTCCACCCTCTCTCTTTCCTGTTTCTGTCTCCTCTTCTTCCCCCCTCTCTTGTTTTTGCAAAACATTTTTGGGCTGGGCTAGGCTTTCTTTACTTAAGCCCAATACGCATTACACTTTGGTCCTATCAATAGTTAAAGCTTAACTCTCTATGATTTGTAAATCATTAGTTCAGCATTCTAAGCACCACACTTTGCAATGGAAGTAATGGTTTTTTTCCTTTTCAAAAAAATCAAGATTATACACTTTGAGAGTTTCAATAATAGTGCCAGAAATTTGAGTAATGTCCTTTGAAATAGATGAGGAGGAAGGAGATATTTGGAACTAAGGCTGCATTTTCTAGTTTGTCAATAGAAGGGTGGAGATTTTCCTTTGTATGGTAATTATTTTGTCATTAGAAAGGCAAGTCATCATTTCCTCTAGCACTTCAATGGTAGGCAAGAAATCTTGTTTCAGAGCTTGCTGTAAGGATGGTTGAAGTTTTGGTTTGGCTATTTCATTGTTATTAACAGAAGTTGGACAGGCCAAAATAGCCTGAGCTGATTTAAGAAAGGTAACTAGATCAACTTGAGTCTCATTGCTCTTACCAATTGGCCTATAAACAATCTTTGATTGGCGTGTTATTGATCATCCTTGCACTTCATTATTAACTGATTTGTGACAACTTTCGATAGAATGACCAAAGAGACCCTAACTAAAGCATTTAGAGGGTAGATTTTCTTACACAATGTCCATAGGAAAGTTATCTTCACAGCATTTAACCATAATGGAAGAAGGTGGTTGACTATTCAGATCAAGTTTAAGAAGAATTCTAGCATAGAAGCTAAAAGTCTTCTTCAAAGGGTTCTTATAAATCATCAAAGATGATCCAATTCATTTGGATATGCCCAGAAGGATACGAGGATGCCAATATTCGAGGCAAAGACAATAGATTTTAGTCCATATTTATGAAGATGATAGAAGTTCCATATTATATGGTTTGAATTTTTTTTTCTATTTGAAAAGCCTGAATGTTCCCGTGTCAATAAAGCAAGTTGCTCTATGCTTTGTGCACATCTTCCTCTGAAGCAAAATGAATATCATAGAAACCTCTAGGTAGAGGAACAAGTTGCATTAGACCTTGGGAAGACCAAAATTTATGGAGGAGATTCCTCAAATCATTTGACTTAATAGGTTGTGATCCCTTGTAGGGGAGAATTCTACTAATGAGATAGGTTTTGCATGAAAGAACTTGTTGGAGGTCAAGTTTAGTATCAATCATGACATATGTAATGTCTCCTCCAATAGCAGGCTCAGGGAGAGGACTAGAGAATGAATCAACTACCTTTGGCTTGGCAAATAAGGACGCAAAAGCTCTAATAGGTGCAGAAGAGGTAATGGAAGGAAAGGGGCTGGTTTGGTGAGGATAACTATTGCTTAACAAGAAGGAAGATATAACTATCTCATCAAGGAAGACGTCCACCATGGTAGGGAGTTTTATATGAAAATCAAAAGTATACAATATGAAACAAGTAATATAATGATGAGTCGAGTATCGTTTCTACAAGGATTGATTACTAATTACAAAACCTATTCTAATCCAAGTTTTATTTGAATGATGTATTTCGAATAGCAATTTATGATCTAAATTAAACTGAAATCTAAACTAAAGTAAACAAAACACAACTTAAACAATATAAATAATGTGATTAATGAACTTCTATATGTAAAGGCTCTGCGGTGATAGATATCACCTAGATTTATGTACTTTAGTTATTAAATTAAAAAAATATCATTATTTATTCATATTGTTACTAATCAATTTCACTAAATTATTTGTTATTCTTTCTTAAGCAATAACAATGTGTATCAATAGGCTAGAATCACATCTCCATCTCTCCTAACTCTCTATTAACACCTATTACGCACAAGAAATAAACAAGATTGCATATGTCACATTCATATCTCTATCTCACATGATTTAAGACAATTTAATTAAAGATTAACATGCACATCACTTCTCAGCCTCAATCTGCATCACAAATCATGCAATAATTGGCCAAAAAATCGCAAACATTAAGAACATAATCAAATTGCTCAACAATATTGGAATAAACTACTAATATGTTGAATTTAAATAACTAAATTATCAAAATTCGGGTCCATCTTAACCCTAGAATGAAAAGTTAGTTCATACTTAAGCTAAATAAAGCAGAAATTTGAATTCATGGATTACAAAGAATAAACTAAGAGAACTTAAAGAACAATGATTAAATCTTGTAAATAAAACCCCAAAATCATCTTCAAGTCCAATCCAACCCTACACTCATAGCGAGACGTTACTTTTATAGCTGCTGATGAAAAAATCCAAAATAAGCAAGGAATCCAAGTCTAGATTTAATTATGATTTCGAACGGGCATCGCGTCCCTAAGGACATGGTGCCACTACCCTACTCTTTTTGCCTAAAAAACAAAGTCTTGGATGCTGACTAGGGCCACGGCCCAAACAGCATAGTGTCATGGCCCCATGCATTCTACCTAGCTATCCAATTCTTCTATAATTTTGCACGAATTTGGCACGGTTTTGGCATGGTTTCTAAATTTCTTCATATTGCATCAACAACTACAAAACAAACATAAAATGCTAAAAATACTTGAAAACTAGGCAAATATTAAATTTAAAGTTGTTCAAAAATTCACTTATCGAGGAGCTGATAGAAAAAAAAAAAGAGAGAAGGCATTCAAAGGCAGGGGAGGCAGTTATCCATGTCACTGAGAAAAAAAACTCAAACAGTTAGAGGATGAAAAAATTTGATTCAATTGTCTACCTGTTGCTGTAGCTTTAAAACTAAGGATACACATAATCATCAGGAAGGACAAGTCATAAAACAATCTCAAGACACCAGAAAAGTGGACAAGCTAGAATCAAGAGATGGCAAGTGGTCATATGATAGTGAGTAGGAAGAAGAACTGATTTGTCGAAAGACAGGACAATGATGCCAAGCGATTTGAAAGGAAGCTGGGGCTAATTTTAATGGTGGAGGGCTAATCGATGATGTTTGGGATGGTTAAGCTAGGTAGAGTACTATTAACTAGCTTTCACTCTTTTGTTTCCATGTTTTCTCCTTTTTCTTTTTTATTCAAACATCTTTCTGCATCAAAATTGAGCCGTGTCCATTCACTTATGGCATTGAACCTGATTCTTTCTATCATGATCTTTCTTACTGTTTCTATCATTATCTTTCTAACTCTTCTTGTCAAATTCTTTGGAGAACTTCTTCTTTAAGAACTTGGCAAACTCTCTAATCAGTGATGAAATTTGCTTGTCACTTAATTCATCCAGCGTCTCCTTTTTATTGTCTAAGTTATCAACTTTCATAGTAAATGCAATGTTCTTCTTTTTCTTTTTTGGTTTCAGATTCATCTCAAAAGTTTGAAGAGATCCGATTAGCTCAAAAACACTCAACTGATCAATGTCCTTACTTTCCTCTATTGTTGTAACTTTGGCCTAAAATTTTTTAAGTAAAGATCTAAAGATCTTTCCAACAATTTTCGCATCAATATATTCCTCACCAAGCATAAAAACAGAGTTAATTATTTCACAAAGCTTAGCATAGAATTCATCAACAGATTCGTCTTCATACATTGTTAAATTTTCAAATTGAGAAATCAATGCAAGTAATTTAGATCTTTTAGCAGTTGTTGTACCTTCATTCCTTCCTTCAAGAAAATCCCAAGTTTTCTTAGCACTCATGCACTATGAAATCATGCCAAATTGATGAACATTGATAGCGTTAAAGATAGCATTGATAGCTTTTAAGTTCTAGCTAGTTATTGTTTATTTTACATTAGTCTACTCAGTTTCTAGTTTTTCTTTGTTGACTCCAGCATCATTCAGTTTTGTAAGGGGTGACCAGCTATGCAAAATGCTAGTTTGAACTCTCTTCAATAGTTTAATAAAGGGTCTTATATGTACCTTCCAATATGCATAGTTGGTTTCTTCAAGCATAGTTAGGTGACTGACCGAACCTCTACTTTGATATAAATTCATGCCTTCAAATGCATAAAAGATTGATTTTCACTTGTATATTAGTTAAACCTGCTCTAATACCGATTGTTGGTTCTAAAGGTGATGAATTGTTAAGCAAAGTATTACTGAAAACAATAAAGTAAATCTATACATAAGGTTTTACATGGTTTGGCTATAAATAATCTATATCCATAGACAGCAACAGCTACAATCGACTATATTTTATGTGCTTCCACAACTAAGGATCGTTTACAGTGGTAGACTCCCTCACATATACTAACATATTCTATGTAAACTGATATATCCTCAATCAAAACACTAGCCTCTCTGCACTCTTCTGTCGCTGCTCTCTTAACTAAACCTAGTTAACAACAACACAATATCCAATCCAATTATAGACTCATATGATCACTCAACTCACTTAAGCTCATACGACCTATAACTCTCAAACAAAGTCTAGTTCTTCACACAAGACATAAACAATGATGAAAAGATGCACTAAGACTTGCTCTCCCTTAATTGCCTTGCATGCATACATCCATAAGCTATGAAGATAGTTCCCATTCAGCTTCATTGTCTTTCCTTAACCTACAAGATCTCAATTCAATTTTTAGGAAAGAATCTTACATTATGATCAACGTGAATCTTGAAGTGAGCACATGTTCTCCTTAGTGAACTAAGATAATCTTATCAATGTTCCTTTTCCACAAGGATTCTAATATTTACTTATCCTATTTCTATTGGGGTTCTCCTTATTTGAACTATTGTATTTTAGCCAACCGTGTGAACTAAAAATATAATCACATTAGGAATCAAATTATAAACTAAAGTTTTCCCATAAGATGTCAAACTAATTTGGTCACGTGATTGGCATAGGCACATGAAAACAATAATCATAATTTAAACAACAGTTGCAACTATAAACTTATAAACAACATACTTATAAATAAACAACGTCCTTTTTTTTGTTTTCTTTTTCCTTATCTATTTGTAAACTAAGTGGTTGGGCTGGCCTTGGGTTTTATAAGAGTAGACTGGACTTTGGGCTACTAGTTTTATAAGACTGGGCTTTGCCTTGGGCTGCTAGGAATGGCCAAAAAGAGGGGAGTTAGCAAGGGCCTAAAGGATTAGATTATATTTATTTTTTATTTTTTATTTGTTTTATTTTTTGGGGAACAAGCAGGCCTAGGCGGGGAACACAATCCCAATCCCCATCCCCTTTTAATTTCGAAGAAAATTTTCATTCCCATCCCCACCCTCTTTACCATTTCTAACTTTCCATCTTCAGCCCAAGTAAGTTGGGGAATTGGGGGGCCCATCCCCCTAGGGATTAGTTCCTCCTCTACACGGATTTGCTTCTAAGTTTGGGTTAAAAAAAAACAAGTGCAGCTAGGAGGCTTTTGCTAGTACTAATTATTTTATGAATTTAACAGAGTAGATTTAAAACATTAATTATAATATATGTAAAATATTTTGTAAATTAATGTATGTAAATATAATTATTAATTGTTATTCCAGAGTGAGCAGAGGCCATAATACTTACCGAAGCTTTCTCTCAATTGAATCTGTATATATAGTCCTAGAAGCGCTTCATTGAAGTTCTTCAAATATCAAATTGAATTAAAGAGTCTTAGAATCTAAATTGAAGTCTGAAGAAGAGCAGTCAACTCTTACTAGCAAGGGTGGACTTGCACACCCAATTAATCTTTATTTGTAATTTGTAAAGGAGAAAATAAGCTAAAAAAGAAGAGAAGCAATAGGTTTTGACAAATAGCTAGATGCATGAAACAAATTTTCTTGTGAATCAGAGTCATGCTTCCACTTATAAAAGGCGAAAAAAAAAGTTTAATTGGATAATGAATATGTTAATTTTAGATATACAACTTGACCAATGACCTCCTTTCTTTCAATCATTTGTACATGGTAAGCAAAAGCCAACTGATAATTGAACACCTTTGTGGAGTAATTTATTTCAATAATTTGGAAATAAGTTGTACATTAATGCCTGATGGTATAGGCCACAATATCTATCTTTTTGAAACCCGAGCCCTTGGCGGTTACCTGATACTTTGACAGTGCTCAAATAAATGACTCATATAAAATATTTATCACTAATTGATGCATTCCCTTTATCTCAAATTTTCATTCGTAAAAATTTAAAAAAAAATCATTTTTTCTCTAGTCAATATGTAAAATTTATGCATTCATTGTTCAAGGATTATATAACTCTACCTTCTGTCTTGATTTTTTCCCCCTCTCTAATTTACCAAATCCAAATAAAAGGTTAAGGCTTTATCTTTATATATAGTGTTTATAGTGGTATAAATGAATCATTATGTACTTCTTGTATTGACTAAATTATTGGATTTTCAATTTTATTAGTTTATATATTCATATATTATTCCGGCCATAAATATATTTGTGGCCTCAATACCGTTTGCCCCATTTTTCTTATTTTTTTTTCTTTTTGCTTTTTTTAATGACTATGTGATATAAAGTATTAGAATCAATTGCAATATAATGAATTTTTATAGTAACCTCGATCTTGGAGGCTTATATATATATATATATATATATATATATATATATATATACATATATATATATATATATATATATAAAGACTTATGATTTTATAATATATTTTTTTATTAACAACCAATCGTCACCCATTTAGGTTTTACTTGTCAAAATCACATCACAGAAAATCACTACAAGAAAAATGACTTTTTACTGCGGGCTGAAACCGCAGTAAAGAGTCATTTACGGCGGGCTTACGGTGGTTTCAACCTGCCGTATAAAATGCCGCCGCAAAAAGTCATTTGACTTTTTACCGCGGTTTCAGCCTGCAGTAAAAGGCCTTTTACTACGGTTTTTAAGCCTGCCATAAATAACCATCGTATGATTGTCTAGTGGTCGTTTTCTCATTTATAGTAAGTCTAAAAACTGTAATAAAAGTTTTTTACTGCAGAACCGCGGTAAAAAGTATATTTTTAACAAAAAAAATATAATTTTTGAAAGATAATTTTTCATTAAAAAACCTACTTTTGTAACTAATATTGATTATAACATATTTATTTCATTATAATTCTAAATAAACAAAATCCAAAAATTTAAAATTAACATCAAGGGAACTTATATAAAAAGTTTACATATTATTTATCATCTTGAAAATATTCATACAAAAAAATTATCATGACATAGAAATTACAATTATTAGTTTATAATTATTTGCTTATTCTTCATAATTAAAAATTGAACATAAGCTTTTGGAATTTTCCAAACATTTGACGCTGTTGCTTTGCCATCTTCTCAACATCTTTGATTACCTTGGTTTCAGATTTGGTGTGGCTTTGCGGTGCCAAATGTGCCTGAAAAATATATCAATAAACTAACATCAAAGGAACTTATATACTTTAAAATTGAAAAAAAATGCTAACAATAAATAAGCATATCATTATTATTACAATTAAAATTTATTCAATTTAATTTAATCAATTAATAATTTTAATTCAAGTTAATCTTTAAATTTAATCAATCAATTCATCTCATTTTAATAAATTAATTAAATTTGCATACTTTTTCAGTTCATTTAATGATTAACTTGAATTAAATTTTATGACATAATTAAAATAATCCAAATTTAAAAAAAAGAACATTGCCTTAGATAAAGTCGAATACTATGTGTGTCTTTTGAAGAAAGTGCATTTAAGAACTCTAGTGGTAGGCTTCTTTTGATTGATGAGCATGTATCTCTTATTTCTCTCCACTTCAACTAATACAGAAAAATATCACCATAGCCACAATGTTAATTCTTACCATTTGACATTGCCAGATGCTTCTTTAGAGCCAATTCAACTCCTTTTACCTGCAAAAAGAAAAAAAAAATCCGAAGGCAAGTCATAATTTTTAATATAAAGCATTTTACTTAATAAAAAACACAAATTAGATCCTTAATTAAATACTAATTTTTAATCCATACAAGAGAAAATAGTAAAATATATATTACATATATTTTATAGGTTAGAAGTTAGAACTGAGGTAGAAAAAAGTACATATAACAAAAAATGTTACATATATTATGTTCAGATAAAAAAAGATTGGGTTTTTTCCCGCAAAGACAACCCACCAAAGAAGAACTTATGCAAGAAATAGTTGAAGTCAACAATTCTAGCATCACTTGTAGAAATTGTAATATCTATTCAAATACACTAGCTTGAAGAAACTACTATGAAGATGCTTAATAAATAGACCAAAAAATAATATGAATTATATATTTATATTTGTTAAAAAAAATAAATAAATCTCTTCTAGATTAGCAAAGAAACCGAAGATGAAACTGAAGCATCTATACAAACCAATGAGAAACTAATGAGAAAATTAAACTTAATCCTAAGTTGATCAGTCTTTAAACCATCAAAAGGAATAGTATTCAGCTTTTTCCAAAACTTCAGCATAACTATTTGCTCTTCCAAATTCTCCACACTACTATCATCATTGGAATCCTAATAGTAGCACATTATCATCATTATTCCAAGGCCGTGTAAAGCTATCACATTAAACCAAAACAAACTTGACTATTAAATATGTATTGGGCATCAGGTAAATTTTTTTTGTTGTAATGCCAATATCATTACAATATCAATGCTATGAGAGAACTTTGTTGTAATTGCAAGAGCAGCTTGAAACTCAGCAAATAATCATGGTTTAAATATTTAAAAACATGAGTTAACAAATTTATCTCATAATACACTACTGACAATAAAAAATTATAATTTTCAACTATTTACTCAGTTCTAATGAAGCAATGCTTTACCTTCACTAATGATACTTTTTTGGAGCCTAACTTGAGGGGCATTTGTATCGGCAACCACCAGTCCCTCAAAAAGATCCAAATCTGCATTATTGTGAGCCACACCAAAGTTCAGAAGACAACGAAATCTTATTAGGCCCCAAAAGTTGAAAAAAGACATAAATAAACAAGAGAAAGCTAAGACAAATAATTGTAGTTAGGCATTTGAGAAAAGTTACCATAAAATAAAACAATAAATAAAAACATTGTCGAATGAAGTCTAAACCTTGATAAATTTGTTTTTTGCAGCCATTTCTTACCACTACAAGAATTTTTTACATATTTGTCACTTTATAATTTTTTTATTTGGGATTTTTTTTAAAAAGTGAGAAATATAACATTGGTGTGAAAGTCAAACCTACCTATTCATCTTATTTGTCACTTTTGTCTTTACTCAATCAAATATTTATCATATTTTTATAAAAATGTGATAAGTATATGAATATGTAATCTTTCCCATTCCCTTCTCACATTTTTCATCTTCTCTTTCAAGCATTATGAATATAATATTTTAAATTTTAATAAATAGAGAAGTAAAAAATCTCAAAATAATAATTAAATAATACAATTTTTTTGTTTTAATATTTAATTAAAAATAATTTTTAAAAATATTTAAATAAAAGATAATATTTTTGTATAAATTAAATAATAAATTTTTAAAATCAAATTAATAAGAAGTAAATTTTTAAACATGAAAATTGAATAAAATAAATAAATTATTTTATATTTTCAAAGTGATTAAAATCACATTGTTTAATTTTTTGATAAAAATTAAGAAATTAAAAATCTTGAATAAAATCTTATTTTGAAATAATATAACATTTGTACTCAATTAAAAATTATAATAATTTATTTTACAAATTAAATAAAAAAATTAATGTTTATAAAAATTAAAAAAACTAAAGCATATATATGTATATTTAAAAATCCAACGTGTCACATTTTTATTGGTTAATAAAATTTTAAACGTACAAATGTTTTACGCCTCATAAAACCCATCTACCATAAACCTAAAATCTGTAACCCTAAAATAATTCTCTTCTCTTCACCCTTTCACGCCTCCACCCTTTCATTTTCTCTTCTCTTCACTCTTCACCCTAAAATCATTTTTAGGGTTTTAGTTGTTCCACGGGGGCGAAACTAATGGAGCCAGAGGAGAGAATCCTGAGAATTGCGGCTTGGAGTTTTGATCGGGTACCGAGATCGAGTTCTTGAGATAACGCATGTAGGCCGAGAAGAGGGGATAGAGTAGCGGTGGGCTGTTGGATGAAGTTTCCGCCGTTGTTGTTGGTATTGGAGGGGATGGTGGTGGGGTGGTTAGGCTTTCTCTTCCCGGTTTTGCTGAAGCCGCAAATATCTGGCATTTAAATATTGAGCCATAAAAACGAAAAAAAGAGAGAGTCAAACAGAATGGGAGCTGTGAAGAAGATCTGGAACGAAATGGATGTTGAAGCGGAAGCTCGTGAGAACGACAGCACTGGATTCCACTCCTCCCCTCTCACCGTCGACACACCTCACGTCATGTCAGTAATTCGGATCTTGTCTGCCTCCTCTTTTCTTTAATCTTGCCAGCTTAGCGAAGCTTGAACGTGATTTGTTTTCTTGAATTTTTTTTTCGCAGAGAGCTGTGTAAGGATTTGTTCAAGAAGTGGTCAGAATTGGAGGATTCTCGGTTCTTTGTCGAGCGTGTATCCGGTGGCATCACGAATTTGCGTGAGTGTTTTCTTTGGTTGTTGTCAGTGTCGTTTTGAATTGTATATGCAATACGTGTTGATGTCATTACAATTGCTTGGAATCTAAGTCAACAGTTGTCTAAGCAAGAATTTGACTGAATAAGAAATAAACTCAATTAAACTGCCCTTCTCATCAATATAATGTAAATCTAATTAAACTCAATCAATATAATGTAAGTCAACAGTTCAAATGATGATTTGAGAGGGGCGAAGCACGAGGTCTTACATCTTCTATTGTTATTCTCCTTTTGGCTTTTTGAATGGAGTTGCTGAATTTTGCTTTTGGCTTCGGGCTTCCTTCATTGTTGTGGTTTATTTTTAGCATGTATTTGATGTCGATTTTGTGATCAAATGGAGATCTGATGAAGGGTTTCGTTAGCAGTCATGGTTTGTTTTCTGAGAGTGGGTTCGTGGGGCTTGGTATTTGGGAATGAGTTAAATGGTTTTGCATTGGTCATGTTTGGGATTGAGTGGGTTCTGATCTTTTTTTGCTTTTTTTTTTCCTCTGTGTTTCTCCTTCATATCCTTGTTGGTTTCTGGGATGTAAAACTCTATATGAATGGAGTGATATGGACAATTGGGGTTCAGTTGAATTTGTGTTGAAAGGGGTGGTGCGTAAGAAAACGAGAGGAAGGAGGAATTGATGGCATTGTTGATGTATAAGGGTTCCGATGGACAGAGCCGGTGGAGGGAGCCGGTGAAGAAAGGAGAGAAGGTGTTTTTTTTAACCTGTATTTTATTTGAATTTTAAAGTATTATATTTAGTTATTATATTTTGTAAATAAATTTTAATAATTTATTTTTGATGGGAATATTCAATCTTTTTTTCTTTGTATTTGCTGGGAATATTCAAGCGAGCTTTTCTTCTGATAATATTTTAGATTTTTCTATCTGACATAACATGCAAGTGAATCTACATGTCTATTTGCTGAAAAACATAGTGTGTGATAAGAACCCACCTCTTCTAGTAAATCGACCAATTACTAGGTCAGTAGCTGGTCCTTGTTTTAAGTTTTTAACAAACTCAGATCCAGCTTATACTTGCTTATTGGGACTTTTCTGTGTGATTCTTGTTGATTATTTAGGAAGTTTGCTGCCCAGATGGCTAACAAGCAGCAACTTAAACCTGAGACTGAGGTTGCTCTTTTTGTCAACTAAGAATTAAATTTATTGTTGATTTGTTGGACTAATTATTAATTATTTTGACAGGCCGCTAAGCAATCATTCCAATCAATCCCACCTTCAACTGAGTCAGAGGATTGTACCCTCATAGATATGGAGGACTATGATGCAAGAAGGGAGTCAGGTGTTCCAATGTTTGTGCAACACACCGAAGCAATGCTAGATGAAATTGACCGCATGGTATTTTGACACTCTTTTATTTTAAATAATAATATAGCCTGATTGGGTTACAAACTAATGAGCAGATTGTTCTTAATGTTTTCATCTATGCAGGAGGAGGTTGAAATGGAAGATGTGACAGAGGAGCCAGTTATGGACATAGACGGTGGTGATAAAAAGAATCTGCTAGCTGTTGTTGAATACATTGATGATTTATATAACTTCTACATGTAAACCCACATTTGTTTACATGTACCTTTACTGAAGGTAAGCAAAACATCCTTTCCTTCTTGATTGCTTGTCTCTGAGGTTATGTGGTTCTGCCTTGATCAGAAATATCCCAGCTATAAATGTGGCTGCAAATCATGTCTAATTCTAGATTATGGTTCTTTTGCATCTTGGATCGTTCTCTCTTTTGAGGTGATCTCAAGGTACATTTCATGTACAAGTTTTATACGCATGTGCAATTTGAAAGTTGTTTCACCTCTAGTGTTTATTACACTTTCTGCATACATTGATTTGGAAATTATATTATTATGAATCTGGCCATAATCAATAAAATTGTCAATTCATCCCTATTAAAGAGGACACCACAGACTCGTGATCTAAAAATTTCGGTAGATAGACGAGGAATTTAAAGTTATGTAGTGGTTTAATTTACAATGACAATGAAAGTGAAAACTAAGGAAATGCCTACTTGTTTCCATCCACATTCTTTATAAGCTTTCACTCTACTGAATTTACTATTCATTTTGATTATTAAATCCAAAGAAAGAAGAAAAATATTCAATCAGAACTTTTTTTTCTCTGTTTATCAATTCATTCAATTTCTTGTATGATATGCTTCTAGACTTGAATTTTTGCTACTTTTTTTTGACTGAGCAATCCTGATTCTGAAGGCCTCTTTTGTCTAAAAAATAAAGTGGACTGATCTTTGGCATGGCCAAACTTTCAGGTGAAAGAGATATACAACTTCACACAGGATGATTTAACAACTGAAGATGTCGTAGTGCTAGATTGCCAGAAAGAAATATATGTTTGGATTGGATGCCATTCCAATGTTATATCAAAACAATAGGCTCTTGGTATTGGCATGGTAATTATATCTTTCAACTCAATTAAGTTCATCATCTTCAAGGTGAAATTCTTTTGATTGATTTATTTGATGGCTTATTGGAGCTTTGACTTTGCTTTAATGTGTTTGTATGTATATCCCATCCGTTTAGTGGAATTATATCATGGGTATGCTTGCTGCAGTACTTGGTTGATCTGTATGGTCCGCAAGTTTTGAAGGTCTATAAGACATTGATCAGACATTTATGATTTATATAGTTTCATAGCTAATTGATTTGGTGATGCTTTTGTATCCAAATATACAGGAACTAATACATAATTGAAAAAGCCAATATCTTGAGATGCAAAATTCATGAATGGCCTATTATTGTGCCTAAACACCTCTGCTTGGTGATGCTTCCAAAGGATTCTGTTTTTAGCCTAACAAAAGTTACGATTTGCTAGCCCGATGAGCCAGGTTTTGCAGTTTATTCCTGATAACGAGCTGTTGATCTTTCTTCGCTTAGTGAAGATTAAGTTGCTAGTGGTTTTATCCTAGCTTTACTTGTTAATATCACAATGATTCAGATTTTTATGAAATAGAGTGTTGAATATGCTACACAATTACAAACAAGGAGCAACTGAACTTCTGAAAGCAATAGATTGATATTGCAATTGCACTGGTAAGCTTTGTCACATCTTTTCTTAACATAATTTAAGTTCTCGTTGCTGATTTATTTATATGATCATTGATAACAATATTTTTTAAAGGAATTAGTTTTCATGTTCCATGGTGTTTCTTTGGTTTCTTATAAGCGTTTGTGCATAAATTTTTTTTTTTCCAGACAGAATACTAGTTGAATCTGTTAAGCAGAGTACAGCCTCCAGTCTGAATTTGAGAAGGACTTGCTGCATTTTGGTGTAATCTTTGTTCTTGGACTTGACTGATTCTTCACATCATCAATTCCTTGAACTGTTGTTGATGAAAGGTAATCAAAAGAAATTTGTGGAGTAACTCACACTCTTGATATTTTGCGGTCTGTTATAAGCATATTTTCCCAATGTACTAAAGTCGCCACATCAACTTAATTTCTTTCCAGCTGATTGGTTCACTTTAATAATGAGTCAGATAATTGGTTCCTGTTTGCGGATTTTTCAGTGGAAAAATCAGTTGATGAAGCTCATCTTCCCCAAGGAGACATGTGGTCAGTTCATAAGTTTGGTGGAACTTGTGTGGGACATAGTTTTATCAATCTTGGCCTTGGATTATCCAGTTGAAAAAGTCAGCTGACCTGGACAATTTGATAGGCATAATACTAATGTCTTAGTTCTTTGTCTTCATAACACTTCGCATCCATTGAATTAAAAAATAATGATACTAACTATAAATACATCTTATATCATGTTTGTCTTCTGAATGCAGGTTCAGATTGATTATAAGGTCATAAACATGGATCAGTGGATGGGCTTTTACCGATTCTGCAATGAGGTATATGGAACTTAATTGTTTCTGTCCATATGCGTAACTATTTTGCTACAAACTAGTAGGTTTGCATGCATGATGCATCTTTAATAGCGGACATTATTTAGATCTTTCTTTTTCAAGACATCCCCATGCATGCAGACTCTTAACAATAAAAAGAATGTTGTCTATTCTCTGATTTGGAATTTAGCTTTGCAAAAATGTGCCTTAAGATTTATAAATCACATATCTCCTTGTCAAGGCAAAAGTGCGAATATGATGTGTGGCAATCTGTCAGATCTTATATTGGCATGTGTCACTATTATGATAACCTATGGGGCCTTACCTTTTGGAGGGTTCCTTATGAGCCAGTGGTGGGGGTAAGGGTGTTGTAATTGTAAATCAATAAGGATGACCACTCTTACAGCATGTTTAAAGAAGTGGCCTGCAAGGCATTGCTATGGTTAGTTATGACATATATTAACTGTTTATGCTTCATGAAAATAATTAACTTATTGTTAAAGTAAAACTTAGAGAAAAAAAAATGATAGGAGGTGGGGTTTTCATATCTTATGCTGCTGTCTCCTCTGCACTTTGGTTTTTGCTTATAGCCAGGCCCTTGTGTTTTTGGCCTTCCATATATTTTGATCCTGTGCTGACCATTTAAATAATTTGACAGATAAGCTTCCCAAACTTTAGCAATTATGATCTGAATCTTGCTTGGCCATTGGTCCTGGACTGGATGAAAGAAAAGCAAACATAAACTCTACTTCTTTAAGCCAACCTGATTCTCAGCTGTAAACTGCCATTTTTACTTAAGTAGGTGGAGTTGAAATCTTTGTTCCACATATATAGAGGCTGCTTGAAATTATATTACTTTCTGTAGCACTGCTTTATTCTCCATTCGCTTATGTTGTGATTGATCTATTTGTGATTGATCTATTTGCAGGTTTGTTAAAACTACAGAAACCAAACTTCCCCACCATTTTTTTAATTTAATCCAACTTCTTTAATTTTATTATGGTTCTTTATTTTATTGTATTGGTTTCCTTGAATGATCCAAATTATAATTATTATTTTTAGATTAGGCAGTGAGATTTTTTTCCCCTCCTAATTGAAAAAGCATATTGTTTCTTTGTAGTTTGCTCTATATATTATGAATTTATTAAAATTTTTAAAATACTTATTATATATATATTATGAATTTATTAAATTTTTAAAATATTTATTATATATATTAATTTTTTTAAATACGGTGGTCAAAAGACCGCCAAGTATATTTTTTTTAATTTTTTAACCTATCAAAGACTGCCAAGTATGGTTAGATGCATATTTGGTACTTTGACCGACCGGCAAATATTGTCAAATTGACTATATTTGGCGGTGCCATTGGTGACGTTTTTAAGACCGTCAAATATATAAATATTTGACGGTCAAATACCGCCAAATATGATCATTTTTCTTGTAGTGTACCTCCACTGTCCAGATCCATATGCAACCCCTTAATCAATAGTAATTGAAGCAGAAAAAATTAATTAAAAAAATTAATTAAAAAAATATAAATAGAAGTTTTAAGCCGTTCTATGATCAAGAGCAAAATCAAGGTTCTAAGAAGTAATCAAATTCAAAATCAAAATTAGATTACAGCAAGCGTAAATCGACGAATTGAACTGATGAAAGCGCATCAAATCAGCCCCGAAAAGCATAAACCCATATGATTATACATAAGATCTTGACTTTCATAGTCATTTCCTCTACACAATCAAAATCTTAAGCAACTAACAAGTCAAGGGGCTAGCTGGGAATCACGATAAATTGAAAGCCTTGTATAAAAATTATCCATAGTTATTGAGAAATTTTGCAATTACAAGAAGGAGATAGAAATAGAAAAAGAAAAAATATAAGAGGAAAAGTGTTTTTACAAAGCAACCATTAGAATCATAACTCTACCAACCCTTTTGAAATGAAGAACCTTCAACTTCTAATTCCCTAATGGGATGGTTGAGGAGTTCGGTGTTGACAGCTAACCTCTCCATCTCATCATCGGCGTGGACGGGAACGTGGTCTTCAGGTCAGATTTATAGTTAGCAAAGCAGCGGCGGGCAACCTTGAAGCCGGTATAGTGTAGGAGGTGGGGTTAATAAACCAAGTAGAGAGAAGCGGCTGCTCTCTTGATGGAAATTGAAAATATAAAAAACCCTAATAGAGAAGTTAAGAATAAGGAGAATAAGTATATGGGAGTGGTCGTGGTATATTTTGTGAGGTTCACTACGGTTGTGCTTAACCGCCATAGAATTTTGGCATTTACTGCATTTTGTAGAAAACGTCGTAGATGTCTCCAGTAAAAAGGCCTTTCTCTTGTAGTGAATCTTGACACTTGCAAGAGATGCTTTTTTAGTAAAAGTTTGTAAAGTATTCAAGTAAATGACTTAGAAAACCTTTTTTTTTCATATTAAAATTACTTTCAGATGGAGATGCAACTATCTAGGTAATAGTGAAGCACGATAATCAAATTTTCAAACTAACTTCCTAAAGAACACAGAAATATCGAAAGTGTTAATTGCTAATTTGTTAACAAAAATTATAAGATCTAGAGAAGTAGAAACATGAAAATTAAAATATTCTAAATGTCTAATTATATCCTTGTAGATTTGGCAGCTGAAATACCACAAGGAGAGGGAGCACGAGCATAGTTTGTTGCGGGTGGCAGTTGACTGAGCCCACTTAAATTATTTATTATGAAATTTAGAAAAGCACAGCATTAGTTTTAGGTGATAAAAATTCTATATCAATATTTCCATATGAATATATTCTGTAATTAGAGGACTTGAGTTATTATTGATCATTTTATTTATCATAAATAATAGAATTATATAAAAGTCAAACGTATAAATAAAAACAATTATTTTGTATTTACTAGACAAAATAATAAGTAAAAAATTAAATATAAAACAATCAAAATATTTAGTTTATATTGTCTAATATGGACATAATAACACATTTTTTCTAAGAGATTTTCAAATTTTCTTTGATCCACCTCAAAAATAATTTTTTATTAGGCTTACAATTTTTTTTAATAACTTCTCAGCATCCCCAAAAGAAAAAAAAATTGTGCCACTGAGGGGGAGGGAGCCACTGTAGCAGCAAACAAGGGTGAAGCTACGTTGCTTCGGGGCCTCCCCCAACCCAAAAAAAATTGTTTAAATAATATGTAAAAAGAAGTTAAAATATGTCACATTTTAGTTTATATATTTGTATTTTGTTGGGTTTGGCCCCCCTCCAATTAATGTTTTTCTTTCAACATCTATCCTTAATATTTATTTCTTACTATTGACCTCTCTAACTACTTAATTAAACCCTTTTTTAATGCATTCTTCGAATTTTCAACAAAAGAATTTATAAAATTTCCTATTAAATACTTGAATCGTGGATTGGATCAAGTCTTACTTGCGATACTATGTTAAATTTACTATTTTTAAAAGTTTAAATTTGTAAGTATAGATTTAACTTGAATATTTAATTCTTTGATAAAATATAACCTCAACCACACTCACGTCGCCACCTCTCGCTAACCTTCTCTTTGTCACGACACAATTGCATCTCATTGATACATAGAATTTCTAAGTCAAGATTCCCCCATATGGAAACATTTCTGGGAGTTTTTAGGGTTCACACCTTGCTTCATTGACGACTGAAATTCCTCTTGGCCCTACCTGACCACTAGGTTATGTTGGGATGTGATGGACTGTCAGAACAATTGCTGGGAGAAAAATAACTCTCATTCACAGAGAAAATAAATTAAGAAGATTTATACAAAAACTCTCCTAACATACTTTCCTGGAGCTCTCTGGCTCTCTTTCCTCTCAAAACTCTCTGGTTTTTGAATTATATATCTCTGTAGAATTGTCCTCTATTTATAGGAGGATTCTGCCTCACATTTTCAAAGTTAGGTGAGTTGGCCACCTAACACGTGGAGCTGGTCTCCTAACACATACCTAACACTCCTAATCATATCTACCTTTACTTTCACATGGGAGGGAAATTATGGAGCTTATACATGTCTCATGCATGAGCTCAGCACCAGCAATTCTCCCCCCTTATCCCATGTGAAAGGAATAAACACAAAGATAATCAGATAGCCTCTAATCCAACTATGTCTCTGCATAGCTCTAGCTTGTCTCTTGTGACTACCTTTGTTAGCATGTCTGCAGGATTCTCCTCAGTATGGATCTTCACTAGTTTCAATAGTTGTTTATCCATCACCTTGCATATTCAATGGTAGTGAATGTCAATATGCTTCGTTCGGGAATAATCACAATGTACGTTGTACTCTTTTTGCTTGATCCCAAGTTCTTGGAGAAAACACTTCAACCACAGCATTTCCTGTCCAGCTTCCGCTACGGCTATATATTCGACCTCTGTTGTGGATAGCTCAACACACTTCTGTAATTTTGACTGCCAGGACACAGCTCCGCCTGTAAAAGTGTAGACAAAACCTAATGTAGATTTCCTACTGTCAGAATCTCCGGCCAAATCTGAATCTGTATAGCCTTCCAAGACTGGATCAGCTCCCCCGTAACACAAGCATATCTTCAAAGTACCTTTTAGGTATCTGAGAATCCACTTGACTACCTCCCAATGTTCTTTCCCTGGGTTGGAAAGAAACTTGCTCACTACTCCTATAGCATGAGCAATATCCGGCCTTGTACACACCATGGCATACATTAAACTTCCTACAGCAGCAGAATAGGGTACTAACGCCATGTCCTCTATCTCTTTCTTAGACGAGGGACATGATCTCTTGCTCAGCTTGAAGTGATTAGCCAGTGGCACACTAACTGCCTTAGCACCATCTATGTTGAACCTTTGAATCACACGTTCAACATATTTTTTCTAAGACAACCATAACTTCTTCAGTTTCCTGCCTCGATGGATATGCATCCCTAAGATTTGCTGAGCTGCTCCTAAATCCTTCCTATCGAAGGTTGTTGAAACCTCATTCTTCAGCTACTTTATTTTTGTTGCACCCTTACCAACGATCAGCATGTCGTCCATATAAAACATAAGTGCAACAAAATCTCCACCTGGAAGTTTCTGAAAATAGACACACTGGTCTACAGCGATCCTTTTGTACCCATGACTTACTATGAATGAGTCAAACTTCTTGTACCATTGCCTTGGTGCTTACTTAAGGCCATAAAAGCTCTTTTTTAGCTTGCACACGAGGTTTTCTTTCCCTTGAACCTCGAATCCTTCTAGCTGCTTCATATAGATTTCTTCATGCAATTCTCCATGAAGAAATGCTGTCTTCACATCCATTTGTTCAAGCTCTAAATCTAGACTTACGGTCAACCCGAGGATGACGCGGATTGAGGACATTTTTATCACCGGTGAGAAGATTTCATCAAAGTCAATTCCTTTCTTCTGAAGGAATCTTTTTACCACCAAACCGTCTTTATGCTTTATCACCTTTCTTGTTTCATCTTTCTTGAGCTTAAACACCCACTTATTCCTCAATGCCTTCTTTCTGTCAGGGTCCTCAACCAATTCACAGGTTTTATTCTTCTCTAGAGAAATCATCTCATCTTGCATTGCATGCAGCCAACGTTCTTTGTCTGAATGAGATAAGGCTTCACGAAAGCTTTTTGGCTCTCCCTCATCAGTAAGTAGTCCAAATTATGATTCTGAATATTTTCTCGATGGAATCCGACCTCGTTCAGATCATCTTACCTAAGGTTCTTCAGCTTCAGAAGGTACAGTAGCTTCTACAGGTGATTCTGGCTCCTCTGGCTCAGCAATCTCTTCATTTTCCTTCTCCTGATCTGCTTCTAAAACTTCTTCTAACACCTCATCATTTCAGTAGCTTTCGTTGTTGGGGCAGAATCTGCAATAATATCTAGGGCACTGCTAGTGGGATTTTTAGATGTTGTTGGATTTTCAGTGTCTTCAAATGTTTGGTCTTCATGGAACACCACATCTCTGTTTCGAATGACTTTCTTTTCTTTTGGGTCCCATAATCTGTATCCAAATTCTTCATCTCCATAACCAATGAAAAAACACGGGACAGTCCTTGCATCGAGCTTCTGTCTAAGCTCCTTGGATACATGTGCAAAGGCCAGACAAGCAAATAGCTTTAAATGATTGTAGGAGGACTTTTTATTAGACCATACTTTCTCCGGAATCTCGAAATTCAGTGGCACCGACGGTGATCTATTGATTAAATAACAGGCGGTATGAACAACCTCTCCCTAGAATGGCTTGGGCAACTTAGCCATTCTAAGCATGCTCCTGACCCATTCCATGATAGTCCGGTTCATCCTCTCGGCCACTTCATTGTGCTGTGGTGTACGTGGGACAGTTCTTTCATGATGAATGTCGTATTTTCTACAGTAAGCATCGAACTCTCTGGAGGTATACTCGCCTCTATTATCTAATCGGTGGTATTTTAACTTCTTACCTGTTTCATGTTCTACCATAGTGTGAAGCAGTTTGAACTTCTTCAGAACTTGATCTTTCATCTTGAGGAAATACACCCACACCTTTCGAGAGGCATCATCAATGAAGGTCAAGAAATACCTGTTACCACTTAAGGTCTCGACTTCGAGAGGTCTGCATACATCAGAGTGTACTAGCTCCAACAACTTTGATTTCTTCACTAATGAGGAGCTGAATGACACCCTACGTTGTTTACCGTACAAGCAATAGTTGTAAAGATAAGACACTACATCCTTAGAAACAGTAATCAGCTCCCTCTTCTCAAGGATTGATAAATCCTTCTCACTCATGTGACCGAGCCTTTTATGCCACAAATCCCGAGAGACCATGTGTTCTGCTATATTTAGGCTTTCTCCGTCTATCTTTACATGAGTCTTACAAAGATTATCACATAGTTTTCCTTGAGCAACCACCATGACCCCCTTCATCATCTTCCATGTACCATTGGTGAAACAGCTCTCATAGCCTTGCTGATCAAAAGCTTTTACCGAGAGTAAGTTAAGTTAAAGATCTGGCACATGACGAACGTCCTTCAATGTTATTGTACATCCAGCATTCGTTTGGAATTGAATATCGCCAATTCCTATGATTTTCGCAGTGCTATTATTTCCCATCTTCACTATACCAAAGTCTCTTGCTTTGTATCTGGTAAAGATCTCTTTGCAAGGAGTGACGTGGCAGGAAGCTGCTATATCTATCACCCATTCCACTCCTTGGTCTGCTGTGTATAAGCATGTCTCTTCTATACAAATGGTCACATCTTCTATAACTATAACTCATGGCTCTCTGCTGCTTTGTGCTTGTGAACTCTCTTGGTTCTGCTTCCGTAAACGACGACAATTTTTCTTTAAATGGCCCTCTTTACCATAGTGATAGCATTTGTACATGGGTCTCTGCCCATCTGTTGACTTACCCCTTCTATCTGTCGACTTGCCTTTGCTTTTATTTTTACTTCTCCTCTAGTCTTGATCCCCTCGAGACTGTCTTCCCTGATTCTCTATGATGTAGGCTTGGTCTTGACTAGCACCTGCATCTTTCCTTCTAGCCTTCTCATTGAACAAGGCATCCTTAACCATTAACAAGGTAAGTTTGCCACCGAAGGCTGAATTACTGAAAGAGACCACCAACGTCTCCCATGAGTCGAGAAGAGAGCTGAGAAGTAGGAGAGCTTGTTCTTCATCTCCAAGCTATAATTCAACTGCTAACAGCTGATTTACCAAGTTCTAGAACTCACTTGTGTGTTCTACTACAGAAGTTCCATTCCGCAACTTCAAGTTTACAAGTTGTCTTATCAGGATGGCTTTGTTCTGTGCTGACTTGGCCTGATACATACCCTTTAATTTTGTCCAGAGAGAATATGCATCTATTTCCTAGGCTACATGGTGGAAGACGCTATGGTCGATCTATTGTCTGATCTGACCGATACTTTTTCTGTTCATCTTCTTCCACTCTACTTCTTTCTCAGACTCAATTTTTGCCCTTTGAACTTTATAGGATCAAATAGATCCTTACAACTGAGGAGATCCTCCATCCTGGGACTCAATAGTGTGCAATTAGTAGTTGTCAGCTTAATCATGGCTCCAAATGATTATTCCGTTTTAGAAAAATTAATTGACTAAAATTGGAATTGAATTTCAAAAATCTGAGCTTACCGTTGCGTCCAGAACGGTCACAAATGGTGGAATAGCCTCTTCCGTGGCTCAAAAATTCCTTTTGTGCAAGAAATACGAAGCTTGGAAATCTCAAGGACTAAACTAAAAATTTCAAAAAATTGTGAGGTCACAGTAATTATTAGTAATTGTAGGGGTCAAATTATAATTTTAGAAAGATGATGCTAACGTGGCAGTGGCGGACACGTGGCTTTGACATGTCGATGACATGGCTGACGCGTGGCTCTGATGTGATGCTGACGTGGCTAACAATCTCTGGCGTGGTTGATGGCGTGGCATTGACGAGACTGATGTCGTGGCAGATAAAATTGCTGATGTGGCAGGTTTCACTGACATGGCGGATGACGTAGTCATCTTCAACCTCAGGCGTGTGCTTCCGTGTTCTTGACATCGAGATGAGCATTTTGTAATTTTCTGGCGATGAAACCGGCCAACTGAACTGCGAGTGGGCTTCACTCACGTCACGGTGGACACTTTAAATTTAAAAAATTTGAGTACTTTCAAAAAATCAAAAACTTCTAGAAACAGGGGACAATTTTCTCTGTTTTCTCTCTCTCTGTTCTGGCACTCCAGAAGCTCAATCAGGCTCTGATACCACTTGTTGGGATGTGATGGACCCTAAGAACAATTTTTGGGAGAAAAATAACTCTTATTCACAGAGAAAATAAATACACAAGATTTATACAAAAACTCCCCTAACACACTTTCTTGGAGCTCTCTGGCTCTCTTTCCTCTCAAAACTCTCCAGTTTTTGGATTATATAACTCTACATAATCGTCCTCTATTTATAGGAGGATTCTGCCTCACATTTTCAAAGTTCGGTGAGTTGGCCACCAAACACATGGAGTTGGTCACCTAACATATACCTAACGCACCTAACCATATCTACCTTCACTTTCACATGGGAGGAAAATTATTGAGCTCATGCATGAGAGGAGGGAAATTATGGAGCTCATGCATGTCTCATGCATGAGCTCAGCACCAGCAAGTTGTGTTGATGTTCGATCCCAATAATGATTTATGCATCGAGTCCCACCCACATTGGTAGAAGCTTTATAGACATAAAAGATGCATTTTACTATGCTCCTAGTCAATTACTCTTCTATAAATAGCATGAAGCGTCAACTATCATTCAAAGAGAGAACCAAACTAGAGAAAAGTTACAGTAGCTTCGGAAGAGCTAACCAAGTCATGGAGATGGAAAGGCAGGCCATTGCTTCTCACTGTGTCAGGAGAACTGGTAGTGTCTCGAAAAGAGTCCAAAAACCAAAAGGAACAACCATGCTTATGATCAAGTGTATCTATGTTAGTCCATGCAGCAGCTACGATAGGTTTGTTGTCTCTTTCAATTACTGATATTGGAGCTTGTACGAGAGCTCCATTATTTTTTAAATTTGAGAAAAAAACTCTATAATATTTGATGTAGAATACTTATTTTCTTCTTACATTATTCAAAAGCTAATTATGTTTGCCAACTTGTGAATATAGCTCCTGAATGCACTATATTGTTATGATCAAAATTACATATTAAATGAAACCAAAACTTACAAGGAAATGCTTAAATTATTGATCTTTAGAAGAATATAATAGATATTCTTCTCAAATTTAAACGTGAAACTTGTTTTGATCATAATATGATCTCTTTATAAAAACTCAAAAATATATGCTTAACAGCTCAACAAATTGTAACCTGTGCTATATTTTGATGGCTCTGCAGTATACAAAATTTTGTTCTGTGGATGCCATACCATGCTGTCTTTGGATTTCTCATCCCCTTGCTCATTGGCATTTCGAAAGCAAATGTTCAAGGCACAACTAAATCTTTGCTCAAAACACATTCGAAAACTGTATGTGCTTTCTTGTTGGCCACATTCATCTACTGCTTTGCAAGTGATGTAAAAATCTTATCTTCTTCATACAGCCTACTCTTCTCTTTTCAATGCTATTGCAGTCATCTCAAGATCTTTTTATTCAGTCTCACTGATGTCCATGATTCTCTTAGGCTCTCTTGGAAATTTTGTTTTCATTACATGGAGTGTTTTGTGCCTATTATTTTTATGTATCAACATGCCATCTTAATTAAGGATGCAAATAATTGGCTTCACGACAAGATCTTCTTGGGCACTTGGAGCATTTTTTAAGGAAGCAAATTGATGAAGGAGCCAAATTTGCCAGTCTAGATGTAGGACTATGACGGAAATCGTTGTTCTAAGTAATAGAAAAATAATAATAATAATAATAATAATAATAATAATAATAATTTCTCATCATTACGAATTATTTATGTGATATTTGGTTGTATAAGTTAGATTATATATACGGGATGAAGCAGCGAGGGCTGGGCGAGGCTACAGCCCAGCCAAAACCAACAAAAAAAAAATTTAAAAAAATTGCAAGTTTCTTAAATTCAACACAATACAAAATTTGTAATTAGTACACCAATTATAGATAATCCCAAACTATAGCTTAATTTTTATTAAATAGCCTACCCCACTTTTTAAAGTAAATTTATATATAATAGATTCCCAAATTTATATACTTTGATAACTTCTAAATCACTTTAGATTTTACTAAACATATTAGATTTTATAAATTTTAGTATTCTTAAAAGAGTAACCAAAAACAATTTCATCACCTCTTTTGATTAGTCTTTGTTAAAATAATATTTTCTATTTTCATTCAATTTTTGTTATAAAAGTAGTATATAAAATTAATTTCCTTTTTTAATTTATCCATAGTAGAATAGTTTTGGAGGTATACAGTTATAAGAAATATAACAGTAAACTATAAAGTAAATCGGCACTAGAGGATTTTATGTGGTTCGGTTATAAAACCTACATCCACAGACAGCTATAGAGCTATAATTCACTAAGTTCTTGTTTGTACAATCTTTAGGACCTTTTACAGTGCTGACTCACTCTCACATACTGACCTAATCTTTGTAAAACAAAATCCCGCCAAGATCTTAAACTCTAGTGATACTGTCTACTCTCTGTCACAGATAACTTAATAACACACTGTTAAGTTATACATAACAAACAATGTCTGACGCTGAATTACAAAAGCACTTAACCCGCAAGTTATCCCAAGTGTCTACTAACTCACGCAGACCTAATCAACAACTCATGTACGATTTCTACCTCTCATACATGTATCAAAGACTCAAAGAATCAAATCAATGAAGCATTCCTTTTTGCATTGAAGCTCTCTTCTTAATTGTTGGAATGCTGAAATAAAGATTCTCACAACACAACCAATTAATCAGCAAACTTGCCAATTAATCAAATTAACCAGTTATGAAAATATAACATGGTATATAGAGTGAGAGACCTGGACAAAATCTCCTAGAAATCCTGTAAAAATCTAAATCAAAATCACCTTAGGATTAGGAGAAATAAAATAGGAAGTGATATAATTAAACTCCTAAAGGAATTAAGGCAAATAAATATTCTCCTATTCTAATTAGGATACAAGATACTATATCCTAATAGAAAGAGATATTTATTATAAATCAAATACTTTCTAAAATATAATTCTAGAAATAGTAAAATAGGAATCAAAATAATATTCATGTTTGATCACAAGTTGAACAAAATTTATCATGTGCATGGCACATGCACGTTGACACCAACAAAAATAATTCTCATTAGACAATAAAGGAATTAGAATATTGAATTCGATTCAATAATAGATAATTTATACACTTTGGAACATCGTAGAGCACAACTTTAATAATGTTTTATTTTATTTTCTAATTATGTGTATTTGTATTTTATTATAGTGTAATTTCAATTGTTTTTAGTATAGAATTTACATTTTCAAGGGTAAGGTTAATTATGTTCATCTAGGTGTATCATTTTTTTAACTAATAAAACCCAATCTTTTTAGCCCACCCGGAGAAAAAAATTGTGGTTATACGTACGCCTGATTGTATAAATTGATTATAGTTAAAGTATTATTTATGAAGATAAAGTACATATATGACCTGATTTAAACCCATAAAAGGGAGATCTTTTAACGCATTTATTTTGATAAATATATAATAAAACTGCACGCGAAAACACACACATATATATACATGCAATCAATAAGTATAATATGGAACACTTAACGAAGAAATAATAAAAGTGTCAGAAGCATATACTAACATTTTATAATATGATATCCTAAAAATAAATAAATAAATAAATCCAAGATCTACTATAGGAAGTCTCACAAGACATTAGGTTGAAAATGTCTTTGAAATGATCATGATTTGTGGGTATTACTAGATTAATCACAAGAATTCCACAACATAAAAAACTCTATGGAGCTATATAGCTAGCGTGGAGAGAGATTGCTCGATATATTTTTTCGAGTCTTATATGTTTTACTAATATTATACGGGATAATATCATAAACCACCCCTGAAGTTTAGCTAATTATCATATGGAAAGCCTCTTATGTAAATATATCAACGTGGTCCCTAACGTTTGCGTTTAAGCTTCATCCAGGTCCAGCCAACAGATTCTGTTAGTTTTCAAATTAACGTTTTGGGGTATTTTAGTAAAATGACATAATTCATATGGGATAATATCATAACCACCCCTGAAGTTTAGCCAATTATCATGCGGAAAGCCTCTTATGTAAATATATCAGCGCGGTCCCTAATGTTTGCGTTTAAGCTTCATCCAAGTCCAGCCAACGGATTCCGTTTGTGTAGAAACTGAGAAAAAAATTAAAAATACCATTTTACCCTTACTTTTATATCCTTTCTTCTTTCTCTTTTTTCGCAATCAAAAATCCAATCCTTTTTCACATCCACAGCTACCTCTCTCACCCCAACCTCTCAATCTCCAAACATAGCTTTGGCTGGCTACTGGTTCTTTATAAAATTTCAGTTTGAGAATTTTTTTCTTTATTTTTGTTGCTTCATTTCAATACATAGTGTCTGTGAATGTTTTCTTAGGTTGAGAAAATTTTTAAGGAAGTTAGTGAGGAGAAAGAAAAGCATGCCAGTTTTGGATTTTAGAGTTTTTGCATAATTTTTTTTAAACATAATTGTTGAAATAATCTGGATTTAATTTTGAATATTTGATTCTTTTTGTTTAATAGCTTTGTGATTGAGTTGAGATGGTGGGTGTTGATGGTGGAGGCAAATTCGGTGCTATCATGGTGGAGTCTTATGACGTATATTTTTTTATTTAAATGAATTTGATGGTGGTGATAGTGGCTATTGTGGTTATGGATGGTGATGCTTGTGTGATATGAAATGAATATTTTAGAAAAGAAAATTCAAGGGTTAGTTTTACGTTTACTGATATAAAATAATGTCATTTTACTAAAATAACCCAAAATGATAATTTGAAAGCTAGCAAAATTTGTTGGCTGGACCTGGATGAAGCGTAAACGCAAACGTTAGGGACCGCGCTAATATATTTACATAAGAGACTTTTCGCATGATAATTAGCTGAACTTCAAGGGTGATTTATGATATTATTCCATATGAAATTATGTAATTTTACTAAAATACCCCAAAACGTTAATTTGACATCTAACAGAATCTGTTGGATGGACCTGGATGAAACTTAAACGCAAACGTTAGGGACGGCGCTGATATATTTACATAAGAGGCTTTCCGCATAATAATTAGCTAAACTTTAGGGGTGGTTTATGATATTATACCAATATTATACTTCTCTTTTACAGAGAATGGAAAAAATGTAGACCAATAAGGATTCGAATATCTTTAAGATTCGTATATGTCTGTTTTATCCTTTCTAGTTTATTAAGTTTATCCTTCCTAGTTTATTAATTACTATAAGACTCTAAGGCCACGTTCAAATTGAAAGTAGATCGGACTAATTTCTTGGATGAGACTAGATTAGATTGGACTATACTGAACAAGACAATATTTAGTACTCTACAATTTTTGTTTAGTATGGAATTGGATTATAATTTATATATAGTGATTAAATAAAAATTCAAAATTTAAATGAAAATAATTCAAAATTTAAACTAAAAATATTAGATAGATGTTAAAAAATTTTACAAATATAAACTAATAATGTATATTACGTCAATAATTGATTATAATATGAACTTGATATTTGTACTTTCTATTGGCAATTACTTCTTATCTTATTAAATAGTACAACATTTTAATAATCAAATAATCAAGAAAATTATAAATAAATATTCAAATAACTAAGAAAATTATAAATAATATTATTGTAATCTATCGGACCTGTACTATACAACATTGTATACATTATTCCATTTAATGTCGCATCGAAAATAATGAAGACTACGTCTTTAAAGATTGATTATCCATAAATGCTTAGATCCTAGTGTTCATATATATATATATATATATAAAAACCTCGGAGAAGCGGGACATGAAAGTATAAATATTGAACTTGATCAATATACATGCTGTTAATTAGTTTTCTTCCTTCATATGTTTATTATGGGTTATTCATTATAGAAACTAGCCAGTGCAAGGAAGCTCGGTTCAAGAGAGCCTCTCCTTGCATCTTTAATACACTTATTTCATACATTTTTAAATAAAGAAGTGGCAACCCATCTGATGCATTTCCCACTGAACCACATTCCTCGATCGTTACATTTGTTGAATCTTCTTAGCTAAAAATATGGTACTCGAATAACAGTTGTAACTTATTTAACTTTAATTAAACTTGCCATAGCAAACCAATCTCTTTACACCTCCAATCCTAAACAATGATTATTAAAGGGCAATTGCAATGCCAATTTGGCCAAAACTTTCTATAACGAGCTTAAGAATTTTCCTCTCTTTTAAGTCCAGACCACGCATAGTTAAGAATTAATCTCTTTATAAGCCTTCTCATTCTCATTCCCTCTCTAAAATCCAACATAATAAACAACTTCTGTAAAAAGATAGCTCCAGCCTGCAAAAATATGGATGCATATAAGAAGCTTATAGTTGTGACCATCGTGATTGGTTTAGCCATTGGATCTACAACAACAGGGATTACTGGTCAGGTCCTGTGTGGCCTAGGCATTGACGAGCTCATGGCATGTAAGCCATCTGTGACTTCCCAGAACCCTTCTCCTCCTTCGCCTCCATGTTGCTTTGCTCTACCAAAAGCCGATTTCCAATGCTTTTGCAACTACAAGAATTCTCCCTTCCTACGTGTCCTTGGTATAGACGTCGACCAAGCCATGCAACTCCCTGCTAAATGCAACATGCCTGTCTCTCCCCATTGCTAAGATGTTTTCAAATATGCATCCGTAACTTGTTGCAACGAAGGTCGATTGCTTGGGCTTTGTTTGTCCATTATTTTTTATGAATGTGTTTATTTGTATATGCTAGCCTGTAAGCTTTTAATAATAAATTAAATCCATCTGTTTGCTATATTTTAGAATTTTTGTCAAATTATTAGCTTATTACTTTATCCGATGTTATCATATGATCAAATAATCTACATTAAATATAACCTGTAACATATATTATGACATCATTCTAGGACAAAATAATTCAATTCTTGCAAATTATGATGATTACATCATCAAACTGAAATATGCCTGTCTAATTAATAGTTACCACTTGAAAAAACAAAATCAATTAAGAGATAAAACAGATCTTGAATCCTTCAATAAGGGATGATCTCCCATTAAAAAAAAAAATTAGAAGAGAATGGTCACTCGACTTGAAATAATTAGAGAGAAAAAATTAAGTGCAAGTTTTTTTTTCTCATTTTCATAAGAAGTCTCTGAAAGAGATATCAACTGAAGGAAGAGAATTTGAGATTGTATTCCTAATTTCAATAAGGGGAAGGGGAAAAAAGGAACATGTAAGAAATTTAAAAAAAAAAAAAACAAAGGTTAAACAGTTTAAAAGAGAGTTTTCTATGGTACATCCAAGCACCAGTACATTGTTGCAAAATTTTATATAAATTTTGTATATAAATGTATAAATTTATCACATGAGGATATAAAAATTGCACGCTTACAATTTACAATTTTTATATGCTCATTTACAAATTTTATACACTCATGTACAAAATTTATACAGAAATTTATAAAAATGTACTAGTAGTTGAATGTACTGTAGCATTTCCCGTTTAATAGAAGGTTAGACGGATCCATGTTGGGGCATCCTGATCCTCCCTTGTGCGTCTTGCATACTAATTAGCGCAACAGGTGGATAGATGAGTTTTTTTCCTTTTAGTTAGCCTTTGACTTGATGAATACATTATAATAACTCTTCTATATTTAGAACTTGAGATCAAAGATTATGGATAGTGCCTTTGCTCATGCTAGACAATTATTGTCTTAATTGTATACCCATAGGACAGTTTAAAAAAAATAAAAAAAAGGCTGGACAACGCCCGGCTCCATATTCTTCAAGTTGACCTTGGTTTACTCCAAGATACTCCATTAATTAGAACAGATGACCAACCTAGTTAGGGCTTTAACTAGATGACCAACCTGACCTCTCATTATACTATAGAATTAACTATATATCCATCTTAATATCTACAATTCTACTACTTTTAGCTCCATCCTTTCAGTTAATATAGCTTGCTCCCAAAAAAAATTAAAATTCTATTATTCTCTTGAACATATTGTTAATATTTTACTGAATTTGAATATCCTGCAGGAAGCTTCAGTCATACTTTCAATTTTGAAATCATATTTTACAAAATATTGTTACCAAGCGCGTGCATTTGCAAATCTTAGGAACAAAAAATTCAATTACTTCTTTCTATTTTTCAAATCACTTTCCCAAAAGAAAAAAAAATAGAAATGATTCCGTACATGCTTTTAGTTTTCTTCATTGATAGATTTATTGTTATTCCTCCACTGTTCTGAAGCTTGGTTTAGAAGAACCCTCCCTCTTCATGTTTATATCTTTACGTTATCTACCTTATGAATTTCACAAACACAAAGGTGGCAACAATCTAATGCATTTTTCATCCAAGATCATTCTTCAATTAACGTTGTACCCTCTTTACTCTTTAGCTAAAAATTTTCTATTTAAATAACAGTTGTAACAAACAATCAACTTTGGATAAACTTCCGATAACAGAATAATCTCGTTACACCTCCAATCCACAACTGTGATTTAAAAGGCACTTGTAATTCCAATCTACCCAAAACCTTCTTTAATTTCAAGAGTTTCAGAATTTTTCTCTGCGGAAGCCTTCTCTCATCCCACTCTAAAGTCCAAGCAAACACAGTAAATTACACTACTGCAAAAAGATAGCTAGCTAGTTGCAAGCTAAAAGAGATAGTAGGTTTAGCCATTGGATCTGCACCAATAGGGATTAATGGTGAGGGCTTTTGTGGCGTAAACAATGACGAGCTCCAAAGAATATAAGCCATTTGTGACCACCCAGAAACCTTCTCCTTCTTCGCCTACTTGTTGCTCAACTTTACCAAAAGCTGACTTCCAATGCTTTTGCAACTATAAGGATTCCTTCTTTCTAAGTCTCTATGACATAGATGTCAACCAAGCCGTGCAGCTTCCTGCTAAATGCTGTTGTAGTGGAGTCCCCATTTGGATAATCCTCATTTGGGAGTCCCACATTGATTGGTTAAGGGAAGGTCATGGGGCTTATATATGGGAGGAGTTCCTCCACCTAATAGACTAGTCTTTTGGGCTGGACACTTATTCCATGTATGGTGGCCCATTTGTTGTAAAATTATTGTTGTGCGCAAGCGGAAGCGATCTGTAACAAGTGGTATCAGAGCCAACCCAAGACAGCAATGTGTGGTTTGGTTCAGACAAGGATGGTGTTGATGCCACCGGGCCTTGTCGTTGTGGAGGATTATCGTTGGTGGTTCAGACAAGGATGGCGCCTACCACCGTCGGGGCCTTGTCTGAGGAGGGGGATAGTTACAGTGGAGTCCCCATTTGGATAATCCTCATTTGGGAGTCCCACATTGATTGGTTAAGGGAAGGTCATGGGGCTTATATATGGAAGGAGTTCCTCCACCTAATAGACTAGTCTTTTGGGCTGGATACTTGCTCCATATATGGTGGCCCATTTGTTGTAAAATTATTGTTGTGCGCAAGCGGAAGCGATCCGTAACAAATGCAACATGTCTGTCTCTCCCCATTGCTAAGAATTTTTCAATTATGCATCCGTAACTTGTAGCAAGATGGTCAATCGTTTGGACTTTTGTGTGTTCTTTATATTTTTTGTGCATGTATATAATTTGTATATGATTGCTTTATAAGTTTTTAGTGTTGGGTGATATCGCACCTTCTCAACCTCAAAAGCTAGCTCAAGAGGTGAAGATTTCCCTCACTTATAAAATTATCACCAACCCTTTCTACAGCCTGTATGCGATCTACCTCAACATTTAATAATAAAATAAATCATCTATTTGCTTTATTTAATTAATAATTTTAAAAAATTTGATTTGCATATTACAATTTATCCAAATTTACCGTATCTAAGATGAATTATGGCATCTCCTAACACAAATTAAATACTTTGCGTTTTTGAAAATTATGATGATCACATAGTCAAACTTAAATAACTCTTAGAAATAATTACCACTCTAAAATACGTATCACTAATAGATTTAGATATCCCAGTCCTTCAATAAGAGATGGAGCTGTCGAATTAAAAATAAATGGATAAATGGTAATTCAAGTAGAATTAATTAGAGAAAAAAAAATATTGCATGTTTCTTTCCCTTTTTTTAAGATCTCTAACGTATAATCAAATTATTGAAGAGAATCTGGGATTGGATTCCCAATTTAAGAGGTGAAAAAATATATATCAAAGAAAAACAATGGCAAAATCTTTAAAAGAAGGTTAAAAGGATCCATGTTGGGCATCCGCACATTGATACAAATTACAACTACATTCCAAAATGTGTACATATTGTTATGCACAAGCGGAAGCGATAACCAACAGAACAACCCAAAATGCACAACCACAACTATGCCAGATAATTAAATACAATAGCAACTAAAGAGGCAACCAATCAACCACAATGCAGAAATAGAAAACACAACAAGATTTAACGAGGTTCGGTATTAGTACCTACGTCCTCGGGCGCCGCTGAAGAAACTTTCCACTATCTTCAAAGAGAATTACAAACTTTTGGGCCACAATACAAATACCACAACTATTGGGTCAAACTGTAATTACCCAAATAGTTGGGTCAAACTGTAATTACCCAAACAATTGGGTAATACTACAAATACCCAAAACCAAGGGGGGAAAAACAAATATTATAAACTTTAAGGTCCTTAATGAAAGGCCCTTAAACTATGAGGTCTTATATGTGAGACCTTACAAATATAGGGGGGTGAAGGATATTTCACTTGGGACACATAACTTCTCCCATATGGCCTCCTTTTATAAGCCCATATGAGACTTATGCTTTGTAACTTAACCAATGTGGGATCTCTCTCCCACTTGCATATGAGCCACACTCAACAAATCTCCACATTGGCGAATATGCCGATCCACCACAAATTTTTTCTTTTTCCCACATTCTCTATCACAACTGCAACGCCTCCAAATGTGTCCAATGGCGCAGTCAAACTCGCACAATATTGATCAAGTCCAAACAATGACTGAACTTGATCGCTGTCACAACCTTAGTTAACATATCTGCGAGATTCTCAGCAGTCTCAATCTTCTGAAGTAAGATTCTCCCTTCATCAATAATCTCCCGCACAAAGTGATACCGAACATCAATATGCTTCGTACGAACATGGAACACTGGATTCTTCGCTAAATGGATAGCACTCTGACTGTCAGAATAAAGACTAATCTTCTTCTGCCCAATTCCCAATTCATCCAGCAAACCCTGTAACCAAATAGCTTCCTTCACAGCCTCTGTCATAGCCATATACTCTGCCTCCGTAGTAGACAAAGCCAATGTAGACTGTAAAGTAGACTTCCAACTCACTGGTGCTCTTGCAAGAGTAAACACATAACCGGTTGTTGACCGACGTTTATCCAAATCACCAGCATAATCTGAATCAACATAACCAATAGCATACTGACCACATGTATCATCTCTCTCAAAGACTAAGCCAACATACACGGTTTTCAACAAATACCGTAGAATCCATTTCACTGCTTGCCAATGTCCTTTACCAGGATCATGCATATAACTGCTCACAACTCCAACTACATGTGAAAGGTCCGGTCTCGTACACACCATAGCATACATCAGGCTACCAACTGCATTAGCATACGGAACTCGAGACATATACTTTCGTTCCTCATCTGTACTAGGAGATAAAGATGCACTGAGCTTCATATGAGGAGCAAGTAGGGTACTTACAGGTTTTGACTGCTCCGTAATGCCAAACCGTTGTAATACCTTCTTCAGATACTGCTTCTGAGTCAAACAAATCTTGCTTCTCCCTCTATCTCTGCTAATCTCCATACCAAGAATATTCTTAGCTTCACCCAAATCTTTCATCTCAAACTCTCGATTCAACTGAGTCTTCAACTTTGTAATTTCTTCGACATTCGTCGAAGCTATCAACATATCATCAACATACAAGAGTAGATAAAGAAAGAACCATCATGTAGCCTCCGAAAATACACACAATTATCAAATTTGCTTCTTGTGTGCCTCTGACCCATCATAAACCAATCAAATCGCTTATACCACTGTCTGGGAGATTGCTTCAAACCATAAAGCGATCTTTTCAGTTTGCAAACCAAATTTTCCTTACCAGCAACTTTGAATCCCTCTGGTTGAGTCATATAGATTTCCTCTTCCAAGTCACCATGTAAAAATCAGTTTTTACATCAAGTTGAACTAGTTCCATATTCATCTGAGCTACCAAGGCCAACAAAATTCTAATGGAAGAATGTTTTACAACTGGAGAAAAATACCTCATTATAGTCAATTCCTTCCCTCTGAGCGTAGCCTTTAGCCACCAACCTTGCCTTGTAGTGGATGTCATTCTTGTCAGGAAATCCATCTTTCTTTGCATATACCCATTTGCATCCAATTGCCTTTTTACCCTTCAGTAGTTGAGCTAGCTCCCAAGTTTCATTCTTCTGAAGAGACTGCATCTCTTTGCTCATAGCTGTCTTCCACTCATCAACTTCAGAACATCTGACTGTCTCTCTATAAGTGGAAGGAACATCAGCATCTACAATTGGAAGTGCATAGGCCACCATATCAGCAAATCGAGCAGGTCTGCGAATCTCACGTCTTGGCCTATTAAATGCAATAGATTCTTGTTGCTGTTGAGCTTCCTGAGTAGAACCCTCTCCATCATCTCCCAAATCCTCCTCTGTCATAAAAGTACCATTATCTGTCTCAACAGATCTAACTGGGTTCAATGTCGTCGTTTCAAACTCCACCTGCTGCTGAGTATGCTCCACCTGCTGTGGAGTACCATTCACTTTTGTCTGGTTTTCTGATTTCTTTAACATTGAAGACTTATCAAATGTCACATCTCTGCTGGATACAATCTTCCTCGAACTAGGACACCATAGACGATATCCTTTCACTCCTGAAGCAAATCCCAAGAAAATCGCTTTCTTGGCTCTAGGGTCCAGCTTAGATTTTTTCACATGATAATATGCAGTAGAACCAAAAACATGTAAAGAATCATAATCAGAAACAGGTTGTCCAGACCATACCTCCAATGGAGTTCTATCACTAATAGTAGCTGATGGTAGACAATTAATGAGATGACACGCATAAGTCACAGCCTCAGCCCAAAACTCTTTGCCCAACCCAGCATTGGACAACATACACCGAACTTTCTCCAGCAGTGTCTGGTTCATGCGTTCTGCCATCCCATTCTGCTGCGGTGTACCTCTAACAGTAAAATGACGTACAATACCTTCATCTTGACACAATTTCAAAAACTGATCAATGCAATACTCACCACCATTGTCTGTTCTGATATGCTTGATTTTCTTGCCAGTTTGTGTCTCAATCATCTTTTTCCATTTAAGGAAAGCACCAAGTACATCATCTTTTGATTTCAAACAGTACACCCAAGTTCTTCTGGAAAAGTCATCAACAAAAATAACAAAGTAGTGCCTACATCCCATAGATGCGATTTTGGTAGGTCCCCACACATCTGAGTGAACATAATCAAGAATACCCTTGATATTATGAATAGCGGTGTCAAATTTCACTCTCTTCTGCTTTCCCAGAACACAATGCTCACAGAAATCCAGCTTGCAGGTCTTTGCACCTTTCAATAAGCCTCGCTTTACCAAACTGAATAAGGCTTTCTCACCTGCATGTCCCAAACGCATATGCCACAGTCTCGTAATCTCTGAATCTGCTACATTATCAGAAACCGTAGCCGCTGATCCAGTAACTGTACTACCATTATAGTAATACAAGTTGTTTCTCCTAGTGCCTTTCAATACCACAAGAGCGCCTGAAGTGACCCTCAGAATACCATCTCGAATAGATATACCACAGCCTTTAGATTCTAAGGCTCCCAAAGAGATGATATTCTTCTTCAACTTCGGTACATACCGAACATCTGTCAGAACTCTAGTCAGTCCATCGTGATTCCTCAATCGGATCGAACCTATCCCAGCAGTATGGCAAATATCATCATTACCCATATACACAACTCCATAATCAAGCTCCTCAAACTGAAAGAACCAATCCCGATGTGGACACATATGATAAGTACAACCCGAATCCATAATCCACTCATCAGAAACAGAAGTGGATGGATGACCAACTAGACATATATCTGAATCACTATCATCCTCATGCTCAACAACACATGCATCAGAAACAGCCTTGCTCTTTTCTTTCTTTTTCAACTTAGGACAATCTTTCTTCCAATGCCCTTTCTCACGACAAAAGGCACACTCATCTTTTCCTAATCTACCCCTCAACCAAGATTTTCTCATTTTTCCTGGTTTCCTACTATGACTACGCCCTCTCACTGTCAATGCATCTACTGACTCATCCCTATGTTTCCTTTGATCTTTCTTACAAATTTCATAATTCAACAAAGCAGAACAGACTTCTTCAAAAGACAGTTTATCTTTCCCATGGATAAGAGTAATGCACAAATGATCTAATTTATCCGCAAGTGAGCCAATCAATAGCATAGCCTTAATTTCATCTTTGAAGGTTTCATCTAAGTTTAACAAATCAGCAATTAACTTATTAAACTCATCAATATGAAAACTGATGCTCGTACCTGGTTTCAATTGGAGACGGAACAATCTCTTCAATAGATACAGTCGATTCTCATTGCTTTTCTTCATATATTTGTTCTCCAGTGCCTTCCACAATTTGCTTGCAGATGTCTCCTTAGTGAACGGATACTTTTGTTCTCTACACAAGCAAGAGCGAATCAACCCACAAGCTTTTATATTAAGCCTGTCCCAATCTCTTGCTCTGATATCTTCTGGTTTTGTTTCTTCCAGAACAATATCCAAATCCTGCTGATACAACCCGTCCAACACCTCACTCTGCCATAAGCCAAAATTATTTCGACCATCAAATTTTTCAACATCTATTTTTGCATTTGTCACGGTCACTATCTTCTCTGATACAGTCGACGATGAAGCCATAACTACCTCTCACAAATAAGCTCGATACACAAATCACCAATAACCAAGCTCTAACAAACTATTATATTCAATAACTAGCAATCCAAAATCAACAGCCCAGAATAGTAGCAAGTGCTTCAAAGAAATAGCCACTAACTACTCAAAACCTTCGGCTCTGATACCAATTGTTATGCACAAGCGGAAGCGATAACCAACAGAACAACTCAAAATGCACAACCACAACTATGCCAGATAATTGAATATAATAGCAACAAAAGAGGCAACCAATCAACCACAATGCAGAAATAGAAACACACCAGGATTTAACGAGGTTCGGTATTGTACCTACGTCCTCGGGCGCCGCTGAAGAAACTTTCCACTATCTTCAAAGAGAATTAACAAAACTTTTGGGCCACAATACCATACCACAACTATTGGGTCAAACTGTAATTACCCAAACAATTTGGCAATACTACAAATACCCAAAATCAAAAGGGGGAAAAACAAATATTACAAACTTTAAGGTCCTTAATGAAAGGCCCTTAAACTATGAGGTCTTATATGTGAGACCTTACAAATATAGGGGGGTGAAGGATATTTCACTTGGGACACATAACTTCTTCCATATGGCCTCCTTTTATAAGCCCATATGAGACTTATGCTTTGTAACTTAACCAATGCTGGATCTCTCTCCCACTTGCATATGAGCCACACTCAACACACACACACACACACACACACACACACACACACACATATATATATATATATATATATATATATATATATATATGTATGCATGTATGTATATATGTATGTATAAAAGAGAGTCTTTTAATATTGTTATTTATAGAACATTTTTATTTTTCCATTTAGTTAGTCAGAATTTGATATTAAAGAATATAACCATTATTCGGTGACTTACTTTATTTTTTATTTGTTGTTATTATTCATAAAGCATGACCCCTTAAGTTCTCTAAAATAATAAAATTTTCTGGACAGGAATTAAGAAATGGATGCAGCACTCCCTCTCTATAATTTCAGCACAAACAAATTATAAATATTCAAACTTTAGGTAAAACGTTGTTGTTTTGATCTTACTAATAATAACCAACGTACATGCTAGACTTTCTGAGTTTAACTATCACTTGTGGCCCTCAATTAGAAAACAGGATTAACAACCAATGCTAATACTTGATCTCTAGACTCGTTATCTTGACTGGCGTGCCCATCTCCATATTGGTACACAAACTGAGCCATCCTTGCCAAGTTAATTGCAGCTCCAGTAAAAGTGTTTGACAAGTGAGGGTTTCCAAGTTTGTATTTGTTAATCTTCATCCATGTTACAGCAATCAGTTCTCGTATATGTTCACGAGCCTCTTCTTCAGAAGATCCACTTTCATGCATACAACATTGGATTGACTTAGCAACATCTCCTCTTTTCAACTCATCCTTGATCAAGGAAAAATAAGAAATAAAATAACATAATTGTGATATAAAAAAAAAAGAAACATTTTAGCACATAATCATAGAGCAATGTAAATTGTTACTATCAACTAATAAGATAATGGAAATGTCGCTTACAGATGATGTTCCCAAATCGTCTGAAAGGCGTAAAATAATTCCTCACCAACGAATTAAATCTCTATACTTTTTAAAGGATTCCAAGGCCTCCTTTGTTAATGCATTTGTAGTTGAAAGGTAAGCATTTTGTAGCATCACAGGTGTTGAAATTGAAATCCATCAGTTCTCAATATATTCTCCAAGGGTTGGAATTTGTTTTTTATACTACCAATTTGCCTCCACCATAAATGATTTGCATAAATCTACCCACTAAATGAATTTCCAACGATTTAAAAATTAACAAGAGATAAACACATTATGAAACTTTCAAGTAAATGTTATTTAAAAATGAATATGGAATTACCTCTTTCTTTATGTAAGGAATGATATTAACTCCATGTTCTTTGAGAATGTCTAAAGCCAGTTCGTTCATGGAATTGTAGAGAGCTAGATAAAATACTTTCATGTAGTGCGGAAGTTGCTCCAATGCACTCAAGTCCCATCTGAAATGTTAACATTTTTATATATAAACTTTGAAGATTCATAAAGAGGAGCTAAAACTATTATCCACTGTCATGAACCTTTCAATGGCATCTGTAAAGAGCTCAAGTTCGGCCAAAGTACCATACACATCATAGATATCATCGATGACTATTATTAAAGCATAGGCCATCGTGGATATTCTCCTACAATATCCAAACTCAGGCTCGAATTTCACCCCCAGAGTCCACAGGAAATTCTCCATCAACCTCTCCCTTGCCAAACTCAACTCCTCTCCGAGTCCCGTATTTCTCCACCAACTTGTTATATATGACAAAGAAACAATATTTATTATATCTATCATTCAAGGAAACGCCAGATCAAAAGAAAAAAAAAGAAAAAAGAAAAAATTCATCGATTAAATTATGAATTTCCTGTTACCTTGAAGCATACTTGAGATCTTCTTGATGTGTTGCTTGCACTAGATATTGAAGTCCAGTTTAGCAAGCTCAAGCAAGGTAGGGTTGAAGTCATGTTTTTTCTTGTATATATCTATGAACCACCTTGCCTCCGATCTTGGCATCCTCCAATGCAGAGGAAGCTCCAAGGCGTGGTTCACTAGTGTTGAAAGATATTGATCATCTTCATTATGCTTGACATATTTCTTGACGTATGTAATGGTGAAGTTTCTAGGTTCTTGGAAGATACTTTCCTCTCCTTCTTTCGAAAGGAATGCAGCTTCATACAAATATAAAATCCCTTTGCAATCATCATCATCAATGAGAGATGACTTAAAGCTTCCCTTTTCATGCCTGAAACTACTGAAAATTTCTGCAAAAAGTAGGGGATATTATTTTTCGAACAGAAAAGTTGAGTATGCAAAAGAGAGAGAAAGAAACGCTAAACCATGCATGCACTGATCAAATTTATTATCGTTTTACTAATATGATTTTAGAGAACCTGAAGGGATATCATATCCATGTTGCCTGAGGAGTCTAAACTCGAGCTACAGCATATAAACTACTCTCTTGCTTTTGCTCACAAATTGCCGAGGTTATTATTGTACATCCTATTCAGAATTTCCTTTATTTCATCCTCAAAGTGATAGGACAATCCAAAGTCTTTGCAAGTCATCAATGAGCTCCAGTTGATTCAAAGGATCCACCACTTTATCAAGCACCAGCCTCGCATCTTCCTTCAGCTTGTTGACTCGTTCAGCACATGACTTTCCCTGCATGCATGACAAATCTTGTTTTAGCTAACAAGTAGCAGCCAATTAAACAATCAGGGTATAAGCACAGCTTACCATTAGGTTTATTTATTTTATTATTGAGATATTTAACTAAGAAAAATCCATTATCATACTTTACAATATTTTTTAGTAAAAAATATACCGTAAATGTAATAATAAAAAAAGTATACCGTAAATGTACTTGTAAGGGATTGAATGTAATTGTTTTCCCAAATGGAAGGTTGGTAATTGGCAGATCGCCTAATGATGGTTTGTTCAGAAATTTCAGTGGCAGCGATGCATTGCTTTGGTACTCGGTGAGAGATGGAGCTAGTGTTTGATGATCTGATTAAGATGCAATCTCTAAGTGGGAATCCAGTTAACAAACTAGAAGCAGGCAGCGAAAGAGGCTGATAAAGAGCCATTTAGGAAGGTTTCAATGCACAAAATGAAAAAGAAAAGCTATTAAGAGGAAGGGTTATCGCTCGTGATTTGTGATTGTAGTCCTTAACCAACTCTCAATATATAGAAACCATGGATAGAACCATAGGCGGACTACGCTTGGACCAGGGAGGGCCTAGGCCCCCACTGAAAATCTAAAATTTCATAATATCCCCTTAAGTTTCAATAGTCTGTATTGTACAACAATAGAAGTTTAAATGATGAGTTGGGTACTTCGAATTAATTAAAATATGAACATATAGGTAATGTTAATTAAAATTTCACTTTTATATAGCATTCTCTGAGATACTCATTTTTATCAAAAATTAAAATCTAATATGGAATCAAATGTTGACATATAACAAATAAGGGGCTGACTTTCGATTAGAATGAGGTATTAAATTATCACATTGAGATAGCAATAATTGAATATTATTATATTTTACGCTTCCTCCTATATATGATTTTAATTTGGTCACCCTTTAGATTGCTATAATCCTTAAATGTGAGAAAAACTCCAATAATCCTAAATTTGTTGTTTGGTTGAAATTTTTTACTAGTGAAAAAATTTTCTTACGAACTAGGATTATTTAAGTTTTAACAATCATTTTCCCATTCCCAAGCATAAGGAAAACTTTGGTTTTCTTAGGAATAGTATATTAAATTACTAATCTAATCTTGTATATTTTGTATGTGTCCACAACTAACCTTGTTCAAATAATTGATTAAATTATTTTATAAATAATTAATAAAATAATTATAAATATAATTTATTTTTTCAAAAATTAAAAAATTTGTAAAATTTAAAAAAATTGTAAAATTTAAAAAAATTGCAAAACTTAAAAAAATTGTTTCCGGCTGGATTGCCAGCACATGCGCACGTCCCGCATCACTCCCTAATAGTATGAAATTTCAATCGATGATCTATCTAGCCTTTGTACACTCATTGTCACTCCATGCATCTTTTGGCCTTAAATAGCATATCTTGAGGCAGTTTTCGAACAAGTTTTGGCCATTTTCGACCAACCGATGAAACATACGGTGATGAAGCCCAGTGGATAGATAGCTCACCATTAGGCGACTGCTCTGGTAGTGGTGATGAGTATAAACGCACCAGTGAAAACGGTGGCCGTGGCGGATAGTGGTGGGCGAAATTTGGAAGCATTTTTCTTTTGTTTTTTCATTTTTTCAAAAATATATTAATAAATAAAAAATATATGCTAGTAATCATATTATTACCAAAATTAATTAAAATTTAAAATGTTTATAGTAATTTGATATTTAAACAATCATATTATTACCATAATTAGTTAATTTTTAAAGGATAATTAAAATTCATTTTTAGTCATTAATAAATGATAATATTTATATCGAGGTTATTTTTGTCCAATTAATTTATTAAGTTTTATTTCCTTTCATTATTCCATCACACAACCAAACAACGGAAAATCTTTCCTCATTTCTTTCTTTTTCCCCAACTTTCGACTCCACTTTTCCTCCCTTCTTTCCTTTCCACCAACAGAACACCCCCTTTGTATACATTCTCTTTTTTTTTTTTGAAAGCAGATACATATTATATTATATATACCAAAAGAGAATAAGGGATTCAACTACGAAAAGTATAGTCCAAATTGTAATGCTTCTTGATGCATGTTTTATTACAGTAGGATTTTAAATTTGTGGTTAGCTAGGTTGGGCTATAACTCAGCCAAGTTTTGGGAACAATATCAATTTGATATAAAAAGTTTAAATTATAACTCTTACACCCTTGCTTTAAAACAAAAATCCTTACTTATAACCCACCCAAACTTAAGAAAGCCGAAATATTTATGTAGAAAATGTCATTTTATATCTTATTCCATATTTAAAATAAAAATTTTCTTTATATAATCTTTATTCTTTTTATTGAATTTCACCTAAATCTCAACTTACCAAATTATAACTTTCCATTATTCTCTCCCTCTTTTCCTCTAACTTTTTAATTTACTATATAAATTAAAATAAATATATATACTTTGTTTACCTTATACATTTAATATGTATATATATATATATATATAGGCGCTTTTTGCATGATAAAATTTTGTTATAGACTATATATATATATAGTCTATATATATATATATATATATATAGACCTTTTCATGATAAATTTATTTTTAGAGTAAGAGCGCGTTTAATTTGGCTTATTTACTGGCCAAAACAACTTTTTTAATGCCAATAGCTTTTTTAAAAAAATTTTGTGCCATTTGGCTGCCACCTGAGAAGAGCTTTTGAATGATTAAAAAAGCTGTTTTACGTCTATTAGAAGAAACCCAAAATTGACCCTTTTGGGAAAAGCTCTTTTTAATCTTTTTTTAAGTTTTGGTATATCAAAGATACCCTCATTTAATAAAAAAAGTCTTACTTTATTCTTTCCTTATAACAAAATCTATTTGAGTAATTTAATTCTAATAAGTGCTTTTATATTTTTTCATCAAATAATCAATACTTTTTAATAAAAGCTCTACTTTTAGAGACTCTACTTTGATAAGCTCTACTTATATAAGCCGAAATAAATAGGCCCTAAATATTAGAGAAAAAATTTAGCCCATAAGAAGAAAATTTTCTGGTCACAAATTTGTATAGCCAAATCTTAAACATTTACAAACAAGAATATTAGGATCATATATCCTTTTATCAATTAATGATCATGATACATCAATGAGACATTGAACTTGAATTTGTGCATGTATATGGAAGATCAACTTGCAAAAATTTTCAAAAGACTAATCTTGAGGACAAAATTTGTACCATTAGAGAGAAGAGAAGGTATCGTGTACAAGCTTTCAAATTGAAGTTTACATTCCATTATTAAATTCTTTTTATAAATTTTAGTTTTTGAAGACTTCTAAATGTTTTCCATCTTTAAATTTAAGTATAAATTGAATTGGTGGAATGATACAATTAAAACCATTAAAAAACCTAATGAAACGTAGAATCTTTGAAGTCAAAATCACATGAATTTCAAAGGGTTCATGGTCAAATTAGCAAAATACGTGTGGGATGGGGACATTCTATTTATCAAAAGCCTTCCCCTTTAACAGAAAAATACACCTTCAAAACCTTCCCAAACACAGAATCTTCATCATTAGTTCTCTTCTTACCAAAGTACATTGTATCTTGCAAATTTTTTTACACAAAAAAACTTAATACTTATAGATTTTTTTCATAACAAAGCAAATAACATTGTATCTTGTATCAAACAAAAGTGTTAACAATAATTTTTAGTTGGTATCACATCCTTTAAACATAATCAATCAAAATCTTTAGAAATTGAGGTTTATTATATGGTTTGAGATATATTGAAGTATAAAACTAATGTTGAGCCCACATCTACTAACTTAAGTTTTTAGGTAAAGTGTCAAAACTTAACATAGTATCAAAGCCCTTAACCCAACGATTAGCCCAGATATAAAACCAAAAAGAGGTTATGAGGCCTAATCCATATGCAAAAAAACGTGAGACCTTGCACGTGAGGGGGCGTATTGAAGTCACCTCCACCAACTGTCAAAGCCTTTGATCACATTGGGCAGTTATTGTTAATTGTTTATATGTGGAGGATAGTTCCATATCTTATTACTGTGAAATACTCCATTGGCTACATATTACTGACATAGTTAGAGCATTAGATAACCAATTACCTGACCTCTCATTACACTAATTAACTATATATCCTTGTTCTTAATATCTATACTTATGCTCCTTTTAGCTCCATCTATACAGTTAATATACCTTGTTGAAACAAATATTAAAATTCTATTATGATATTTTACTCAATTTGAATATTCTATACTAGAAGCTTCAGTCACTTTCAGTTTTGCAGTTATATTCTTAGCAAATGTTCTAAGTGCATGCTTTTGAAAATCTTAGGAACACAAATTCTTGTTTCTATTTTGTCGGTGACTCATGTGGCATCTCATGCATATGCAATACACGTAAATCATTTTTGTTTTGTCATCATGTGATAAAACATTATTGTGATTTTTTATCTTGATTGCCAATCACATATATGACTAAGATATTTTTAATAAGTGTTTATCTTGATTACCAATCACTTATCTGATTAAGATATTTTTCATCAGTGTCCTAGTTTATCTAGGAGATTATGATATGTCTTCCTATATTATATGATCTTTATCTAATCATACCTTTTGAGTCATATTAAGATTTTGTAGGATTATGATAATGATTGAGATTGATGTCAATTACTATATAATGCTATCTACATAGCCTATATAAGAAGGCATTCAAAATGTGAAAGAATGAGGTGGTGGAGATTAGAGAGTTAGATGTTAATCATTTGTTCAATTTGAAAAGCTTTATGCTTTGGTTGAGTGAGATAAGATTGTGAAAGGCTTAAATGTGATTAAGTTAGATGAATTTGGTTGTAATAGATATGGGGTTGTGTAAGCGTAACGGAGTTAAGTGATTACATAAATTTGTGTCAGTTATGAGAGTTATGTATTACTTAACTTAGTGTAGTTAACTTTGTCATTATTGTAAAGTGCAGCATCAAAAGAGTATGCAAAGGATTGGTGTTACAATCGAGGTTAATTAAGTTTGCATAAATTAGGTTACTAATTAAAAGTGAGTCTATAACTGTAAAGAGTCCTGAGTTAAGTGTAAACACATATAAAATAGTATATTATAGCTCTTGCTGCCCATAGATATAGGTTAGTTATAGCCAATACATGTAAAAATTTATGTTCTAATTTACTTTACTGTTTTCAGTTATATTGTTCATAATTATTCATACACTACAAAAAATAACAATGTACCAGAGCAAGCACACTGGCATACAAGTGTAGATCAAATTTTTTTGTAGGTATGAACGGACTTCTAAATGGAGGATCACTCACTCAAACACCATTGCTTGAAGATGCTAATTATGCTTATTGGAAAGTGAAGGTGAGAGCTTTCATCAAATCAATTGACTATAGAGTTTGGATTAGCATTATTTATGGTTGGACACCCCCAACAAAATAAATGTAGCTAGAGAGCAAATCGAAAAACCAGAAAATGAATGGACTAAAGCTAAATATAGACTTTCTAGTTGGAACTCCAAACGATGCAATGCCATATTCAATGTAGTCAAAATTCAACAGTTTGGCCTGATTTTAAAATGAACAACCATAAAATGAGCTTGGGATATTTTTTAGGTTAAAAAAAAAGGTACTAAAAAGGTTAAAGATTCTAAGTTGCTTACTTTGACTTTAAAATTTGAGAATTTAGTTATGCATGAAGATGAATCTATTAGTGATTTTCATACTAAACTTTGTGAAATTACTAACACTGCTTATATGTGAGGAATATACTGAGGCTAAAATTGTTGGAAAGATTCTTAGATCTTTACCAAATAAATTCAACCTAAAGTAACTACCATTGAAGAAAGCTAGAATGTGAAGCTGTTGAGAATTAATGAGTTGATTGGATCTCTTCAAGTGTATGAGATGGGTTTGACATCAAGAAAGAAGAAAAAGAGTATTGCCCTTGCTTTTTCTTCAAAAAAATAAGAAAATGATGACGGAAAACTTGATGATTCAGATGATGAACAGATCGCTCATTTGACGAAGAGTTCTGTCAAATATATGAAGAAAAATCTCAAGAAGAAATATCTAGAAAAGTCTCAAAAGACAGGGAATTTCGACTTAAAAAGCCTACAGAGAAAATTCAAGAGAAGATTGAGAGAAAATGTCAAGTGTAATGTTTTGAATGTAAGGGATTTGGGCACATTCAATCTGAGTGTCCTGATTTCAAGATGAAAAAGGACAAAGGCTTATGCGCAAGATGGAGTGATGATGACTCAGAAAAGAATACTCCAACAATTTTGTATCATTTAATGGAACTGTTTCAAATAAAGAGAAAATAGTTTTGTCTGTGCAGTTGGAGATGTTATGTCTGTTGTAAATGAATAGAAAGATCAGACAATGATGAAATAGATGCTGAGAAGCAAGCTAAATATTATGAAGAACTTCAAGAAGCATACAATGCACTCTATGAAATGTGGAAGATATAGAAACTGCAGGTTAATGACTTACAAAGTTAACAACAAATGCTCAAATGTGAAAAAGCCTTTGCAGATGAAAGAATCAAAAAACTGGAAGTTGTTGTGATAGACAAGACAGAATGTATCCAGAAACTTATTGCAGAATTAGATAAGGCAAACAAGTGCATGGACGAGCTCAAGATAGGCTCAACAAAGCTTGATCAAGTACTGAGTTTAGGCTATGACAACTCCATCAAACATAGTCTGGGGTATGATGAAAAGAATGGCGCTTCAACATCAAAAATAGTGTTTTTTAAAGCTACAAATTCTGGTAATAGTTCTAATTCAAGCTTTAAAGATATGATTTATTTTGATTCCTCATTGAGTTCTTTAAATTCAAATCCAAAAAAGGTAAGAAAAGTTATTCCTACTTGCTACTTTTATGGTCTCAAAGGTCACATTGGACCTAGGTGCTATAAATTGAAAAATTTGTTGAAGAAAAAGGAAAATCAATTCACATAGTCACTTAAGACACAACAGGTTTGGGTTAAGAAACATAAAACCCACTATAAAGTTACTGCACTTAATGTATCTTCCAATAATGTTTGTGTTTGTCCCAAACATATGACAGGAAATGAAAAGTGATTGAAAATTTTCAATCAGATAAGTGATAACAAAAATTTTGTTTAGAAACTTATTAAATCAAAGATTATCTGCATTGAACATATTACAACTGAGAATCAACTAGCTGACTTATTCACAAAAACACTTGAGCATCAAGATTTGAAAAACTGAAAAAAGTCATTAGCATTTGTCAGTTATCTACATGAACTCTGTGTGTAGTTATGTTGTTTATATCTGTAACATCATTAGTCAATTCTTTTAATTAAAACATGTTTGCGCTGTTTTGTTTGTAGAATTTTGTTAGTAATTTAATGTTAAATGCAGAGATGGCTACCAGTTTATGATATATGAAAGCCATCCAATGAGAGTAACTTCAATGTATCTTAAAAATATATTAAGGTCACCCACTCAAATGGAAAATGGCTACCTATATACATGTGCTAAAGCTGATGTGTTCATTGAGAAAATTCACATTGAGATTAACTTTTGTGTGTGTTGCTCAAGTTAACCACTCAATTCATTTAAGTGCTAAACTAATGAAAAAATTATGTGTGTTTGATATTTATTAATAGCTCTGATACATACTTGGTTATAAGAAGATTATTTGATGTCTAGATATTTATGTGAATTGCAATTGTTTTCAATTATGTTTTGTATAAATTTTTTATCAGTATTTATATCTGACTCAATTTGATTTTCTTGAGTGTAGTCTGACGTGTCAAGTGAACTAGGTCAATAATATTGGTTTGAGGAGGAGTTTCTTCAGTCACGGGAATATTTGATTTAATTAGTTTCATGGTTTTTCAATTTTATTTTCACATTTATGCACAAGTTGAAGGGGATAACATTTAGTTAAGGGGAGATCAATTTGTTATTTTTATTTTCTTTTATACTTTGGCACTTGTTGAGAAAATAAGGGGGAGAAGTATGGATGTTTCTAGTGTTATTTGGTTGTTATTTTATTTTTGTAAGTTGTTATTTCAGTCTTGTTTCTATTTTTAATTTCAATACTATTACATGCACTCATGCATGTTTTATCTATCTCAGAAATATTTGGATGTTTTCACCACAAGATGCCAAAAGGGGAGATTGTTGGTGTCTCACGTGGCATCTCATGTGCATGCAATGCACGTGAATCATTTTTATTTTATCATCATGTGATAAAAACATTAAGTGTCCTAATTTATCTAGGAGATTGTGATATGTCTTCCAAAATTATATGGTCTTTATCTAATCATACCTTTTGAGTTACATTAAGATTTTGTAGGATTATGATAGTGATTGAGATTGATGTCAATTACTATAAAGAGCTATCTACATAACCTATATAAGAAGGCAGAAAATGGAAGAATGAGGTGATGCAGAATTGGCTTGTTATATGTTAATCATTTATTCAAATTGTAAAAACTTTATGCTTTGGTTGAGTGAGTTAGATTGTGAAAGACTTAATGTGATAAGTACTTGCACAAATCTAGAATGTAATAGATATAGAGTTGTGTAAGCTTAAGGGAGTTGAGTGATTAAATAGATTTGTGCCAATTATAGGAGTTATGTCTTACTTAACTTTGTGCAGTTAAGTTTGTCATTACTGTAAAGTACAATTTCAAAAGAGTGTGCGAAAGATTAGTATTGTGATCGAGGTTAATCAAGTTTACATAGACTACGTTAGTGAGTGAGAGTGAATCTACCACTATAAAGAGTTATGAGTCAAGTGTAAACACATATAACATAATGACGTGCAGCACTTACTGTCTGTGGATGTAAGTTGATTATAACCAAACCACATAAAAATTTCTATTCATTTACTTTACTGTTTTAAGTTATATTATTCGTAATTATCCATACATTGCAAAAACAAACATGTTTTTCAATAATTATTTTTTTCAAAACAAAAAACAAATAAAATAATTCTTATTAAGCTTTTAGTTTTCTTCATTGACAGATTTATTGGGTTTATTATTCCTTATAGAAACCAGCCATTGTTCTGAAAAGTATATTTCAACCATGCATCTTTACTATATCTATTTTCTAAATTTTAGAAATATACAAAAGTGGCAACCATGTAAATATGCATTTCCTACTCAAACTTATTCTTGAATTAATTCTATTGGATAAACATACTATTTAATAAGAATTCTAACAAACGATCAACTTTGGATTATAAATTAACTTCTGATAACAAAATAATCTCCTTACACCTCCCATCCAAAACTGTGATTTAAATGGCAATTGTAATGCCAAATCTCGCCAATACTTTCTTTCAAAAAGCTTAAGAATTTTCCTCCCTTTAAACTCTTTATAAGCCTTCTCTAATCCCACTCTAAAAGATAATTAGGAAACACAGAAATTATATACTATTACAAAAAAATACTTAGCTGCACGCCAAAAGAGATATGGATCCATACAAAAACCTTGTAATTGTGACCATGATATATGTTTAGCCATTGGATCTACACCAATAGGGATGGCTTATGTGGCCTAAACAATGATGAACTCCAAGCATGTATGCCATCTGTGACCACCCAGAACCCTTCTCCTCCTTCGCCTGCTTGTTGCTCAGCTGTACCAGAAGCTGACTTCCAATGCTTTTGCAACTACAAGGATTCCTTCTTAATAAGTCTCTATGACATAGATGTAAAACATGTTAGAATTGTGGCTCTTTAGCCATTTGTGTGTGTGCAAGGATCCCACATGGAGTGGGAGTCTTTGTGTTGGAGAGACTTGGGCTTATAAATTAAAGCCAAGTCTTCTCACTTAGTTGTCCCATTTGAAATTCTCCTCCACCTCCTCATATTGTGTAAGGTCTCATATAAAACCTCATAGTTTAAGGGCCTTTCATTAAAAACCTTAAAGTTTGTAATATTTTTTTTCCCCTTTAATTTTGGGTATTTGTAGTATTACCCAATTATTTGAGGAATTACAGTTTGACCCAACTATTTGGGTAATTACAGTTTGGTCCAATAGTTGTGATATTTATATTGTGGTCCAAAGTTTGTAATTCTCTTTGAAGATAGTGGAAGTTTCTTCAGCGACGCCCGAGGACGTAGGTATTTATACCGAACCTCGTTAAATCTTGGTGTTCTTTCTATTTCTATATTGTTAGTTGATTGGTTACCTCTTTAGTTGCTATTATATTCAATTATCTGGCATAGTTTGTGGTTGTGCATTTTGGTTGTTTTGTTGCTATCACTTCTGGTCTACGCAACAATTGGTATCAGAGCCTAAGGTTGTGGATAGTGAGTGGCTATTTCATTGAAACACTTACTACTATTCTGGGCTGTTGAATTTGGATTGCTAGTTATTGAATACAATAGTTTGTTTGGAGCTTGATTATTGGTGATTTGTGTATCAAGCTTATTTGTGAGAGGTAGTGATGGCATCATCGTCGACTGTATTAGAGAAGACAGTGACTGTAAAAAATGCAAAAATAGATGCATTGATAGTGAGAGGGCGTAGTCAAACTAGGAACCCAGGAAAAAGGGGAAAATCATGGTCGAGGGAAAGATTAGGAAAAGATGAGTGTGCCTTTTGTCGTGAGAAAGGGCATTGGAAGAAAGATTGTCCTAAGTTGAAAAAGAAATATAAGGGCAAGGCTATTTCTGATGCATGTGTTATTGAGCGTGAGGATGATAGTGAGTCAGATATATGTCTAGCTGGTCATCCATCCACTTCTGGTTCTGATGAGTGGATTATGGATTCAAGTTGTACTTATCATATGTGTCCACATAGGGAATGGTTCTTTCAGTTTGAAGAGCTTGATTGTGGAGTTGTGCATATGGGCAATGATGATATTTGTCATACTGCTGGGATAGGTTCGATCCGATTGAGGAATCATGATAGACTGACTAGAGTTCTGATAGATGTTCGGTATGTACCGAAGTTGAAGAAGAATCTCATCTCTTTGGGAGCCTTGGAATCTAAAGGTTGGGCTGTATTTATTTGAGATGGTATTCTGAGGGTCACTTCAGGCACTCTTGTGGTATTGAAAGGCACTAGGAGGAACAACTTGTATTACTTATAATAGTAGTACGGTTATTGGATCAGCGACTATGATTTCTGATAATGATACAGATTCAGAGATCACGAGACTGTGGCATATGCGATTGGGACATGCAGGTGAGAAAGCCTTATTCAGTTTGGTGAAACGAGGCTTATTGAAAGGTGCAAAGACCTGCAAGCTGGATTTTAGTGAGCATTGTGTTCTGGGAAAGCAGAAGAGAGTGAAATTTGGCACCGCTATTCATAATACCAAGGGTATTCTTGATTATGTTCACTCAAATGTGTGGGGACCTACCAAAACGCATCGATGGGAGGTAGGCACTACTTTGTTACTTTTGTTGATGACTTTTCCAGAAGAACTTGGGTGTACTGTTTGAAATCAAAAGATGATGTACTTCGTGCTTTCCTTAAATGGAAAAAGATGATTGAGACACAAACTGGCAAGAAGATCAAGCATCTCAGAACAGATAATGGTGGTGAGTATTGCAGTGATCAGTTTTTGAAATTATGTCAAGATGAAGGTATTGTACATCATTTTACTGTTAGAGGTACACCGCAACAGAATGGGGTGGTAGAACGCATGAACCGAACGTTGCTGGAGAAAGTTCGGTGTATGTTGTCCAATGCTGGGTTGGGCAAAGAATTTTGGGCTGAGGCTGTGACTTATGCGTGTCATCTCATTAATCGTCTACCGTCAGCTGCTATTGGTGATAGAACTCCATTGGAGGTATGGTATGGACAACCTGTTTTTGATTATGATTCTTTACATGTTTTTGGTTCTACTGCATATTATCATGTGAAAGAATCTAAGCTGGATCCTAGAGCCAAGAAAGCGATTTTCTTGGGATTTGCTTCTGAAGTAAAAGGATATCGTCTTTGGTGTCCTAGTTCGAGGAAGATTGTATCCAACAGAGATATGACATTTGATGAGTCTTCAATGTTGAAGAAATTAGAAAATCAGACAAAAGTGAATGGTACTCCACAACAGGTGGAGCATACTCAGCGACAGGGGGAGTTTGAAACGATGATATTGAACCCAGTTAGATCTGTTGAGACAAATGATGGTACTCCTGTGACAGAGGGAGATTTGGGAGATTATGGAGAAGGTTCTACTCAGGAACCTCAACAGCAACAAGAATCTATTGCAGTTAGTAGGCCAAGATATGAGATTCGCAGACCTGCTCGATTTGCTGATATGGTGGCCTATGCACTTCCAATTGTAGATGATGATGTTCCTTCCACTTATAGATAGGCAGTCAGATATTCTGAAGTTGATAAGTGGAAGACAACTATGAGCGAAGAGATGCAGTCTCTTCAGAAGAATAAAACTTGGGAGCTAGCTCAACTACCGAAGGGTAAAAAGGTAATTTGGTGCAAATGGGTATATGCAAAGAAAGATGGATTTCCTGACAGGAGTGACGTCCGCTACAAGGCAAGGTTGGTAGCTAAAGGCTACGCTCAGGGGGAAGGAATTGACTATAATGAGGTATTTTCTCTAGTTGTGAAACATTCTTCTATTAGAATTTTGTTGGCATTAGTAGCTTAGATGAATATGGAACTAGTTCAAATTGGTGTAAAAACTGCATTTTTATATGGTGACTGGGAAGAGAAAATCTATATGACTCAGCCAGAGGGATTCAAAGTTGCTGGTAAGGAAAATTTGGTGTGCAAACTGAAAAAATCGCTTTATGGTTTGAAGCAATCTCCCAGACAGTGGTACAAGCGATTTAATCAGTTTATGATGGGTCAGAGGTACACAAGAAGCAAATTTGATAATGTGTGTATTTTCAGAGGCTACGTGATGGTTTTTTCATTTATCTACTCTTGTATGTTGATGATATATTGATAGCTTCGACGAATGTCGAAGAAATTGCAAAGTTGAAGACTCAGTTGAATCGAGAGTTTGAGATGAAAGATTTGGGTGAAGCTAAGAAGATACTAGGTATGGAGATTAGTATTGAGTTAGAGGCAAGATTTGTTTGACTCAGAAGCAGTATCTGAGGAAGGTATTACAGCGGTTTGGCATTACAGAGCAGTCAAAACCTGTAAGTACCCCACTTGCTCCTCATATGAAATTCAGTGCATCTTTATCTCCTAATATAGATGAGGAACGAGAGTATATGTCTCGAGTTCCATATGCTAATGTAGTTGGTAGCCTGATGTATGCTATGGTGTGTACGAGACCCGACATTTCACATGCAGTTGGAGTTGTGAGCAGGTACATGCATGATCCTGGTAAACGACATTGGCAAGCAGTGAAATGGATTCTACGGTATTTGTTGAAAACCGTAGATGTTGGCTTAGTCTTTGAGAAGGATGATACGTGTGATCAGTATGCTATTGGTTATGTTGATTCTGATTATGCTGTTGATTTGGATAAACATCGGTTGACAACCGGTTATGTGTTTACTCTTGTAAGAGCACCAGTAAGTTGGAAGTCTACTTTATAGTCTACAGTGGCTTTGTCTACTATAGAGGCAGAATATATGGCAATGACAGAGGCTGTGAAGGATGCTATTTGGTTACAGTGATTGCTGGATGAATTGGGAACTGGGCAGAAGAAGATCACTCTTTATTCTGACAGTCAGAGTGCTATCCATTTAGCAAAGAATCCAGTATTCCATGTTCGTACAAAGCATATTGATGTTCGGTATCATTTTGTGCGGGAGATCATTGATGAAGGGAGAATCTTACTTCAGAAAATTGAGACTGCCGAGAATCCCGCAGATATGTTGACTAAGGTTATGACAGCGATCAAGTTCAGTCATTGTTTGAACTTGATCAACATTGTGCGAGTTTGATCGCACCATTGGGCGCATTTGGAGGCGTTGCAGCTGTGATAGAGAATAAGGGAAAAAGAAGAGTCTTGTGGTGGAATGACTAAATCGCCAAGGTGGAGAATTGTTAGAATTGTGGCTCTTTAGCCATTTGTGTGTGTGCAAGGATCCCACATGGAGTGGGAGTCTTTGTGTTGGATAGACTTGGGCTTATAAATTAAAGCCAAGTCTTCTCACTTAGTTGTCCCATTTGAAATTCTCCTCTACCCCCTCATATTGGGTAAGGTCTCATATAAGACCTCATAGTTTAAAGGCCTTTCATTAAGGACCTTAAAGTTTGTAATATTTATTTTTGCCCCTTTGATTTTGGGTATTTGTAGTATTGCCCAATTATTTGGGGAATTATAATTTGACCCAACTATTTGGGTAATTACAGTTTGCCCCAATAGTTGTGGTATTTGCATTATGGTCCAAAAGTTTGTAATTCTCTTTGAAGATAGTGGAAGTTTCTTCAGCGGCGCTTGAGAACGTAGGTATTTATATTGAACCTCGTTAAATCTTGGTGTTCTTTCTATTTCTGCATTGTTGGTTGATTGGTTGCCTCTTTAGTTGCTATTATATTCAATTATCTGGCATAGTTTGTGGTTGTGCATTTTGGTTGTTTTGTTGCTATCGCTTCTGGTCTGCGCAACAAAACAAGCCATGCAGCTCCCTGCTAAGTGCAACTTGTCTATCTCTCGCCCTTGATAAGATGTTTTCAAATATGCATATCCAACTTGTTCCAATTATAGGGGTCAATTGCTTGGACTTTGTTTGTTCATTATATTTTATGAATGTTTATATTTGTATATATTTGCTTACAAGAAGTTTTTAATAATACATTAGATCCATCTATTTGCTTTATTTAAGATATTTTTAAAAAATTATTTGCTTATCACTTATCCCATGTTACCATATGATCAACTAATTAATTTATATAACCTCCAACAAAAATTACGACATCTCTTGACATGAAATAGTTTAATTCTTGAAAATTATGATGATCATACACTTGAAGTGATATAGACATTTCGTTGATGCGTGGCTTGGTGTTAATTATAATTAGAAATGGCTAGTTTCTTTCACAACATTGTTCACCAAATGCTTATCACTGTTTATACACATTGTTGATCACTGTGTTGCACTGATATTGAAACTTTTCATTGCTTTTTCGAAATTGGTTTTGTAACTTTGTTACAATTTTTGAGCTGTTTTCGGGGTTGTGGTTTTTTATATCAATATTTGGGTTACTAAATTGTTAGTTGGGGGTTAATTTTTTGATGATTTTATTGGTTATGATTTTGACTAAGATTTGAAATAATTACAAAATGTATGCAGTCCCTTAATGACAGTACTTACGCATATGCTCATATGGCCTACTCCTATGTACTCGCAGCACACCAAGGATTCTATCTTCATTAAAATTCTGCAAATCTTGAAAATGGAATCTAAATGGATCACTTTTTATCATACGTACGATTAAATTTAAGTCTCTAAAAGAAATGGCATTATTAGAGTCTGCCATAATATGAAGCTAATTCTAAACTATTTTGATGGTTTTTCAGAAACTACATATGCTTAATATCTTTTTGTTATACTTACATTATGATGATCAAGTGTTTAACGAATTGTGTATTGTGTGATTGTTACGTCGTTGTTTACAAGCTCTTGTATTTATTTTTTATTTTTATTCATCTAATAATATTTTATTATGTCATAATATTTTTTTTGGAAAAATTACTATTCACATAAAAAGAAAAATGATTGTACAAAATACGAGGGGCATACCCCAAGAAGAGTACTTAGTACTCACAAGTCCAAAAGGAAGAAAAACGAAGCCTAAAGGCCTCAAACAAAAAGCGAGATATGGATCCAAAAGGTCCAAACAAAAAACAAAAAGGTGCGTAGGCCCAATAACGACCGCAACAAAGCTAACATTCCCAAGACAATGCAACAAAAGGGCGCATGTGCCCAATTAAACAAAACAAAACTCAAAAAACCAACTAATAACGAAGGCGCCATATAGCACGAAGCTGAGCAGTGATCACATACTTGGCCTCAATGGTAAGAAGCCGAGAGCGGACCAATGCAAAAATCTCATATATAATTTGGTGTTACAACATTACCATCAAGAGAAGATTAATTTCGGATTCAAATGAGAGCTAGTTTTTATATATATTTATATGGACTTTTTAAACAATTAATGTGGCAACAGTGAATGATATTATATGATGAAAAGAAAGTATAAAGAAAAATATCAACTGAATCAAGAGAATATTTAATATTTTGTATTCCTAATATTAAGGTCAATAGATATAGAGAAAAAAATAACTACAAAATAAAAAAATATAAATGAGTGGTTAGATCGGCCAAATCTTCAAAAGAAGCTTGTTAATTGTCATTAGAAGTGCTCACAATAAATAGTTATACAATTACTGTTTATTTTCGATCGGATGTGGGCTCGCCTTGACTTTGTAACACAACGGAGCCCATTAAAAATTACAGAGGAAGTGGCTTGAGGAGTTGGAAGTGGTAGAAACTTTACTGGTTTAAAACATGTATTCTTGTCACGCAATTCTATTAGAAGATGTTGGAAATTTTATGATGATTGGGAAAATTGAGTTCTACATTGTTACGGATTTTCTTGTTGTATGTTAAATGAGTTTCTCTTAGTGAAGTATTTTATATTAATATCAAGTGAGATGTTCTTATAAATTGTTTGGAGAAGAAATTAATAGATCTTTGTGGTTTTTGAAGTTTCAACATGTGTTGGTTTTGCAAGACTTATTCTAAGGTTGCAAATTTTTGCAACAAAGAGAGATGGATCTTGTCAAACCCAAATTCCAAAGCTCAAAGTGAACAATATCAGCTTGATTTAGACCCCAGATGTTACAATTTCAAATTTCAATTAATCCATTAATAGGTTTTTTTTCCGATCGTTCAATTTACTAGCAGAGCCATGTAGGGTCTAGGAGGGGCAATTGTCCACATGACATTCGAGAATTTTGCAACGTGATACAATGAGCCCCTAAAGTTTAAACAATGTCAAACTTGTCCTAATGAATTAAACCAAAATTAGAACTAAAAATCACTACCTCTTAACATAATTTTTCATATTAAAGCTTATAATAACCTTCCTTGAATCTACCAAATTAAATATCAATTAATGTTTTAATCTAATATAATTAAATAGTTTTGTTGAGAAAAAAATGTGTTTCAACTAAATTTACACATCTTAATATTAATCCCAATAAATCATGTTCAAGTTGTAACTTAACATAATTTACTGTTAATATTAGAATAGATTCATTCAATTAATAAAAAGTTATTTATGATTTATGTCTTTTAATAATAATGAGGTTATTATATGCTTTCGGAATATAAAAACATGTTATAAAAAAAATTAAATATATATATGTGTGTGTGTTCAAGCATTGTACCTTAATTTCTTTTTTTTTTCTTTTTTTTTTTAACTTAAACTCACATACACTTCTCCATAACCGTAAATCTACTACAATCCAAAGCAAGCACAAATTGGCCAAAACGTTGCAAATGGTTGGGAGAGTCCTGAGAGGAGAAAAATTGTTGATGATCATAAAGGAAAGGTCTTGACATGATTGATCGTCCAATGACAATCTCTTCTATCATACAAGTTACTCTGATACATCCCATGTTGTAGTAACATGTCCCCCAAAATTTAAGGAGAAAAAGGGAAAATGAGTGGCTCAAAGCACCTCCACATGCTTCCTGGTTGGTCTATGTACAGACAAGCATGCCTGGCTTATTGTATTGGAACAATAACCATATGAGATCATAACAGATTTCCTCTTCATGGATTTATTTATATGTTATAATATATGGGAAGGAATTAGGTTCCCTTTAACACCACCCAACTTATAAAATTTAACATTAAATTGGTAACACGAATGTTCAAGAGTAAAAATATAAGATGATACAAAATAATATAGAACATGAGAGTAGTACAACCAGAGATTAATACAAGAATATCGGCAGTACAATATGTCATAATATCCATGTTGTCATGTCGATATGATACATAAAGAAAGATCTATGAAACTGGAATTTTTACATAATTTTGTACCATTGAATCGAAGTGATTTGGGGAGTTGAGACTAAATCTAGTTTATATAATTAATGCACTTTAAAAATGACTTATAAAAGATTTTCAGTCTCGATTATTAAATTCCTGCTTATTGTTGTTTAGATTTAACGGTTCAAAAATTGTACAACAAAAGAGCTCTTGAGCCCACCCAAGATATACAGTTAGAGATAGAGGTATCTTTTTTTGGACCAGATCATCCGTGGCAATAACATATTGTTGACATTTTTTCAATCTTCGGTTCAAGAGTTGAGATTATATCTAGCTTAATTAATGGACCTTGAAATGATATGATATATAATGACAAATAAAATTTTTCATTTCAACCATCCAAAACACTTAGATCCAACCGTCCAAATATTATGTCAAATTTAAAATAAAAATAAAGGGCTAGCTCTTGAAACTATCCCATCTTTTTGTAGTTGATTAATTTTTTAATTTATAATTCAGAAGTTGCAATTATTTTTTCTATAATGATTCTATTTAGTATGTGGAGTCTATCATTAAAAAAATTAAAAATTAAATGAATTACAAATGACTATAATTTATATAACTTATTTTGTCTAAATCAAGTTAGAATTTGCTGATTTTGTAGTGCCGACATCATAGAAGGGATTATATATTTTCAACTGTAACAGCTCCTTGATCTACTTATAATCATAATTAACATGTAATTAATTTTTTTAAATAATAAAAATCATAGCAAATTTGTTCAGTGTATTGTTAGCATCTCTCTTAAATTAATAAATTTATATTAAAATCTATAATTTTTATTGATTCGAAGATTATTCCCTCTTAATTAACATTGGAAATACCTTAAACTATTGGATTAGTTAAAATTGTAAACTAATCAAATTTGAATCAAACCGAAGATATTATTTCCCTTCCAATTTTACCCCGCTAACCATCACGCATCACCGAAAAGTACAGGGACATTTACGTCATTTAGTCCGCATTTTCTGTGCTTCAAATCGAAACTCACTTCACATTAAGAAACTGGAAGTACGAAACGATATTTTCTAATTCTCTGATTGTCTTCTCCATTTCTTCAGTTCCAGCGACCGATTCTCTTGGACGACACGTCGTCGTTTCGCTTCGTTTTTATATGGCGAGGAGACCAGACGAGGAATATGACTACTTGTTCAAGGTTGTTCTAATCGGCGATTCGGGAGTGGGCAAATCGAACTTACTCTCTTGATTTACTCGCAACGAGTTCTGCTTGGAATCTAAATCCACAATTGGCGTCGAGTTCGCCACCCGTACTCTTCAAGTAATCATTTTTATTGTCACTTCACCACATTTTTTATTTTTTTTAAATTTTTTTAACTACGATCTGGTTCAAGTAATTTCATTTTTTTAAATTTTTATGTTTTAGGTGTTGAAAGTTCTGCTTTTGTTGATCTGGGTTCGTTTAGTTTAGAATTTTTATTTATTTTTTAGGTGATTTTGGTTTTGATCTGCTTTGGTTTTTGGTGGATATTGATTTGATCTGTGCTTTTGAGATCAATTATTGTACTTGTTACTTGCTGTGATGTGTTTTTATTTATTAAGTGAATTTATTGCATGTCAATATTGTTGCGGAAATGCGGAAGTGTTACCAACAAACAACCAAAATGTCCAACTATAAATTATATCAGATAATTGAATATAATAGTAACTAAAGAGGTAACGAATCAATCAACAATACAGAAATAGAAAAAACACTAAAATTTAAAGAGGTTTAGTATAAATACCTATATCCTCGGGTGCAGCTGAAGAAACCTTCTACTATCTTCAGAGAGAATTACAAACTTTTGGGTCACAATACAAATACTATAACTATTGGTTTAAATTGCAATTATCTAAATAGTTAGGTCAAATTATAATTACTCAAACAATTGGGTAATTACAAATAACCAAAAAACAAAAGGGGAAAAAATAAATATTACAAACTTTAAGATCCTTAATAAAAGACCCTTAAACTATGAGGTCTTATATGTGAGGCTTTAGAACTATAGGGGTTGGAGGACAATTTTCAATGGGACAATTAAACTTCTCCCACGTAGCTTCTTTTATAAGCCCACATGAGAACCATATTTTCTTAATCAATGTGGGATTCCTCTCACTAACATATGAGCCACAAACTCAACAAATCTCTACCTTGGCGAATATGCCAATCCACCATAAGACTCTTTTTTTTCCATATTTTATCCACAAACTCAACAAATCTCCACCTTTGCGATATCCTTTTACTCCAGAAGCAAATCCAAAAAAATCGCTTTCTTGGCTTTAGGATCCAGCTTAGATTCTTTCACATGATAATATGCAATTGAACCAAAAACATGTAAAGAATCATAATTAGAAACAGGTTGTCCAGACCATACCTCCAACGGAGTTCTATCATCAATAGCAGCTAAAGGTAGACGATTAATGAGATGACACGCGTAAGTCACAGCCTCAGCCCAAAATTCCTTGCCCAACCTAGCATTGGACAGCATACACCGAACTTTCTCCAGCAATATCCGGTTCATGCATTCTGCCACCCCATTCTGCTGTGGTGTACATCTAACAGTAAAATGACGTACAATACCTTCATCTTGACACAATTTCAAAAAATGATCACTGCAATACTCACCACCATTATCTGTTCTGAAATGCTTGATCTTCTTGTCAGTTTGTGTCTCAATCATCTTTTTCCATTTAAGGAAAGCACCAAGCACATCATCTTTTGATTTCAAACAGTACACCCAAGTTCTTCTGGAAAAGTCATCAACAAAAATAACAAAGTAGTGCCTACCTCCCATCGATGCGGTTTTGGTATGTCCTCACACATCTGAGTGAACATAATCAAGAATACCTTTGGTATTATGAATAACGATGCCAAATTTCACTCTCTTCTACTTTCCCAAAACACAATGCTCACAAAAATCTAGCTTACAGGTCTTTACACCTTTCAATAAGCCTTGTTTTATCAAACTGAATAAGGCTTTCTCACCTGCATGTCTCAATCGCATATGCCACAGTCTAGTGATCTCTGAATCTGCATCATTATCAGAAACCATAGCCGCTGATCCAATAACTGTATTACCATTATAGTAATACAAGTTGTTTCTCCTAGTACTTTTTAATACCACAAGAGCACCTGAAGTGACCCTCAGAATACCATCTCGAATAGATATCCCACAGCCTTTAAATTCTAAGGCTCCCAAAGAGATGAGATTCTTCTTCAACTTCGGTACATACCGAACATCTGTCAGAACTCTAGTCAGTCTATCATGATTGCTCATTCGGATCGAACCTATCCTAGCAGTATGACAAATATCATCATTGCCCATATACACAACTCCACAATCAAGCTCTTCAAACTGAAAGAACCCTTCTCTATGTGGACACATATGATAAGTACAACCCGAATCCATAATCCACTCATCAGAAACAGAAGTGGATGGATGACCAACTAGACATATATTTGAATCATTATCATCCTTATGCTCAAAAACACATGCATCAGAAACAGCCTTGCCCTTACCTTTCTTTTTCAACTTCGGACAATCTTTCTTCCACTGCCCTTTCTCACGATAAAAGGCACACCCATCTTTTCCTAATCTACCCCTCGACCAAGATTTTCCCCTTTTTCCTGGTTTTCTACTTTGACTACGCCCTCTCACTATCAATGTATCTACTGACTCATCCCTATGTTCCCTTTGATCTTTCCTACGAATTTCATAATTCAACAAAGCAGAACAAACTTCTTCAAAAGACAGTTTATCTTTCCCATGGATAAGAGTAATGCACAAATGATCTAATTCATCCGGAAGTGGGCCAATCAATAACATAGCCTTAATTTCATCTTTGAAGGTTTCATCTAAGTTTAACAAATCAGTAATTAACTTATTAAACTCATCAATATGAGAACTGATGCTCGTACCTGGTTTCAACTGAAGACGGAACAATCTCTTCAATAGATACAGTCGATTCTCATTGCTTTTCTTCATATATTTGTTTTCCAGCGCCTTCCACAGTTTGCTTGCAGATGTCACTTTTGTGAACGGATACTTTTGTTCTCTACACAAGCAAGAGCGAATCAACCCATAAGCTTTTATATTAAGCCTGTTCCAATCTCTTGCACTGATATCTTCTGGTTTTGTTTTTTCAAGAACAATATCCAAATCTTGCTGATACAACCCGTCCAACACCTCACTCTGCCATAAGCCGAAATTATTTCGGCCATCAAATTTTTCAACATTTATTTTTGCATTTGTCACAGTCATTGTCTTCTTAGGTACAGTTGACGATGATGCCATTACTACCTCTCACAAATAAGCTCGAAACACAAATCACCAATAACCAAGCTCCAACAAACTATTATATTCAATAACTAGCAATCCAAAATCAACAGCCCAGAATAGTAGCAAGTGCTTCAATGAAATAGCCACTAACTACCCAAAACCTTGGGCTCTGATATCAATTGTTGCGAAAATACGGAAGCGTTATCAACAAACAACCAAAATGCACAACCACAAACTATGCCAGATAATTGAATATAATAGCAACTAAAGAGGCAACCAATCAACCAACAATACAGAAATAGATAGAATACCTAGATTTAACGAGGTTCGGTATAAATACTTACGTCCTCGGGCGCCGTTGAAGAAACCTTCCACTATCTTCAAAGAGAATTACAAACTTTTGGGTCACAATACAAATACCACAACTATTGGGTCAAACTATAATTATCTAAATAGTTTGGCTAAACTGTAATTACCCAAACAATTGGGCAATACTACAAGTACTCAAAAAATAAAAGAGAAAAAAAACAAATATTACAAACTTTAAGGTCCTTAATGAAAGACCCTTACAACTATAGGGGTTGGAGGAGAATTTTCAATGGGACAATTAAACTTCTGCCCTGTGCCTTCTTTTATAAGCCCACGTGAGACTCATATTTTCTTAATCAATGTGAAATTCCTCCCACTAGCATATGAGCCACAAACTCAACAAATATTATGTGTCCTAAAATGTAATTTAACATTACAGGAATTATGCTGTGCATTTTATGTAGATACTTGATTTTTGTGGACCGTTGGATAATCCTAGTTCGATATTGTTGATTGTCATATTAGATAACTGATGAATAAGGAAAAGGTCAGTGAATTTTCTGGGTTAAAAAAAATTGCCATGTCAACTATCACATATACAAATTAAATTTAAGGATGTGACAAAATGAAAAAAAATTGCAGTATTCTTGTGGAAATGAAATTAGTCTTTAGTTTTGTAGATTCTTTTTTTTTCCTCTTTAATATTAACAGCCACATAGAGAATGTTCTTGGGTTCCAATTTCGGACAACCAAACTAAATCAAATATAGCCTTGGTCTTATTGGTTAATGAGAAGGTGTAATGAATGATGACGTTGACAAATTTTGATTTTCAATCACTTGAATAATACTGTGGTTCCATATAGTTTGTTATGCTATTTCCTTTCAAGTTGGACATGATGTTGTTTTAGTGGAAAGCAATACAACGGTGTTACAATAAAGGGGGAGTTATAGGAGTGGGATAAGATATTCCTCATCTTCCTTTCTCTTCTCATCTTGGGCAGGCAGTGGTAGGAGAATAAAGGTCGGCATTGGATGTTTTCTTTAATATATATGGAGGCATAATATTCATTAAATTAATATAGGAGATTATGTCCCCACGATCCTATCACACTGGAATGTAGCTCCATCTTTGTTAACTCGCTCGTCCTCTTGTTGTTTTCTCCCGGGCAAATTGGTGTTTATGTGAGTTGGACTGTATCTCTATGTTTAAGTTAGTGATGCAAAGTTGAAACTAACCAACCAACCGTAGTGTGTATTTTAGGCAAGATAGAGTCGAGATTTCTGATCCTGGATCAAATTGGTTAAGTTGAGTTTATGTTGCACATTTTTTGAGTTGTTCCTGAACCTATCCTTAACATTTAATATGAGATTTGAGTTGTGTGAAGAAAAATGATTAATAGTTGTTATGAAGGATATCTTCTTTACTGCATTAACCAAACCTTGCCTTACAACATTGGGTGCTTTCTTTTGCTTATTTTTCTAATAATTTCATGACAACTTAGCTAAAATAATCCAACCGTAGTTGGTTGAGCTTATAAGCGAAGCATGGGTTAAATTTGGATGAGTGTCCAATGCAGAATAGTTGATTTCTGTGTTGGACTTTGAGTGTTCATTCCGTGGCTGACCTACATGTCTCAAACCCCTTGATTTGTACCCTAGAGTTACACAATACTCTTGGCCAATTGATAATTGACTTTTCAAGATACAACATTTTATATTTTTTTTGTAGACATGACTTTTGTAATATTTGGCTACATTGAAATGCTGACTTGGTTATAGGCTGGTGAAAACAAACTAAATTCATTTAGACAACTTCCAAACTATAAGCAAATCATTGTCGTAAAGCAGCTTTTTGTTGTTTGCTTAAAGAGGAATCTATCTTGTCTTCAGGTTGAAGGAAGGACCATAAAGGCCCAGATATGGGACACAGCAGGTCAGGAGTGATACAGGGCAATTACTAGTGCCTACTACAGGGGTGCCCTTGGAGCTCTTCTAGTTTATGATGTTACAAAACCAACAACATTCGAAAATGTGAGCTTCCAAAATGCATAGTTGGCTTCTTCAAGCATAGGTGGGTGATTGACCGAACCACTACTACGATATAAATCCATGCCTTCAAATCAATAAAAGATTGATTTTCACTTGTATATTAGTTAAACCTGCTCAAATACCTATTTTTGGTTCTAAAGGTGATGAATTGTTAAGCAGAGTATAACTGAAAACAATAAAGTAAATCTATACAAGAGGTTTACATGGTTTGGCTATAAATAATCTACATCTACAGACAGTAAGAGCTACAATCCACTATATTTTATGTGTTTACATAACTCAAGATCATTTATAGTGGTAGACTCCCTCACATATACTGACCTAGTCCATGTAAACTGATATATTCTCAATCACAACACTTGTCTTTCTGCACTCTTCTGTTGCTGCTCTCTTGACTACGCCTAGTTAAGAATAACACAATATCCAATCCAATTTCAGACTCATATGATCACTCAACTCACTTAAGCTCACATGACCTATAACTCTCAAACGAAGTCTAATTCTTCACCCAAGACATAAACAATGATGAAAAGACGCACTCAATCTTGCTCTCACTTGCTCTCCCTCAATTGCTTTGCATGCATACATCCATAAGCTATGAAGATAGTTCCCATTCAGCTTCATTGCCTTTCTTTAACCTACAAGATCTCAATTCAACATTTAGGAAAGAATCTTATATTATGTTCAACATGAATCTAGAAGTGAACACATGTTCTCCTAAGTGAACTAAGATAATCTTATCAATGTCTTAATATTGAATAGGGTAATTAATGCCATGTTCCTTTTCCACAAGGATTCTAATATTTACTTATCCTATTTCTGTTAGGATTCTCCTAACCTGAACTATTGTATTTTAGCCAACAATGTGAACTAAAAATATAATCATATTAGGAATCAAATTCTAAACTAAAGTTTTCCCATAAGATGTCAAACTAATTTGGCCAGGTGATTGGCATATATATGCACATGAAAACAACGATCATAATTTAAACAACAGTTGCAACTATAAACTTATAAACAACATAATTATAAATAAACAACGTTTTTTTTTTTCTTTTCCTTATCTATTTGTAAACTAAGTGGTTGGGCTGGGCTTGGGTTTATAAGAGTAGGTTGGACTTTGGGCTACTAGTTTTATAGGAGTGGGTTGTGTTTTGGGCTGCTAGGAACGACTAAAAAGAGGAGAGTTAGCAAGGACCTAAAGGATTAGATTATATATATTTTTTATTTTTTATTTGTTTTATTTGGAGAACAAGGCCGACTAGGCTGGGGAATACAATCCCAATCGCATCCCTGTTTTATTTCGAACAAAATTTCCATCCCTATCCCCACCCTCTTCCCCATTTTTAGCTCTCAATCCCCGGTCCACATAAGTTGGGGAATTGGGGGATCCATCCCCATAGGGATTAGTTTCTCCTGTACACGAATTTGCTTCTAAGTTCGGGTTAAAAAAATCGAGCGGAGCTAGGAGGTTTTTGCTAGTACTAATTATTTTATGAATTTAAAAGAGTAGAATTAAAACATTAATTATAATATATGTAAAATATTTTGTAAATTAATGTATGTAAATATAATTATTAATTGTTATTCCACAATAAACAGAGGCCATAATACTTACCGAAGCTTTCTCTCAATTGAATCAATATACATAGTCCTGGAAGCGCTTCATTGAAGTTCTTCAAATATCGAATTGAAAAATTAAAGAGTCTTAGAATCTAAATTTAAGTCTGAAGAAGAGCAGTCAACTCTAGCTAGCAAGGGTGGACTTGCACACCGAATTAATCTTTAATTGCAATTTGTAAAGGAGAAAATAAGCTAAAAAAGAAGAGAAGCAATAGGTTTTGACAAATAGCTTACATGCATGAAACACATTTTCTTGTGAATCACACTTAGGCTTCCACTTATAAAAAGAGAAAAAAAAATTGAATTAGATAATGAATAATTTTAGACATACAACTTGACCAATGACCACCTTTTCTTTCAATAATTTGTACATAGTAAGCAAAAGCAACTGATAATTGAATACCTTTTGCGGTGTAATTTGTTTCAGTAATTTGGAAATAAGCTATACAATTAATGTCTGATGGTATCGGCCATAGTATCCATCTTTTTGAAACCCAAGCCCTTGGCAGTTACCTGATACTTTGATAGTGCTCAAATAAATGACTCATATAAAATATTTATCCCCAATTGATGCATTCTCTTTATCTCAAATTTTCATTTGTAAAAATTAAAAAAAAATCTTTTTTTCTCTAGTCAATATGTAACATTTATGTATTAATTGTTCAAGGATATATGACTCTAACTTCGGTCTTGATTATTTTCACCCTCTCTAATTTACCAAATCCAAATAAAAAGTTAAGACTTTATCTTTTTATAGAGCGTTTATAGTGGTATAAATGAATCATTATGTACTTGTTATATTGACTAAATTATTGGATTTTCAATTTTATTATTTTATATATTCATATATTATTCCCGCCATAAATATATTCTGGCCTCAATACCGTTTGCCCAATTTTTCTTCATAATTCTTTTTTCTTTTTCTTTTTTTCTTTTTTTTCTTTTTTGCTTTTGTTAACGACTATGTGATGTAAAGTATTAGAATCAATTGCGATATAACGAATTTTCACAGTGAACTCGATCTTGCAGGCTAATACGTTTATATTTATATAAAAGATTTTGAGATTTTATAATATATTTTTTTGTTAACAACCAATCATCACCCATTTAGGTTTTACTTTGTCAAAATCACATCACAGAGAATCTTGATACTTGTCCCACAAGAAAAGAGGGTTTTTGTGTCACTAATTTTATGTCAGTTCTTAAAAGAGTGACATGTATAAAAACTTTAAATTCAGTCAAACCCATATGTGTCACAATACAGAAAAGGGTTAATTTTTATGTGTCACAATTTTTTTAATTGTGACACATATTAGTTAATATATAAAGAAAAAATTTCCAAACCCTACATCCTATCGATCATCATTGCCGCTTACACTCCATCTCACTTCATCTTCATCTTCGCCTCTTACACTCCATCTCACTTCGTCTTCATCTTCGATGCTTGCCAAACTTGTAGCAGTCATGGAAACCCAGCCATCCTCGTCGCATCATTTTTCTCTTTGGTGCTTTCTTCATCTTCATTTTTCTCTTTGGTGCTTTCTTGATCCTCGTCTTCATCTTAGAGAAAAATTTATTTTTTGCTTATTATTTCATGCCTTACGATTTCTGTCATAACCAGACGTGTATACTGGCAAATATTTTCTGCTTATTTTATCTTCATACAACTATTTCTATTCAAACAGAATGGAGATGCCAGTTGTGGAAGTTCGCGAGCATGGAGTGTGGGTTTTAGCCAAGAATGTAATTAATTAAACTGAAAGCATGCCATTAATCTGAGATCCTGGAAGTTCCACCTTTTTGTTTTCTTTTTAGATTTTTAAAGAAGAGTTGAAAAACAAACCCATTGCTCAAACTCATTCTCAAAACTTTTATCTTATTCCTCCAAAGACAACTTAGTTTCCTGCTATTGAAGCAGGTAGATCAATACATTCATCAAATCCTGGTTGAAGAAGATGTCCACCGCTTAGAAGAAAGCAATGGTGCGCTATATCATGCGTCTTTTGAAGCTGGTAAGAAACACTACAAGAAACTTGATCTTTTACAACATTGGTTTACAGCATTTTTTATAAAACATTGTACATGTCAAACCAGCCAGCACCAACACCCACTGCCTATAGCGTGTGCCTAACAGAATGCTGTGTAAAATTAACTTAAAATAATTTTACAGCTTTTTTTAAGTGATGTGAAGTTTTTTAAAGTCTACAACACCAAACGCTCCATTTTGGGTTGGAAAATTAAATTTAAAAAATTATTTTATTTTTTTTCCTTTTCGCGGGCTACCTAAAAAATTACCGCTATATCTAATTTCACTCTCAATAATCGCGCTTATCAGTTTCGGCTCTCAATCCCTAATCCTGCTCATCAGTTTCTGCTCTCAATCCCTTTCACTCAATCCTGCACGTGAAGCAATTGGGCAATCATATGAAAAGAGAGAGGATTGGGTGTTGTGTCTTACCTCCTAATAGAAAGAGAAAACAATTAGCTGATCAATTTTATTTATTGAGAACACGGGTAAGTAATTGTACTTTGTTTTTTTTTTTTTTTTTGTGTCTAAATTATTGTTTTCAGATTTATACTTCGAATCAAAATCAAAAGAACTTTTGTTCACTACTAAGATTCTATTGTAGAATATTATGTAAATAGTTGCTAGAATAGATGTAAGGTGGATTTGGGGTTTGTGAGATGCGGAAGTATTAAGGGATGTTGAAGAGAGACAGAGCCAAAGAGCAAGAGAGAAAGCTAAGACGATTTTGCAAATGTTGAGAGAAAGAGAGGAGGAGGATGACATGGACTGGGAGGGTGTGTTGGAATCGGTTGGGTTCTGAACTGGCTTGAATTTGTGTGGTTCCAACTCAACTAATTTTTTACAATTTTAATTTTTGATTCAGGTAATTCTTGATTCAGGGTGTAAGAGTGTAAAGAGTGGATGATTAGGGAATGAGTCAGACTCGATGGTGGTGGTTGTTGAAGGTAGAGAAGCTACTGTAGGTGGTGTTGCAAATGGGAAATAATGAACTAAAAACAATTATACATAAAAAAAGATAATTGTTTTAATGTTCGGTGTATTTTAATGTATTTCTCTGTGTTCAGTTAGATAGGCTAGCTATCTACGTGGCTGAACATAGAGACTTTTGTTTTATTTGAGTGTTCGAATTGAAGCTTTTTATTCCTAAAAGTTGTTAGCTGAATGTTTCTGGGTTACGAACTCTTAGTCATTTTGGCCACTTTTCATTTATGTATGTTTTTATTTTTAATTGCTATGGATAATCACCAATTTTGGGTTTATTATTATTATTTTTTTGTTGGAAAGCAATCAAAGATTACAGAAATTATGTTTTTGTTGTAAGCATCTGTGGATATTACTTCCACACTACAGTTGCCACCCGCATGCAGCCTATACCCATGTTTTGTCTAAAATTGACTATTTGCCTTGGAAATATTATCAAGAAAGTTAAAATATTTCCTTAGCAAATTGTTTACTCGAGCCACATGATTTTGTCAGACAATTGTTCTATAAATAATAAAATTGGAATCCATAAAATTTCAAGAATAATATAAACAATCAAAGTTTTTATGTTATTCTTGCCAGCTCGTCTACAATTAATGGCAAGTGGATTTTCGACTCATGTAGCTCCTAGTTGCAAGTGGATTTGCTTTTATGAAGTGTTTATTCTTTTAGCTACAGGGAATTGGAAATTGGGAAGGTGAGTTTATTAATATATTTATTTTTCATTTATGTTAGTAGATTTAATGTACTGCAATTTGCTGCGGGAACAGGCTAACACTCTTTATGTTAATATCCTCCGCTGCCCTTTGCTTTTTTCACTTGGGCCATTTTGTTCTTTCTTGCTTTTGTACTGTAATTGTTTTTGTTTGTTTGCACTTGTATTGTTTCTATTTATGGGTGTTCTTATTATCTTTTTGCTAAGCCTAATAAATAAATTTGTGAGGGTGACAGACAAGCGGACAATATGTACTCTTGCTATATATAGATTATGGCTCTTTAAATAACAGAATGAAAAATCTTAAGCAATGAAATTGTAAGTTGAATTGAATTAAATTAATTATTTGCAGGAGCATCTTATATATGTTGTAATATTCTCTTCTATATTCTATGATTTCTCTATAACCCAACTTTCGTATCCTTTTATTCAATGGTCAGATTACAAGCGAGGAAAAAACATTATTTTTTACTTAATTTTTTCTTTTATGTATATAATCATATCCTATGTTCTCTAACACTCTTTATGTTAATATCTTATTGTGTTAGCTAGGACTTAATTTTATTTTCTTTTGAACTGTGAAATTCCTTTGAAAATTCTGTAATACACTAATAAACTGACAAATGTAGACTAATAAACACTAATGAAGAGCCTATAACATCTGCTTGTAGGATTTAGGCATAGCTAGGAAAATCCTTCCTCTTTTCCTTTTTTTAAACCCCTATATTATAATTTACTTGCTTCAAGTAGATTACTTGCAATCTGACATGCAAATATCAAAAAGCTATGTAAAGTCAAGAGATTAAAGGTTTAAATACCTTTAGGGCCATCTACTCGGGATTTATACATCCCACAAGTTTCTTGGCTTTCTAGGCTATAGGTTTTAAAGTAGCTTCAGTTTAGAAGTTGGTGATCAAGGGAAAAGTCAAGAGATTTCTAGTATAAAATAAAAATGAAGAGTAATTGTTGATTAAGAGATCTGACCATCCTGGTGATATATTATGTATTTCTTCTCTTGATTTTATAAGAAACCAATTGCCTGTTTTTCTCTTTTCCTATTAATTTCATCAGATTTAGTCTTTGTCAGCGCCAGTATCCCATTGTAGAGTAACATTGTGAAAGTTTTTCAGGTAGTAATTTGCATAATTCTATGGTTCCATCTAATTCTGTAGAAGCAACCCCCATCAAGATTAGAAGGCTTTTTTTAACCGGTAAGTTGTAAATTAAAATTCTGAACATCGCGTGCTTGTTGATTTCATGCTTGTTCTTTAGTGGTGGAACTATAATGCATACATTCTCAACTATACAGATTACGAATTTGGGTGACAGTGGCACAAGTGGAGAATACACCTTTATATCGTCCTACAACCGAATTTCATGTCCTTAGTGATGCAGTAGGAAGCACCATTGCTTGGCCAAAGAATTATGTTAAGTTAGACTAGCTAGTTAGTGCTTAGTTAATGGTTAAATGCTATAGGTTATGGTATTTTGTCATCATATTGAGTTGAATTGAGATGATATTTTTATGTGTACTTGATATTAAACCAAGATGTTTATTATTATGACATAAGATGGGCAGTATTCACGGTCCTTATTATGACTTGTATGGGCAGTATTCAACTGATAATTGTCCGTATACCTAATCTCAAGGTACTATTTTAAACTTATCTATTACTTGGTGGGAAATGGTTGAATGTTGGGCTTTTATCTCATATTCTTTTAGTCAATGGTCTTTGCCTCGTTCAGCCGATAAAATCCATAAATTAATGGTCACTTATGGGATAATTTTAGCATAGTTAGGATCTTGGTATTAAGTAGTCAGTGTGGAGTCAGAAAATAGGGATTTTTTGTCATCACAAGGTATTCTTTTTAGTTGGTTTTTAATTTTGACATGCTGCATGTCGTCCCGTCCCCACCTGCACCCCCACCCACCACGCCCACAACCCCACCCCCCGCCTTTTCTTTTAGTTTAATTTTTTGTTGGGATTTGGATTCTGTATAACTATACAAATGTCAGCTAGGTTTTAACAAAAATGGTATATGCTCCTAGACTTTTTCATTATTATTGATGCTTATAAGGACCGTGATCCTACTTTTGTTTTTAGAAAAGAAAAAAATAGGAGAGTGAGGCTTACGTTCTTGGCATTAATGTCATATTGTTATCTAGCATAATAAAATTCTTGTGATTTTGTTCCTCTTGATTATGAAAGGATTTAGAAACAATTATGAATTCTCCTCTTCTATTATACAGGTGATTGCAATGGAGAAATCTCAGTTGCTTTTAATTCTGTCTTGATGCCATCTTCTTGTCTTGTTTCATTGATGTGTATAATCTAAGTTTATTGGTATTCTATTATTGACTAATAGACATTGAATCTCAGATAAAATAAACAATATTATTCTTCTGATAATATTCTGAGTTGTTTGTTGATTAGGTGGGTGCAGTCCTTCTCAGTTGCACCTTCTTGTATGACATCTTTTAGGTGTTCATTTCCAAAAAGTTGTTTCATGAAAGTGTGATGATTGTGGTAAATAAATCAATTTGAGGTAAGTTCTTCAAACTTCTTACTAGTGTAAATAAAATATATAATCCATGGTATCATAAGTAGCATGGTCTAGTTACAATATATTGACTATAAAATTTGTAAAGGTTGTTAGCATATGTATTTCAAGCCCATGTTGCTGTTTGGTATTTGCCAATTATTGAATAACATTACATAACTTAAAAGTTTCAATTCTAGTGTGAGGAAACATTTTGCAATTCAACATAATTATTTATGTTTTCTGGTGTTGGATTTGATGATTTTTGTTGTTTCTGAAAAATTGCAGGCTGACTTCATGAAGATGCCATTTCGTGAAAATAGTTTTGATGCAGTATATGCAATTGAAGCTACATGTCATGCACTAGATGCAGTATGTCAATTAAGAAAATATGATCCATTTTTTCCCCTTGATGAGAGGGCTTGTGAGCTTTCATTCTGTGTGCATTTTGGTCTGTTTAACTTCTGCTTACTTGTGGCCAGTATGGATGTTATAAAGAGACAAAATTTTCTGCTTTTTAAATTAATGTTGATGACCTGTGAGACAAGTTTCTCTTGTTTGATATATATCTTATAAATATTTCTGTCAGTTATGTATTTATGTCCCTTAATGTATGAAAAAATGGAATATGTGTCACTTAGTGTATGAAGTATATGTCGGTCAAAGAATGACACGTATTAAATATTTTTTAAATATAAGTGTCGGCTAAAAATCGACACATAAAGTTACACGAAAATATGGAATATGTGTCACTTAGTGAATGAATTATATGTCAGTCAGAGAATGACACATACGTTTCAGGAGTCCATATGTGTCGGTCGAGGAATGACACTAGTATGTCGTTCACTGACCGATACAACATATGTGTCACTTATAGACAGACACATATTTAGTAAAATTTGATAAGTTATATCGTTTTTTGACCGACACAAAATATGTGTCACTTACTGACTGACACATATTTGATAAAATTCGTTACTATGTGACACATATTTGTTAATACATGTTTGTTTTTGAACGACACGTATGCTTGTGTCGGTTTGACCAAGTGACACGTATAGAATACGTGTCAGAGCCATTTACGTCGCGCGAAAACCAACACGTATTTTGATATGTGTCATTTTTCGGCCGACACAAAAAACCTTTTTTGTTGTAGGAGATGCTTTTATAGTAAAAGTTTGTAAAATATTCAAGTAAATGACTTAGAAAACTTTTTTTTCATATTAAAATTACTTCCAAATGAGAATGCAATTATCTAGGTAATAGTAAAGCACGATAATCAAAATTTCAAAATAACTTCGCAGAGAGCATAGAAATATGGAAACAGTTTATTGCTAATTTTTTTAAAAAAATTATAAGATCTAGAAACATGAAAAGTAAAATATTCTAAATTTCTAATTATATCCTCATAGATTTGGCAGCTGGAAGACGGCAAGGAGAGGGAGCAGAAGCATCGCTTTCTGTGGGTGGCAGTTGACTGAGCCCACTGAAATGTTTTATTATGACATTTAGAAAAGCACAACGTTAGTTTTATGTGATAAAAATTATATATCAATATTTCCATATGAATATATTCTATAATTAGAGGAGTTGAGTTATTAGTGATCATTTTATTACATTTTATTTATCATAAATAATAGAATTATATTAAAGTCAAAGATATAAATAAAAACAATTATTTTATATTTACTAGACAAAATAATAAGCCAAAAATTAAATATAAAACAATCAAAATATTTAGTTTATATTGTCTAATACGGACATAATAGTACATTTTTCTAAAAGAATTTCAAATTTTCTTTGATCCACCTCAAAAATAATTTTCTGTTAGGCTTAAATTTTTTATAATAACTTTTCGTCATCCAAAAAAAAAAATTGTGCCACTAAGAGGGAGAGAGACTCTGTAGCGGCGAAAAAGGGCAAAGCTACGTTGCTTCAGGGCCTCCCCTAGCCCAAAAAATTGTTTAAATAATATATAAAAAGAAGTTAAAATATGTTACATTTTAGTTTTAAGCACCACCCCCAGCCCAAAAAATTGTTTAAATAATATATAAAAAGAAGTTAAAATATGTTACATTTTAGTTTATATATTTGTATTTTTTTGGGTTTGCGCCCCCCTCCAATTAATGTTTTCTTTCAATATCTATCCTTAATATTTATTTCTTACTGCTGACCTATCTAACTATTTAATCCTAGCTCCGCCCTTGAAGACAAAAGATTGTAGAGAGGGCAAGGAACATTAATGGAGATGGCAATTAGAGACTGATATATGAGAATGTAAACCTTGTTTAGTTATCACTCACACGAAATCAATTCTAATGCTACCCATCCAACAAATAAAATGCATATATTTTTAAGAATTAAGAGATATATATATATATATATATATATAATCTTTAAATAAACCCTTTTTTAATGCATTCTTCAAATTTTCACCAAAAGAATTTATGAAATTTCCTATTACATACTTGAGTCATGGATTGGATCAAACCTTACCTATGATACTATATTAAATTTGTCATTTTTAAAAGTTTAAATTTATAAACGTGAGTTTAACTTAAATATTTAATTCTTTGATAAAATATAACCTTCACCACACTCGCGTCGCCACCTCTCGCCGACCTTCTCTTTGTCGCGACACAATTGCATCTCATCAATACATAGAATTTCTAAGTCAAGATTCCCCCGTATGGACCCACTTGTGGGAGCTTTTAGGGTTCACAACTTGCTTTATTGACGGCTGAAATTCCCCTTGGCCCTACCCGACCACTAGTTTATGTCGAGGTTCGATCCCAATAATGATTTATGTATCGAGTCCCACGCACGTTGGTACAAGCTTCCACGGACATAAAAGATGCACTTTACGATGCTCCTAGTCAATTACTCTTCTATAAATAGCATGAAGCGTCGACTATCTTTTAAAGAAGGACGTAAACCAGAGAAAAGTTGGCAGTAGCTTTGGAAGAGCTAACCAAGTTATGGAGATGGAAAGGCAGGCCATTGCTTCTCACCGCGGCAGGAGAACTGGTAGTGTCTCGAAAAGAGTCCAAAAACCAAGAGGAACGACCATGCTCATCATCAAGTGTATCTATGTTAGTCCATGCAGCAGCTACGAAAGGTTTGTTGTCTCTTTCAATTACTGATACTGGAGCTTGTACGAGAGCTCCAATATTTTTTAAATTTAAGACAATAACTCTACAATATTTGATGTAGAATACTTATTTTCTTCTTACATTTTTCAAAGGCTAATTATGTTTGCCAACCTGTGAATATAGCTCCTGAATGCATTATATTGTTGTGATCAAAATTACAAATTAAATGAAACCAAAACTTACAAGGAAATGCTTAAATTATTGATCTTTAGAAGAATATAATAGATATTCTTCTCAAATTTAAACGTGAAACTTGTTTTGATCATAATATGATCTCTTTATAAAAACTCGAAAATATACACTACAAGAAATTTCAGAATACTTGTCGTTTTTTCTCCAGTATATATGTCTATTTAAAAAAAAAGTCAAGTATAGTTCACAGTCAAACCTGCTCCTCACTTTATATGTCACTCAACTTTTTTTCAAAATTACAAAAATTGCCACTTTATATAAATTACCCTTATTTTCCCTCCATATACATTTTGGTTGCCCTAGGTAGCCGCCCATTCCCTCTCATCTCATCGCGTACTCCTTCTCTTCATCATGAACTCCTTGTCTCTTCATCGCTTATTCATCTCATCATTCACTCTCATCGCTACTCCGTCACTGCCTTCCAAACAGAAATTTGTTAATTTCGTTGAGGAAATGCCTTAAATCCCTAACACAAATCATTTACTCTATTCCTCCCAAAAGTGAAACCCTAAACTCTCAAAATTGATAACTTTGTCTTCAGGCAGTCGGGGTGTGCTTGATGTTGTGAGGAAAGAGGTTGAGAGCTCTGATTGGTTGCAAGGCAAACTATTCTTTGTAGTTAAGTGAAGAGGTTTCTTTTACTAAAGATAGAGATCTCGATACCCAACTTGCTTTCACTTCTACATTTTTCGCTGGTTTGTTTCAGGCTTCATTTGGGCTTTTCAGGTATTCCTCATATATTCTTTGATTTGGTGGTTTTAGTACGTCTTCTAGATTTTATTGTTATATTAGTTGGATCCAAACGACTTTAAGATGTCAACCTTGTTTTAAACTCTTATAACACTTCACTGTTTAAAATGGTAAATACGTTAACTTGAACGGATGACCATCATTTTATTAGAAAATTGATTCTTTGTGTCTTTGTGATCATTAATTTGATATCCCAATTAAATATGGCTAACATATTCATGGCTTGATTGAGAAATACGAATTTGCTTATTGCTGATCAGACATTTTTTTTTCCAAAAAATTTTGGTTGTACTTTTATAGGCCAGGTTTCATTATAGATTTTCTATCAAAGGCAACTCTGATTGGGTTCACGGCTGGAGCGGCGGTTATTGTGTCCCTACAGCAACTCAAAGGATTGCTTGGGATTACTCATTTCACTAGCAAGATGCAACTCATTCCTGTTATGGAATCTGTTTTCAGTACCGCAAAGGAGGTATGAAACAGAACAAAAAAAAATTTAATTAAGAATCTATACCAAACAAAAAAAGATGAAACCATATTGAGAAGAGTATAGAGGTTTTTTTTTGGGTGATTTTGCTTCTTTTATGTGCAGTGGACTTGGGAAACCATTGTTATGGGCTTCAGTTTTCTAGCGTTTCTACTGATAGCCAGGCTAATTGTGAGTATATTTATTTGTATAACTTCTGAACTCAAAATTTTCCAGTTTCACCTTCTTGTTTATCCTGAATCATTAGTGACATTTGGATTTAAATTTTTCAGAGCAAAAAGAAATCGAACCTCTTCTGGGTTTCAGCAGCGGCTCCATTAATTTCTGTTATTTTGTCAACTCTCTTGATCTTTTTTTTAAAATCCAGATTCAAAAATGTTTCAAAAGTAAGAATATGCATCCGTTCTAGCCTTTAATGGAAATGGGGGCATCATGATTTTCATTTTTTGGGGGGGTAATTTAACTTTTGTTAAATATGTCATTGTTCTTGTTCAACAGATTGGTGATTTTCCAAAAGGTGTGAACCCAACTTCAGCCAAATTATTATATTTCCATGGTCCTCATCTAGCCGTTGCAATTAAAACAGGCGTTGTAACTGGCATCTTATTTCTCACTGTAAGTTGTCCTCAACTTGTCTCATTTGCCTTTAATAATTGACAAGATAAGTAATTGTTATTCTATAAAGATAATGCACGATATAGTATGAAAAATTAGAAAATCTGTGTTGACATTTATCCAAAGCTTTGAGTTATATGAAATTGCAAAACCCCTTATGACATTTTCTTAATTTACTCTTAACTTTTTAGGGTCATTTTCGCATTCTGCTATAAACTACACTGCTGGGGCAAAGACGGTCATGTCAAATATAATTATGGCAGCAGCTGTGCTTGTGACACTTCTATTTCTCATGCCACTATTCTATTATACACCAAACTTGATCTTAGCAGCTATTATCGTAACAGCTATAATTGGACTGATTGACTACGAGGCTGCACTTCATTTGTGGAAGCTTGACAAACTTGATTTCCTGGCTTGTTTTTGCTCCTTCTTTGGTGTTCTTTTTATCTCTGTGCAAATAGGGCTCGCCATAGCTGTACGTACTAATGTTTCTGTCCTATATCTGTGCTCCCCTAGATTGTGGTAGAAACATTATAAAAGACAATGAAATCAGCATAGATAATTTCAATTCTTCATGATCTTATCAATCAAAACGTAAACTACTTCTGTTCATACATGTCCTTTTTCTACCCAAATTAAACGTGACCCGAAAATGTAAATGCTGATCACTGATATTAAGAATTGAGCATTTATGGCACTTGTATTTGTATATTTATCACAGGTGAAACTGACCCTTATCTTTGGAAAGCCAGGTTGGAGTTTCAGTTTTCAAGATTATTCTCCATGTTACGAGGCCGAATACAATGGTGATGGGCAGAATACCAGGCACTGAAATATACCAGAGCCTCAATCGTAATGATAATGCGTTAAGGGTTCTATCCTTCCTTATTTTATGTATTGAATCTCCCATCTTTTTTGCAAATTCAGCTTATCTTTAGGAAAGTAAATGATATCTCTTGACTTTCCAGATCTTTTGAATGGAAAAAGAATAAAGAGATCCTCATGAATGTCCATTTCCTTTTGTATATTTCAGCCAGTATTTTTCTACATCATACTATTGCTCATATTTTTCTTCTTATTTCAGAGTTCTGAGATGGGTCAGGGACGAGGAAGAGACGATATGAAAAAACAATGAGAGTGACCTGAAATGTGTAATTTTCGAGATGACAGGTATAACATATATTTGAAAATTATTTTACTATCTGGTACAGCCATATCCCATTATTGGAAATTATTTCAGAGTTTAGTCATTTTTTTCTTGTATTTTTTTGTTTGAATTTTTTCTCACGCATTTGCCTTTTTTTTTTTGGTATTAATTTGCTCTTGAGGGGTAAGATTCATTATGTCCTGGATTAGTTTTTTTTTTTTACCGTTTTTAATAAATTTCCTTGCACCACCGAGGTTCGTCTAAAGGGGAAAAAAAAGGCAAATTACCCGTGCTTGAGTTTAAAAGTACACTTGCTTGTTGACAGATAAGTAATAATTTCTTTTATTATATAGAATAGATTAATCACTTTTATAAAAAAAAAATCCTTGTTTTTAATGATGATAGATTGAAACAAAGATAATTGAAGTGCTCCTAAAATATGTAATACAGTTGGTCTGAAATAACTTATAAGTCAAAAATGTTACTTCAGTGCAAAATCTTATGTTTCAAGACGGAGACAATGTAGTTTCTGTGGAGATAAAGCCATTACTCTACCAGTTAAGAGTTTCTAATTTTCTGCAGGCGAGCTGCAGGAATTATGGTTGCTTAAATTGACTTGGAAATCTTTACTGTTATTATTCGATTGATTATCAATATATATATATATATATATCAATATATATATATATATATATATATATATTTTCTTAATATATATATATTTTCTCTTACTACTTTCGGAATCAAGAAATTTTCGAGGCAGGCAATTTTTATCTGCTAGCATTAGAAGAACATGAATCGATAAATGAAGCCTAAGTAACAGAGATCCTATGAAACAGAGCAAACATAAGCAACATTTGTTGCAGGAGAAAACAGAACAGTATTATGGGAGAATTGATGACTAAAATACTTATAAATTGTGCAGAATGTATTAATTAGTTAAATTGAAGTTCATAGTTGCATTGAAACATGTTTAACTAATTAGTTAAAATTCTCCATCCTTTTCCTCCTAATTAGTTAGTTACAAGTTGAATATAGAAATCTTATCTTTCAATTTTACTTCATTTCCGTATACGTTTCTGTTGGCTTCATTTATCAGTTAGTTACAATGGTACTGTAATTATTTTGTTCTACCATTTCTTTATTTTTTTCATTTTAGTTTTACAACTATTTCGTCTGAAATGTTGTTTGAAGTCGTATGCTTTAGATTTGAGTCCATTCACTAGTGTTTGGAAAAGTAGTATCAGATCTATGTAATTGAGGCTCCATTTGGATCAGGTTTAGTGGATGCTGGCTGTGATTGAAACAAAATAAAGAAATATAAAATTAAATATTACAAAAATAAGATGATTAAATTTGGGTTTTTCGTAAGTTGAGCAATTGCTTATGATTTAGATTGAGTGAACATTTTTATTTAGACAAACTGATTTTGTAGTTCGGTTCTTATATATTTGTTTGCAATTAGTAAATTAATATAATTTATCTTATAAATTATAAATTATAAATTTTTTGCTGGCCATTGCTAGTCATATACCTATTAGATTGTTCAATTTCTACCCATCTAGTAATTCCTTTTAATAAAGTCAGTGACTCAGGGTGTGTTTGGGATTGTTGTGTTATTGAAATTTATTATAAAAATGTGTTGTGGGAAGAATCACCTCTTTGCTGTGCTATATTAAAGAGTTTAGGTTGTTGGATAAATTAGCTTTTTAACATTGCTATGTTGTCTAAAAGTTCTGAGATTTTGTGAGCATTTGTTGGATCAATTTTCTGGTTAGAGAAGCTGCAATCCTCATCTTATTAGTGGAAATGGGGTTGGATTCAAACCAGACATATTAGACATGGATTTAATTGACAGCATGTTATTATATTGTCTTTCTGTGTCTTTTAAGTGTATCATCTGCACTAACTGGTTTATTGCTTTGATATGCTCTTGTGACTTGTAGTATACTTGTTTCCCGAGTCATATTATCTCTACGGTTTACAAAAGCTTCTTTAAAAATGAAAAATGGCCACTTGCTTGGGTTAGTGCAATTGAGAATCAGTCACTAGTACTTCTAGTTCAGGCATAAAATTTTATATAAAACCAGTTTACATGTTAATATATAAAAATAAAGTATACACCTAAACATAAGATATCAAATGAATTTCTCATTAATCTTTAAATGCTCTTTTTTTTAAATAAAAATAAAAAAATTTCCCCCTTTGCTTCTTTGCTCATTATTTTAACTTGTACTTGCTAGAGTTCCTTTTAATGCTATAACAGGATGTGACACCGGTTAAAGGGTATGGATGCATTAGATGGTTTAAAATAGGAAAAAACCCAGATTTCGGCGCCATTTGATGGATCCTAGCTCAAGAAAAGTGTCTGTCATAGTGTTTGAAGTGGCAAAGGTACATTGAACACGATTTGCATGCTGGAGTGTTTATTTCATTGTTCTAAGGATGATTTTCTTTCAGATTTTGGAGGAATTGAATCTTACTATGGACCAATTTATTGGCTTGTGTATACTTTCGGGTTGTGATTATTGTGATAGCATTCGAGGTACACGGATTTTATTTAGAGTCAGTGTTAGTCTGTTCTTTTCTTTTTTTGAGAATTATTGATTTAAAGTACAATAATCCAAGCTCTTTTTTTTCCTTCTCTTTTATAAATATCCCAATGCAGGTATTGGTGGACAGACCGCTTTAAAGCTGATCCGTCAACATGGCTCTATAGAGAATATAATGGAGAACATAAATAAAGAGAGGTCTTTAATTCTTTCAGCTTGAAAGTAGTTTCCATTTCTTGCAGTTGCTGTGGTGTAAAATGGTATTTATGTTAAATTGTTGAAGGTTGTAATTTGGAGGTTTGATTGTCTTATTTTGCTGGTTAGATTGTGGTAGAGAAAGGTGTTGCAGTGTTATCAGTGATGTCATACTTTCTCATGAGTGTTCAGGCAGCCATTTTAGAGGGTTTAAAAGTTCTATGGCAGAGTTAGGATGTTAAGAGATGTAATCGGAATGCTTGTGCAACTTGTCATGCAATTTTGTGCTTGACTTTTCCTTTTAGTTGAAATTTCTGCCCTTGTCATTTATGGTTGAGGAAATATAATGAGTTGATTATTTGCTACTTGCCTGGGAAGGAATTGATGGATAACCCTAAAATCTGTATTGTATTGCAATGAGTTTGACACTTTGAAGCTTGCAATAGGGCTCATAACATGTTCTAACCATTTCATCTCTCATCATTTTACAGCAAAATAATATTTAAAATATATTTTGCTTCCTCACTGTCTCATTCTTTACTCACAAAATAGTATTATATATATATATATATATATATATATATATATGTATAATACTGGGTTGATGCAAGCACAGGGCCGGTATCAGCCCAGTATTATATATTTCTAATAAAAAATACATGTCAATTTTTAACACTCATAATTAATACTAGACTGGGTCGGTATCAGCCCAGTATTATATTTTTGTAATAACAAATACATGTCGGTTTTTAACACTCACAATTAATACCTGATGTATGTCGGTTTTTAACACTCACCTATAATTCTGGGGGAATACATGTCAGTTGTTAACACTCACATATCCTCATCTTATGTAGCCAAATAGTTAAGATACATGTCGGTTTTTATCAGACAAGAGACCAACAAAAAAGAATCGACACAAATTTGTGTCGGTTTGACCAACCGATATGTATAGAATACACGTCGGGTCCATAAATGTCATATTGAAACCGGCATGTATACATATATATGAGGGTGGAAAACCGACATATATGAGGAATTTTCTTGTAGTGATATGCTTACTAGCTCAACAAATTGTAACCTGTGCTATATTTTGATGGCTCTGCAGTATACAAAATTTTGTTCCACGGATGCCATACCATGCTGTCTTTGGATTTATCATCCCCTTGCTCATTGGCATTTCGGAAGCAAATGTTCAAGGCACAACTAAATCTTTGTTCAAAACACATTCGAAAACTGTATGTGCTTTCTTGTTGGCCACGTTCATCTACTGCTTTGCATTTGCAAGTGATGTGAAGTCTCATCTTCGTCATACAAGCTACTCTTCTCTTTTCAATGCTATTGCAGTCATCTCAGGATCTTTTTCTTCAGTCTCACTGATGTCCATGATTCTCTTAGGCTCTCTTGGAAATTTTGTTTTCATTACATGGAGTGTTTTTGTGCCTGTTATTTTTGTGTATCAGCATGCTATCTTAATTAAGGATGCAAATAATTGGCTTCACCACAAGATCTTCTTGGGCACTTGGAGCATTTTTGAAGGAAGCAAATTGATGAAGGAGCCAAATTTGCCAGTGTAGATGCGGGACTATGACGGAAATTGTTGTTCAAGTAATAGAAAAATAATAATAATAATAATAATAATTTCTCATCGTTATGAATTTTTTAAGAAAAATTGCAAGTTTCTTAAATTCAACAGAACACAAAATTTGTAATTAGTACACCTATTATAGATAATCCCAAACTACAGCTTAATTTTTATTAAATAGCCTACCCCACTTTTTAAAATAAATTTATATATAATAGATTCCCAAATTTATATACTTTGATATCTTGTAAATCACATTATATTTTACTAAACATATTAGATTTTCTAAATTTTAGTATTCTTAAAAGAGTAACCAAAAACAATTTCATCACCTCTTTTGGTTAGTCTTTGTTAAAATAATATTTTTCTATTTTCATTCAATTTTTATTGTAAAAGAAGTAATATATAAAATTAATTTCCTTTTTTAATTTATCCAAAGTAGAAAATAATTCTCATTAGACAAGAAAGGAGTCAGAATATTGAATCCGATTCAATAATAGATAATTTATACACTTTAGAACATCGTAGAGCACAACTTTAATAATGTTTTATTTTATTTTCTAATTATGTTTATTTGTATTTTATTACAGTATAATTTCAATTTTTTTTAGTATAGAATTTACATTTTCAAGGGTAAGGTTAATTATGTTCATCTAGGTGTATCATTTTTTTTACTAATAAAACCTAATCTTTTTAGCCCACCCAGAGAAAAAAATTGTGGTTACACGCCTGATTGTATAAATTGATTATATTTAAAGTATTATTTATGAAAGTAAAGTACATATATGACCTGATTTAAACCCATAAAAGGGAAATCTTTTAATGCATTCATTTTGATAAATATAGAATAAAACCACGCGCGCGCCCACACACACACACACACTTATAATATGATATCCTAAAAATAAATAAATAAACAAATCCAAGATCTACTATAGGAAGTCTCACGACACGTTGGGTTGAAAATGTCTTTGAAATGATCATGATTTGTGGGTATTACTAGATTAATCACAAGAATTCCACAACACAAAAACCTCGATGGAGCTATATAGCTAGCCTGGGGAGAGATTGCTCGATATATTTTTTGGAGTCTTATATGTTTTACTAATATTATACTTCTCTTTTACAGAGAGTGGAAAAAATATAGACCAATAAGGATTCGAATATCTTTTAGCTAGATTCCTATATGTCTGTTTTATCCTTTCTAGTTTATTAAGTTTATCCTTTCTAGTTTGTTAATTACTATAAGACTCTAAGGCCACGTTCAAATTGAAAGTAGATTAGACTAATTTCTTGGATGAGACTAGATTAGATTGGACTATATTGAACAAGACAATATTTAGTACTCTATGATTTTTGTTTAGTATGGAATTGGATTATAATTTATATATAGTGATTAAATAAAAATTCAAAATTTATATGAAATAATTCAAAATTTAAACTAAAAATATTAAATAGCCGTTAAAAAATTTTACAAATCTAAACTAATAATGTATATTACGTCAATAATTGATTATAATATGAATTTGATATTTGTACTTTCTATTGGCAATTACTTCTTATCTTATTAAATAGTACATCATTTTATTAATCAAATAATCAGGAAAATTATAAATAAATATTCAAATAACTAAGAAAAGTATAAATAAATATTATTGTAATCTATCGGACCTGTACCATACAACATTGTATACATTATTCCATTTAATGTCGCATCGAAAATAGTGAAGACTAGGTCTAAAGATTGATTATCCATAAATGCTAAGATCCTAGTGTTCATATATATATATATACACACACACACACACACACACACACACATATATATACATACAAACCTCGGAGAAGCGGGACATGAAAGTATAAATATTAAACTTGATCAATATACATGCTGTTAATTAGTTTTCATCCTTCATATGTTTATTATGGTTTATTCATTATAGAAACTAGCCAGTGCAAGGAAGCTCGGTTCAAGAGAGCCTCTCCTTGCATCTTTAATACACTGATTTCAGACATTTTTAAATAAAGAAGTGGCAACCCATCTGATGCATTTCCCACTGAACCACATTCCTCGATCGTTACATTTGTTGAATCTTCTTAGCTAAAAATATGGTACTCGAATAACAGTTGTAACTTATTTAACTTTAATTAAACTTGCCATAGCAAACCAATCTCTTTACGCCTCCAATCCTCAAAAATGATTATTAAAGGGCAATTGCAATGCCAATTTGGCCAAAACTTTCTATAATGAGCTTAAGATTTTTCCTCCCTTTTAAGTCCAGACCACGCATAGTTAAGAATTAATCTCTTTATAAGCCTTCTCATTCTCATTCCCTCTCTAAAATCCAACATAATAAACAACTTCTGTAAAAAGATAGCTCCAGCCTGCAAAAATATGGATGCATATAAGAAGCTTATAGTTGTGACCATCGTGATTGGTTTAGCCATTGGATCTACAACAACAGGGATTACTGGTCAGGTCCTGTGTGGCCTAAGCATTGACGAGCTCATGGCATGTAAGCCATCTGTGACTTCCCAGAACCCTTCCCCTCCTTCGCCTGCATGCTGCTCTGCTCTACCAAAAGCCGATTTCCAATGCTTTTGCAACTACAAGAATTCTCCCTTCCTACGTGTCCTTGGTATAGACGTCGACCAAGCCATGCAACTCCCTGCTAAATGCAACATGCCTGTCTCTCCCCATTGCTAAGATGATTTCAAATATGCATCCGTAACTTGTTGCAACGAAGGTCGATTGCTTGGGCTTTGTTTGTGCATTATTTTTTATGAATGTGTTTATTTGTATATGCTAGCCTGTAAGCTTTTAATAATAAATTAAATCCATCTATTTGCTATTTTAGAATTTTTATCAAATTATTAGCTTATTACTTTATCCGATGTTATCATATGATCAAATAATCTACATTAAATATAACCTCTAAAATATATTATGACATCATTCTAGGACAAAATAATTCAATTCTTGCAAATTATGATGATTAAATCATCAAACTGAAATATGCCTGTCTAACTTAATAGTTACCACTTGACAATACAAAATCAATTAAGAGATAAAACAGATCTTGAATCCTTCAATAAGGGATGAAGATCTCCCATTAAAAAAAAAAAAAAAATTAGAAGAGAATGGTCATTCGAGCTGAAATAATTAGAGAGAAAAAAATTAAGTGCAAGTTTTTTTTTCTCATTTTCATAAGAAGTCTCTAAAAGAGATATCAACTGAAGGAAGAGAATTTGAGATTGTATTCCTAATTTCAATAAGGGGAAGGGGAAAAAAGGAACATGTAAGAAATTTAAAAAAAAAAAGGCAAACAGTTTAAAAGAGAGTTTTCTACGGTACATCCAAGTACCAGTACATTGTACATTGCAAAATTTTATACAAATTTTGTGTAAAAATGTATAAATTTATCACATGAGGATATAAAAATTGCACGCTTACAATTTACAATTTTTATATGCTCATTTACAAATTTTATACTCTCATGTACAAAATTTGTACAGAATTTTATAAAAATGTATTAATAGTTGAATGTACCATAGCATTTCCCGTTTAAAAGAAGGTTAGACGGATCCATGTTGGGGCATCTTGATCCTCCCTTGTGCGTCTTGCATACTAATTAACGCAACAGGTGGATAGATGGGTTTTGTTCCTTTTAGTTAGCCTTTGACTTGATGAATACATTATAATAACTCTTCTATTTAGAACTTGAGATCAAAGAATATAGATAGTGCCTTTGCTCATGCTAGACAATTATTTTCTTAATTGTACACCCATAGGACAGTTTTGAAAAAAAAAAAAAAAAGGCGGGACAACGCCCGTCTCCATATTCTTCAAGTTGACCTTGGTTTACTCCAAGATACTCCATTAATTGGTACAGATGACCAACCTAGTTAGGGCTTTAACAAGATGACCAACCTGACCTCTGATTATACTATAGAATTAACTATATATCCATCTTAACATCTACAATTCTACTACTTTTAGATCCATCCTTTCAGTTAATATAGCTTGCTCCCAAAAAAAATTGAAATTCTATTATTCTCTTGAACATATTGTTAATATTTTACTGAATTTGAATATCCTACAGGAAGCTTCAGTCATTCTTTCAAGTTTGAAATCATATTTTACAAAATATTGTTACCAAGTGCATGCATTTGCAAATCTTAGGAACACAAAATTCAATGACTCCTTTCTATTTTTCAAATAACTTTCCCAAAAGAAAAAAAAATAGAAATGATTCCGTACATGCTTTTAGTTTTCTTCATTGATAGATTTATTGGGTTATTATTCCTCCACTGTTCTGGAGCTTGGTCTAGAAGAACCCTCCCTCTTCATGTTTATATCTTTACGTTATCTACCTTATGAATTTCACAAACACAAAGGTCGCAACATTTTAATGCATTTTTCATCCAAGATCATTCTTCAATTAACGTTGTACCCTCTTAACTCTTTAGCTAAAAATTTTCTATTTAAATAACAGTTGTAACAAACAATCAACTTTGGACAAACTTCCGATAACAGACTAATCTTGTTACACCTCCAATCCACAACTGTGATTTAAAAGGCACTTGTATTTCCAATCTACCCAAAACCTCCTTTTTTTTCAAGAGTTTCAGAATTTTTCTCTGCGGAAGCCTTCTCTCATCCCACTCTAAAGTCCTAGCAAACACAGTAAATTACACTATTGCAAAAAGATAGCTAGCTAGTTGCAAGCTAAAAGAGATAGTAGGTTTAGCCATTGGATCTGCACCAATAGGGATTAATGGTGAGGGCTCTTAAGGCGTAAACAATGACGAGCTCCAAAGCATATAAGCCATTTGTGACCGCCCAGAAACTTCTCCTTCTGCGGCTACTTGTTTCTTAGCTTTACCAAAAGCTGACTTCCAATGCTTTTGCAACTATAAGGATTCCTTCTTTCTAAGTCTCTATGACATAGATGTCAACCAAGCCGTGCAGCTTCCTGCTAAATGCAACAGGTCTGTCTCTCCCCATTGCTAAGAATTTTTCAATTATGCATCCGTAACTTGTAGCGAGATGGTCAATCGTTTGGACTTTTGTGTGTTCTTTATATTTTTTGTGCATGTATATAATTTGTATATGATTGCTTTATAAGTTTTTAGTGTTGGGTGATATCGCACCTTCTCAACCTCAAAAACTAGCTCAAGAGGCGAGGATTTCCCTCACTTATAAACTTATCACCAACCCTTTCTACAACCTATATGCGATCTACCTCAACATTTAATAATAAAATAAATCATCTATTTGCTTTATTTAATTAATAATTTAAAAAAAATGATTTGCAGATTACAATTTATCCGAATTTACCATATGGTCAAACAATTTGCCTTAGAGATAACCTCTAAGATGAATTATGGCATCTCCTAACACAAATTAAATGCTTTGCGTTTTTGAAAATTATGATGATCACATAATCAAACTTAAATAACTCTTAGAAATAATTAACACTTTAAAATACGTATCACTAAGAGATTTAGATATCCCAGTCACTACAACAAAAATGGGATTTCATAACATGCCATGAATGCTGTTGTAAGGTTTTCATAGCATTTTCTGAATGTTATAATTGCCCATGCTATGCTTTCTCTATAGCATCCATAAAAAATGCTATAAAACAATAGCATTTCATATACCTGTAACAACACTTGAAAAATGTTATCTATAAGTTGTATTTATAGCTTTCTCAAAATGCTATAATCTATTTTGAATATTCAATGTTTACATAACATTCATGAATGCTATAAAATTATAGCATTTTCATAATGCTATCATTTATTTTTAATTTCCAATGTTTACATAACATTCATGAGTGCTATAAAATTCTTAGCGTTTTCATAATGCTATAATTTATTTTCAATTTTCAATGTTTACATGACATTCATGAATGCTATAAAATTCATAACTTGCATATGAATGTTATAATTGCTACCATATCCATGACTTCATAATATATAAAATATATCTTATAACACTAAAAAAAATGTTATATATAATTTTTTTAATTTATTTCATAGCATTCTTCGTTATTGTAAAATTTGTGATTTAATACAATTGGACATTTCAATGATAATATTGTATCATTTCTTAAAAGTTATAAATTTTATGTTATTTACCAATATGTACATAATAATTCTTAAATATTTATAAATCATAATAGGCACATTCACGTACTCATATATATCATGAATTGCTCAAGTAGAAGTTATCACATATAAATCTAGTATTGAAAGTGCGTAATCAACATTCAACTAAACTTTGTTTACATATCAAAGTCCATCTTTCCCAAAGAGTGATATCTAAACAAAGAGCTTAACGTAATAACTTGTATCCGAGTCAAAAGCTAGAGTTCCAAAAAATTTGATAGCTGCTTTGTTTCAACTCCCATGAGACCTATGTCATATGTACATTGCATTGGCTATATCCAAAAGGTACTCTATGGCAATAAACCTTCATCCACTTCTTATCATCAACTGCATAGAACATTTGAAAAATTTATTAGAAATAATACCTTAATAGGCATTCTTAGAATAATAAGTTTGGAGAAAAGGACAAAATTATTATAAGAAAACTAGGATTATATTTTACTATAAACAAAATTATGATTGAATTTTATTTTAAAACTTGGGAACCTTGCTTTCATAAACAGTCTCTAGACACTTTTATATACAACTAACATATAAAGAATGAAGTACAACCAGGGATAGAAAACTTACCAAGATCAGCAGTCATCTATCATGACGATTGCTTCAGTTGGCCAAGCAACTGAACTTCCTCTAGCATCTTCTATTGTTTCCATATCAGCACTTGTTCTCCACAATGATGCTAAAGGTTGTTTAACATCATCCACCCATACTCTAGAAGCATTTTTTCCAAGAGGAATACAATGTACCATTGTGTTTGCATCATTTGTAACCCAACGCCCAATAGCAACCACTTCATTTGAGTCTAACCAATTCAACAACTTACACATTTGACCTTTTTCTCTTTGACTCTACCACCAAAGAAAATAAAGGCAAGCATAAATAAATGTCTTCAAAATTAAGTACAAATAAAATGAAAATATGATTGATAAGAGATGTTATTTATATTATACTTTACCTGTGAAGCGTAAATAGATTGAGTGGGAGGCTCTTCATTTTGTCCTTCAGGTAAAAATTGACTCTTAAAAAAAATAGAAAGAAAGATTTATAAATATATACCTTTGATATTATCATATAAATCAAAATTATGATATTATATTTGGAAATGCTTACCATTTTGCTTAATAAAGTTTCTATTACTTTCTTTTGATCTTCCATTACACCTTGCATACGATCCATAGTTCCCTTTAATGTAGTAATCTCTTCTTGCATTTTAACCTTTTTTCAGTTTGTTGTGTCATCATGTCTAATTTGGATTGGGTTACTCCAGCCCCATAACCTCTAACACGACCACGTCGCTCAGGGCCAAGAAATTTTGCAAGTGAATCGTCTTTCACAGATTTTGACTTATTCCTAAAGGATTATGATTTTTTTTTCGTCCTCATACCTCTCCTAAATGAAACATGAAAGGGCAACAAATAATAACATCATTACTAAGAAAGACACAAAGAAAATAGGTCAAAAGAATTATGACATAAATAAATTGGTAAAACCTTGAACTCAGCAACTATAGGATTAGATGGAGTACCATCTTTCTTAGTATGTCCTTTAAGCCAAACATCTATCCTAGTAATTGAGGATGGTTGTAAACTTTACCTTTTCTAATTAAAAAAAAAAAGATTTCATTAATTACTGTAATATTTTGAATATAAATATTTTGTTTTTGAAAACCGATAATTTTGAAGGTTGCTATAGAGATATTAAGAAGAATTTACCCTTTTTTCTTCCATACGTGCATATCCCATCCAACTACCAATGTATGGCATATCTTGCAGTGCTCTAATTGTCTTGAAAGCTTTACTTTTTCCCTATAAGATAAATAACAATTTTATATTTCAAAATTAAATTTTTGAAGAATTTAAGAATACATTTGAAGAAGTTAGAAAAGAAAGTAATATAACTTACCTTGAATGCTTTAGAGGTCCTTTTCTTAACAAAAGTCTCCCATGCTTTAGCTGAAATGTGGTTTGGTTTATTATCTAATTTTTTAGACAATCTTGATTTATATGCTCTCCAATTCTTCCCAGCCATTTGTAAAGTATATCGTTTTATTGCTGTTCCTTCCAATTTAAACTTTTGCTAAAAATTACAAAAAAATATTCAAGGGTTACAAAAGTAACAATAACTAATTTTTTTAATTGAAACTACATAAAAAATGAGCTTATATTTGTTTACCTCCATTGCTACCAAAATTAACATCTTGTCCTTTTTGTCAACATCCCTCCAATCATCAACATTTATGGACACCAACTCATTTGCCAAACATCCCAAATATGATGAATATTTTTCTGAGTTCCTTCCAACAGGTTGGCCCATACTATTTACCTGTAATTCTAACCTGGTTCCATTCTCTTTTGCAATGCTTAGACACATTGTAGGACCTTGAGCCCTTTTAGATTTTTCTGACTCCATATTAGAAGTAGGCACATTATTATCAAATGATTTATCGGTACTATCTGATGTAGAACCACTTGAATCTTCATTTAATATATTTAAGTCAACATTAGATGTAATACTCTCAGTCCTATCCTCTCTTAACATTCCTTTCCTTTTCCTTTTCGAAGCTTGTTTGGAGCACTGTATAACAAATTAATAAATCAATTTAATAGATGTGAAAGAGGTTTAAAGTTATTTTTTATATTGTACATGTATATACATCTAATTAGCCTTGAAAAGAAAAGAATTTCACAGCTTACCTCTGGTTGACTCATGTTATTAAAACAAGAAATTTTCTTTGATCTCAATCTTTTGCTCTATCTAGAATCTTTGAAAAAGGAAAAAATATAATTAATAAATCATTCATCTGTTAAGACAAAGCTTGTAGAAAATAAAAATTAGCAAATCAAATTATTTAATAATTAATGCAATCTGATTACATAGCCTAATAGGGCGATAAGAACAATGAACTTTTTTATAATAAATTATGGCACGTTGACATAGATTTGTTTATTAAAGTTAATGTATTTTATGTGTTATTGGGATGTAATAGCTCGAAGCCTTAGAAAAGCTTACGAATAGAATAAAAGCACCAACAAACATTCACTTATACATTGTTTAATATATGAACAACAATCCCCTGTTTTCTATATTAGCTGAACATATATATGATCAACACCATAGAAAGAGAAAAAAGAAACACAAAATCTGTTTAACAGTATATTATTGTCACTCATGCAAATGAAAATGAGAACACAAACTCATATCAATGTCACCCATGCGCATTATTTTTGAAGCACTTCAATTATTCAATCCATTCCATATCGATAAAACCATATAAACACACACACACACATATATAAAAGAAAAATCACTCATAATAATAATAAAAACCAGACCCATAGAATAGCAAAACCCAGAGTTGAAAGGGGTAAAAAGAGTGACCGAGTGAGCAAGAAATTCTATCAACAAACAAAGACATAAGGAATAATAGGAGAATCCAAAACGTTTGGGTTAAATTAAATATAGATTTAGAACTTAACCAAAGAGAAAAAATGTTAAACAAGATCATTGAGATATAAAAAGATCTCACCTTATTTCTTGAACTTGGGCTCAAACCGTAGCTTTTGTTGAATAACTTTTTCTTCTTTGTTTAAGAGACTCTCTCAACTTGTTCTAGAAACAAGAGCGGCTAGAGACAAAAATATAACTTAGTGGGAAAAACTTTTCATGTGCTAAAAAATGAATGGGTTTTTGTTTATATTTTAGAGTTCTAAATTTTTAGAAAATTTGGCGCACTGCTTTAGAGCCCACCAATTTTTTCTAAGCGGGCTTAACAAAGTAAAACTTATATAGCCTTCTTTAAATATAGTGTAATTTATGTCCAAATATAATTAATGTAATTGCATCCATATTACTAATAGATAAATTTAAAATAATATTAACTTTCGTTGCAATCTTTAGTACACATATATGTGCATTAAAATAATATCAACGTGTGAGTTGCCACTTTCTTATCAAATGATCTTCTTAGTATAATATATAAATTGTGCTAGATTACAATAACTGTTAAAAAAACGTGAAGTGGCATAACGTTTAGTGTGACTAAACTTTCTCTCTCCCACTCAACTTTTCTCACGGCCCTATATAAGCTCACTTTATCCAAGCACTTATCATTGTAATTATATTTCTCATAGCCCCACACAAGCTCACTTTAATTATTATGTATGAATTGCAACCTTGACAAAGGGTTCACGCCACTTTTCTTCTTTTGATTTATTGTTAGATGCAATGTGAATTTATTATATGTTGTAGTCAATTAAGTTATACAAATTTAACATTATCTTTATAAATTTTTATTTAAAAGTACTGAAGTAAAATAAGAGAAAATATTAAATATAACCACGTGCATACATCATTTTATTAATCTACTTTAGGCGTTAATATTTGTGGTTTTGACCATAGTGTACATTGTTTTGGCATCCAAGTCATGTAATTTTCCTGTTTATTATTATTATTAATCTACTTTAGATTCGTTTAATTATTATTATCTTATTCTCCAAAATAAATAAGCTTTAGATAAGGTTTTATGCAATGTCTAGAAATTCAAGACAATTACGGATCAAGATTTATAGTCTAGCAATAGATAACAACCAGATTATATTCAGTTGGCCACCGAAATATAATCAGCAAGCAATCATAAACATTAAATATGGGAGAATACAAGCAATTTCAATTAGAGAATTGGATAACAATTTCTTGCACAATCAACTCACAAAAACCATACAAGGGCTTTGAAATCACCCTCAACCAAATCAGATTCAGTTACACATGTTCAAAAACGTAATAAATACAATACAATACAGAAACATTCCAGAAAATGAAAGGGAAAGGAAGAAACTTAGCAAATCCTTGCAAATCTCCTTAGGTTTGTAATTCTTCCTCTTTCCAAGCTTCTTTCTCCTTCAAGAGCTCAATTCTTCATTGTATATCAATACAATTAAATCCGAGAAGATGGTTGTCTAGCAGAGGTGAAAATAAAGGGTTTTACTTTATTTTTGTGCAAGTTGCTCCAAAACTCCTACAAACACATAAAAACATAAAAATACCAAGGAATACAGCAAAGAAACATAGACGAATTGATATGAAAATGATATATAAATAGACACCTATCAAATTCTCCCACACTTAGACTTTGCTAGTCCTCGAGCAACTACAACGATATGAAACAAAACTAAACCGAACAGAATCAAAGAAAAATTAAAACACACAAATGCTTCAACTTGCAAATAGGCCTCAAAGATTGTACTTAATTATAACCTAAGGAAAACTTCAAAATAATGCGCTTGATCAAGAATTTTATTTCAAAGATTAGTTTCGCTTCACTTCAATGCCTCAAGTGTGTGTGTGTAGAGCCATTTTCACCTATAATTAAAGCCTATAATTAATAACAGAAAGCATTAGTAGTTAAAAAAATAGAGAAAGTTTAGTTTAGTGTAAGAACTACCTCCCAGTATGGTAAGTTAAAAAAAATAGACTTTTTCTTCCACATATCATTATGTTGTATCTTCCTCTTGTTTTGTTTTGATCTTTTCCCCCAATCATTTTCAATGTTCTTCATCTCATCTAGAATTTGAGAACCGGATAGTATTCTAGGCTTGCCCCTATGTTCATGACTTCCATCAAACCAATTTTTTTTTTTTTGTACGGAAAGTGTGCATAAGAGGAAGAAAACGCCTATGACCCATATAGACAATTTTCTTACTATGTTTTAACCATTGTGAGGATGTGTTAACATAGCATATAGGACATGGAACTTTCCCCTTTGTGGTACCCAGCCTGCTAGATTACCATATGCTGGAAAGTCATTTATTGTCCACATTAAAAGTGCTTTCAAATTAAATACTATTTTAGTGAATGCATCAAATACTTCAACGCCATTCTCCCATAATTGTTGCAAATCATCAATAAGTGGTTGTAGATAAACATCTACATCTTTACCTGGTTGTTTAGGCCCTGGAGTCAATAAAGTTAACATTATATTTTCCTTTCTCATACATAACCATGGAGGGAGATTATAGGTAACCATCATTACTGGCCAGCAACTATATGTTGAGCTAATATCACCAAAAGGGTTAAATCCATCTGCTGCAAGACCTAGTCTCAAGTTCCTTGGATCTGATGAGAAACACGGCCATTTTTTATCAACTATCTTCCATGCCAAGGAATCTACTGGATGTCGCATGTTCTCATCACTACTTCTATGATTGTAATGCCACCTTAGTTGTTCTGCTAAGTATAATGATTCGAACATCCTATGAAACCTTGCTATTATTGGAAAATAAGTTAACACCTTTGCTAGAATGCCTTTATAAATCTTTTGAGTTTTACTATCTACCTTCCATCTAGAAGATCCACATTTCGGGCAACTTTCACTTGCTTCTAGGTCATTCCTAAAGAGACAACAATCATTACTACAAGCATGTATCTTATCACAATCAAGTTGAAACGATTTTAATAATGACTCAACTACACGTGTAGACTTTGGAATTTTGTTATCATTTGGTAACATTCCAGACAATATCTCTAAGAGTTTATCAAAACTCTTATTAGAATGACCATACATTGACTTATACTTGTATAAGACAACGGTTGCCGATAACCTAGTGTAAGTTGTGCATCCAGGGTACAATGGGGTTTTAGCATCATCTATAAAATTTGAAAAGCATTCATTTTGTTGCTCATCAATGGTTCGAGAGAAGGCTTCATCATCCCTATATGTATCTATATAATGATTATATGTCTCAGTCATTTCCATATCAATACTTTTTACACCCATTTGTTCCTCATGCCAAATCCAGGTTGTATATGACAAGTCCATCCCATATTTCATCAAATGTAGTTCCACCATTTCATCCTTTTCATGGCACAAATTTTGACAATTTTTACATGGACATCTAAGTAATTCCTGTTTTCCTACCCTAGACTTGGCCATTTTCACAAAGTTTTTAACTCCAGCAAGATACTCTTTAGTATTTCTACAAATAAGCCAAAAAGAAAGCATTAGTTTTTTCTTATAGCTGTGCATGGCATTTATTGTCAATGTAATGTTTTATACTACAAACCTTTTAAAATGCACCCAACTTTTATCCATCATGGAATGGCTATCAGATAAATACTTTCTAAAGAAATTAAAGAAAAAATTAGTAAGAGATAATAACTGAATTGGCAAAAATTATAGAAGCTGCCAAAATTCCAACAAACAACTAATATTAATTCAAATAATAAAGATAAAAATGGAAAACGCATCAAGAAAACTCATAAAACAATGATTCCAAAACATACCCATCAAAATAAATACTTTTAATAATGAATTTTACATGACTTATTTAATATGTCCTAATATTGTATCCAAAAGCTTAACAGGTGTATTTTGATCCATGAAAAAATCTTGTGCAAAAACTCAAATTATATTGGTAACTAGAAATCAAAATAATAAATGTAAAGAAAATGAAGAAAATATAAGCATTATAATAACCTTGGCAAATGTAACAACTGTAGAAACAACTACATCCAATTAAGAATACCAAAACATAGATTTCCAATTAGTGGTATCAAAAAATACTAACATTATTTATTAGTTACTACCAAATAATTTATTGCCTATTATTGCCTTACAACTTGTTGCTTTACTAGACAAAGATTGACACATGCGCATTATTATAAGTTATCTATATGTACAAGTAGTAAAAACCTAGAAATGATTGACACATCTTATTATTATTTGTTATTTAGTTATAAAGAAAAAGCAATAAAAGAAGATAGCTTAAATGGAGTACACGTTTCTTGTTTTACAAAAAAAAAAATGCTATTGTTGTTAGTTTTTTAATAGCATGATATAAAAAAAAGTTATAAAAAGCTATTTTTGCACAATACTCAAAATCACATACCTTTTACACCCTTTGGCATGTAAAATCCACTTTCCTATATTTTCTTGAAATTGACCTGCCATCTTTGGTTCAAATTAAATATTACGTTTTAATTTTCTAAGATGAAAACAATATTCTACAAAATAATGTTGAAATAATTAAAAAACAAACAGTAGTAGAACTCCATGACATGACGAAGAGAAGCAATATCCTCAAAATTATCAGTTGAGTTAACAATGATTTATAGTGGACTGAAATATGAACAAAATAAAGGTAACCAAAATGCTACAAAATATGCAAAGAAGAAAGAAATTACATAAAAATTAGCCTAACTATTATAATCTAATATTTGCCTATATAAATCAATCCAAATACAGGAAATCCATAAGAAAAAATTGGAATTTAAAAAAAAAACTATCAATATATCTGTTGAAATGATTCTTAAGAACACCCAATATTTGATAAAGCTAAAAAGTTTTAGACAAATAAGAGAACCCTTTGATGGGGCTGCTCTCTATTCCGAAGTTAGGTTGAGATTAAGAATTGTTTAACTTATACAGCCAATTAAAATACAAGCAAAACAACATGCAAAGTTGAGAAAATACCAAAAAAAAAAATCATGTTTACCCTCTCCACTTGTTGGGTAATGCTTTTCTTGGTTGGGGTTTGGATCTTCAATCCAAGAGATAAATACATATCCATTGTTCCAATCTGATTCAAAAAATTATAAAGAAGTTAAAAGTGAATGAACCATGAATTAGATAATAACTATATAAGCTATATGAAATTATCAAAGCAGAGCTTTTGATTCCTCGGTCCACAAATTATGCAAATAAGCAATAAATTACGCATAAAAAACTTAAATATTCATCATCTATGGTCTATATACATAAATCAACTCACATAAAAGCAACCCATAAGAAAAAAAGGATAATTTTGGAACAAATTAACTTACCTCTCAAAAATCTGTTATGTTATTTGAAATAATCGATGCAGAGCTTTTGATTCGCAACTTGGTCCACAAATTATGCCATTAAGTAATAAATTAAACAAAAAAAACGTAAATATTCATCAATCGAGACTCTATATGCGTAGATTAACTAAAATAAATGAGACCCAGAGAGAAAAAAGTGGAATTTTGGAACAAATCAGTTTACCTCTCTCAAAATCTATTACGTTATCTGTTGAGTAAGTCTTAGGAACACTAAACATCTTGTAGAAATAAACCCAGATTTTTTATCTCTCGCATGGACTTTTGATCTCTCACATAGTATAGAAAGTTAGAGAAAGTGAGAAAAAAAACATAAAGGAAAGAGACGCATGATATTGTAGGCTAGAGTAATAAGAATTTTTCCTAAAAATGTGGTGGGAATTTTCAGCGGGACCAAGTCTTTTTTACTTTTTTTCCCAAAATTAGGGTGGGAATTTTTTGCCGGCCAAGTCTTATTGGTTGGAGGGTGATTTTTACTTCTATAGCTTTTATTGGATGCTATATAAAAGAAATGATTTTAACAGCATAGTTAAAAGAGGGCATTTACAAATGCTATAATTGTTTTAAGATGTAATAAACTTGGATAACGTTTAAGATATTGTTATAAAATAGTAAAATTAATAGCATTCTTTTAAAATGTTATTAATACTAATTTTTAATAGCATTTCCTTTTGTAAACGTTATCAATATAATTCCTATGACAGCATTCCTAAAAGAATGTTATGAATAAATAAAAAGTATAGCATTTTTCCATGAAATGCTATCAATAGTAGATTTTTTATAGCATTCAATCTAGAATGCTATTATTAAAATGTTATTAAATGTCATTTTTGTTGTAGAGTCCTTCAATAAGAGTTGGAGCTGTCGAATTAAAAATAAATGGATAAATGGTAATTCAAGTACAATTAATTAGAGAAAAAAAAAATAGTGCATGTTTCTTTCCCTTTTTTAAGATCGCTAACGTATAATCAAATTATTGAAGAGAATCTGGGATTGGATTCCCAATTTAAGAGGAGAAAAAATATATATCAAAGAAAAACAATGGCAAAATCTTTAAAAGAAGGTTAAAAGGATCCATGTTGGGCATCCTCACATTAATACAAATTACAACTACATTCCAAAATACATATATGTCTGTATGTGTGTATGTATGTATGTATGTATAAAAGATACTCTTTTAATATTGTTATTTGTAGAACATTTTTATTTTTCCATTTAATTAGTCAGAATTTGAGATTAAAGAATATAACCATTATTTGGTGCCTTACTTTATTTTTTATTTGTTGTTATTATTCATAAAGCATGACCCCTTAAGTTCTCTAAAATAATAAAATTTTCTGGAGAGGAATTAAGAAATGGATGCAGCACTCCCTCTCTATAATTTCAGCACTAACAAATTATAAGTATTCAAACTTCAGGTAAAACGTTGTTGTTTTTATCTTACTAATAATAACCAACATGCTAGACTTTCTGAGTTTAACTATCACTTGTGCCCCTCAATTAGAAAACAGGATTAACAACCAATGATAATACTCGATCTCTAGACTCGTTATCTTGACTGGCGTGCCCATCTCCATATTGGTACACAAACTGAGCCGTCCTTGCCAAGTTAATTGCAGCTCTAGTAAAAGTGTTTGACAAGTGAGGGTTTTCAAGTTTGTATTTGTCAATCTTCATCCATGTTACAGCAATGAGTTCTCGTAAATGTTCACGGGCCTCTTCTTCAGAAGATCCACTTTCATGCATATAACATTGGATTGACTTAGCAACATCTCCTCTTTTCAACTCATGCTTGATCAAGGAAAAATAAGAAATAAAATAACATAATTGTGATATAAAAAAAAAGGAAACATTTTGGCACATAATCATAGAGCAATGTAAATTGTTACTATCAACTAATAAGATAATGGAAATGTAGCTTACAGGTGATGTTCCCAAATCGTCTGAAAGGCGCAAAATAATTCCTGACCAACAAATTAAATCTTTATACTTTTGAAAGGATTCCAAGGCCTCCTTTGTTAATGGATTTGTAGTTGAAAAGCAAGCATTTTGTAGCATCACAGGTGTTGAAATTGAAATCCATCCGTTCTCAATATATTCTCCACGGGTTGGAATTTGTTTTTAATAGTACCAATTTGCCTCCACCATAAATGATTTGCATAAACCTACCCACTAAATGAATTTCCAACGATTTAAAAATTAATAAGAGATAACCATATTATGAAATTTTCAAGTAAATGTTACTTAAAAATGAATATGGAATTACCTCTTTCTTTATGTAAGGAATGATATTAACTCCATGTTCTTTGAGAATGTCTAAAGCCAGTTCGTTCATGGAATTGTAGAGAGCTAGATAAAATACTTTCATGTAGTGCGGAAGTTGCTTCAATGCACTCAAGTCCCATCTGAAATGTTAACATTTTTATATATAAACTTTGAAGATTCATAAAGGGGAGCTAAAACTACTATCCACTGTCACGAACCTTTCAATGGCATCTGTATACACATCATAGATATCGTCAATGACTGTTATTAAAGCATAGGCCATCGTGGATATTCTCCTACAATATCCAAACTCAGGCTCGAATTTCACCCCCGAGTCCACAGGAAATTCTCCATCAACCTGTCCCTTGCAAAACTCAACTCCTCTCCGAGTCCCGTATTTCTCCACCAACTTTATATATATGACAAAGAAACAATATTTATTATATCTATCAGTCAAGGATGTTGAGTTTGGCTCATATGCAAGTAGGAGGAATCCCACATTGATTAAGTAACAAAATTTGGGTCTCATATTGGCTTATAAAAGAAGCCATATGGGAGAAGTTTAGGTGTCCCATTGGAAATTCTCCTCTACCCTCTATATTTGTAAGGTTTCACTATAAGACCTAATAGTTTAAGGGCCTTCCATTAAGGACTTTAAAGTTTGTAATATTTACTTTTTTCCTTTGATTTTGGGTATTTGTAGTATTGCCCAATTGTTTGGGTAATTACAGTTTGGCCCAATAGTTGTGGTATTTATATTGTGGCCTAAAAGTTTGTAATTCTCTTTGAAGATAGTGGAAAGTTTCTTTAGCGGCACCCGAGGACATAGGTACTAATATCGAACCTCGTTAAATCTTGGTGTTTTTTCTATTTTGCATTGTTGGTTGATTGGTTACCTCTTTAGTTGCTATTATTCAATTATCTGGCATAGTTTGTGGTTGTGCATTTGTTGTTTTGTTGGTTTCATTTCTGCTTTGCGCAACAAAGGAAACACCAGATCAAAAAAAAAGAAAAAAGATAAAATTCATCGATTAAGTTATGAATTTCCTGTTACCTTGAAGCATACTTGAGATCTTCTTGGTGTTGGAGATAAACACTACTAGATTTTTTTGCATACTTGTCATATAACTTTTTAAATATTTGAGTGTTTTTTGTAATTCTGACAACTATAATATGTATTTACAAGTCAAATTCAGATTTCCATTTTATTTGTGAGATGATCAATGCACAAACTTGTCATATTGAAAAAATTGGGACAAATATATAAAAGCAATAAGAAGCCCTCTTTCGTTCTTTGTTTCCCTCTTATTCTATTTCACTTTCCCTCTCCCTCTTTGCCCTCTTTGCCCTAGCTTAATGAAAAAAAATTTCCCTCTCTCTTTCGAATACTGACACTCAAAATTGATAATCTCCTTCTTTCGATTTCATTTTCCCTCTTCACTATCCATCTCCAACTTTCCCCTAGCTTGCTACCAGTCTGCCACTGGTATTGTTTAACCACATGTCACCCATCACCATCTACATGAAAAGGATCTCTAGTTGCTGCTTGTCTTGCTTCACGGGTCTATTTTTGCCAGAATCCATCATTATCCACCACATAGATGCCCTTAAGCCGCCACCTTCCTTGACCATGGAGACTAGAGAAATTCGACGAGTTGGATGTCACCTCTACCATTGTTCAATCCTTCTTTGGCCGATCTATAAAGCCTTGGAGAGTTGGTCGCGTTTTGCTCACTGGACAAGGCCCTATAGTGATTTTTGCACGGAAAGTATTGATCTAGTCCACAAGGTTCTAATCGCAACAGTTTGGTCCTTATACATTATTTTGGTCCTATTATTTTGAAAAATTTGACTGAAACCCATTTTGCTATTTACATTAGTTTGTTCCTTATAGATTATATTGTTTGATCCTATTGTTATTGGTGACTTTTGTTGTTATGTTGGTTCGATATCTATTGTTATTATTATCTTTTTTTTTTGTGATTCGGCTAGTTTTTCACTATACAAATTATATTGGCTAATCGATGTTATTTTTGTTTTTCAAAATAAAAAAGATTATAGAGTTGTTATTTGGGAAGAGGAAAAATGATGGTAAATTGAAATTGTATTTGGAAATTGTTTGGGGAGAGAAAAAGTGATGAAAAATTGAAAGGAAAAAGATATCGATATTGTGTACTGTTCTGTACCTACCTTCACTGATTGCAATTTGAATATATAGTATGGAATTTGTAGATATTGTGATTGATTTTGGCCTTTGTTATGTGGTTAATGATGGTGCAGGTGCAGGACAGCTTTATGGCTTTCTTGATTAAGGAAATTAAGGTCAAACTTCATTGTTTGTATTTTGCTTTAAACCACATTGTATTTGAGGTTTTTAACTAAGCTTCTAAGCATAAAGAAGGACTGGGATTTGCATTTGTTGCCTATTCACTCCAAATCTAGGTGAGTGTTTAAATAATGTTACTTTTGGTTGCCATAGTTCATGTTTTGACAAGTTTCCTTTTGTTTAATAGTTTTTACTCTGCTTTTATGTTTTAAATGTGCTGGTTGTGTTCTATTCTTATGAACTATTTCAATGTTTCTTAATGATTCAAAGCAGCAAAATTCCTAGTAAAATCAATTTTTTATTTTATTTTCTTGCATATTCTATTTGATGTTTCTATAACACTCTTTGGATATGGACAAATTAAATTATTGGTTGTGTTAAAAGTTGTGTTTGTGATAGATGTTAAGGCCACTAATGGATGCTTATGGATGAAATTGATGGCCAAACATCCTGGGGTTTTTTAATTTTAGCAAGTTTTTAAAATAATTTTGATCGTCTCTGTATATGTTTAAGATATTTAAACAAGATTCACTTGATACAATTAAAATAAATAATGTTTTGTGTGTTTGATAGGTTACTCAATTTATTTACAAGTTACTTAAAACTGTTAAATATATTTGTATGAACTAATATCATATGAATTAAATTAAAAAATAATTGTCACACATAGCATTTAAAATGTTAAACATCTAGAATTTTTTTATTTAATTAAATAATAAAAAAATCTTTCATTTTGAGCATTGGACAAGTAAATTGCTCTGAATTTTGATATAATTTTTTGTATTTATTTTGAGTAGAGAATTCTAGATTCATTTTATTTGTCATCAATCACAACAATTAGCTTGCTTGCTTTTTTAGTTGCTTAGAAATAAAGGAATGTCACATGAAAGTAAGGAAAACTGAAAGGAAAATTCAGTTTACAGGAACTTGTATGTTATTTTTACAATTCATATCAAATGTTGAATGCAAATCTATTTGTTTTTAGATTAAGAAACGAATGTTGACCTTATTGTCTTGTTAGATAGAGAAAGCAAAGTTCTGTATGGTTTCTTGATAGAGCCCGAGAGAAAACACATGAGATAAGAGTTCAAAATTGCAATAATTAATTGAATTACTAAATTATAATATTAATGTTAGAAGGTCAGATGATGCAAATGGACATTTATGTTATAATTCGTGCAATGGTTATCTTTTTCACATTTTATTTTTATTCTTAGGTGGAGAAAAAGATAGCTACATCACATTTTGATGCTAGCATCTCATCTTTTTTATCCTAATTGAGGTCACATTTTAATGGTTTCCATGACTTTGCATGTCCAACTAGAAAATCTTATTGTTCACACGACTTTGTAGCTAAAAATCATTTAACTTAGCAAGGATTCAATTCAATTTTCTGGGCCAAAACTGTAGGAAGGCAGGTCAATGACTTTAATCTTTGTTTCATCAATTATTGTGTGGATTGTATTATGGTTCGAGTTTTATGAATTGACTTCTTGAGTTTCCAGAGCAGGCCACTTATAAATTAAGCTTTTTTGTATCCAAAATCAATTTTTTTTTCAAAAGTCCAACTATTTCACAACTTCTCTATTTGACTCTGCTCATTTTATCAAAGGCATCATTTAAACTTACACATATAATTAGCATGTTGTAGTATTTGAAGTTCTGGGAAAGATTTAGGAAAAGAGGGGTAAAAATACATTCTTGGAGGTTTCGAGTTTGAACAAAATAATTACAAAAGCATTTAGTTTTATATAAATTATATATACTTGAAACTTTTAGGAATTATTTTAGCTTCTCTCTGTCAATCCAAGCATAATGTGAACTGGTGATTTCTTTGTAGGTTTTCAAATCTAATTCATGCCTTTTCTTACTTGCCTTGGGATCCTAATGTCATACCGCAAAATAGTTACTTGGGTTAACAATATTATTATCTACATGTGGGATTTTGAATCTGAATATGTCTTTGTTAATACAGTTATTGCCTTTTTCATTGTAGGATGCTCTCCTTGCCAAAATAGCTGAATATGAGAAGCAGATTGAATTGGCTAGTGAGTTATTTTTATTATACTTAGACTTGTTTTTATTGCTCTCATATTCTATTCATTGCATAGATTGGCGAAGTGATTGATAAAACAAGAAGGGAAGTCCAAGTTAAAGGCAAAGTATTGAGGGCTTCATCAAGAATTTGGCTAGTGAGTTGTTTTTACTATGCTTATACTTGTACTACTCTTGGTAACCTTTGCCAGTTTGGGGCGTATAAGTTGCACCTTAGTTGTATTGGATAAATAATACACAAATTTTTATAAGTTAGTTTTAATGTTGTTTAGGCGTTGGTTATTGTTTACTAAGTTATTGAATAATATTGTTTATACTTAGTGAATAAATGCTTTATGAATTGTTTTGATTACTATTTTAATCACTTTAATAAATTTATTTTATTTGTTTAGTGTAATGTAAAATAAATTTGATTTAACAATATGGTTTATTTTGGAAATTAGGTTAATAATATTCAAAATTTTGCATTTTTGAAATTTTATACAAACTTTTTTTATTTATAAATATAATACTTGGGGCTTTCAAAGCTATCAAGTAATATATATATATATATATATATATATATATTAAATTGATTATTATCATACTTGTGGGTTTGACCGATCCACAAATATAGAATATTTGTCAGTTTCATATTTGTGTACTAAGAAACTCACAATTATCACATACTTGTGAGCTAATAGCCCACAAGAATCAACATTTTTCTTGTAGTGAAAAGGTTTAAAACAAACATTTACATCATACGTTAAAAAATTTATTTTGAGATTAATTTCATACGTTACAAGTATAATAAAAACATGAGTTACGAGACTTATTATTTGTAACGTTCATGTTTTTATTAAGAACATTATGGCTTAGGAGTTCCAAAAAATTTAATTTGTAACTTACTTGGCTAAGAGACTACTATATAAAGGAGTCTCAAAGGTTCTAACATAGACATGATATTTTTTTAGTATTGTCTATGTTTTGAGCAACCGCGACACATGAAGACAGGTTATTTTCTTCCGATGATCGTGCTCATCGAGAAGATAGGCTGTGAGTACTGGGTTGTATCTTAGAGCCTTTGAGTACCGATATGACCCGCACGAGGGAAGGACTCTTTGACTTTAGGACAATACCTTTGACATGCCTCCCAAGTGCTCAAGCCATATATTACTTACTCTATCTCTTTACTTGTTCTATTTATTTAATATATTATTATGTTAATTTAATTTATATTTTATTATTTCTTCAATATATTATTGTTTGATTATATTATTTAAATTTATTATAAATATTCCCAACGCTTGGTGTGTTGCTTGCACTAAATTGAAGTCCAGTTTAGCAAGCTCAAGCAAGGTAGGGTTGAAGTCATGTTTTTTCTTGTATACATCTATGAACCACCTTGCCTCCGATCTTGGCATCCTCCAATGCAGTGGAAGCTCCAAGGCGTGGTTCACTAGTGTTGAAAGATATTGATCATCTTAATTATGCTTGACATATTTCTTGAGGTATGTAATGGTGAAGTTTCTAGGTTCTTGGAAGATACTTTCCTCTCCTTCTTTCAAAAGGAATGCAGCTTCATGCAAATATAAAATCCCTTCGCAATCATCATCATCAATGAGAGATGACTTAAAGCTTCCCTTTTCATGCCTGAAACTACTGAAAATTTTTGCAAGAAGTAGTGGATATTATTTTTTGAATAGAAAAATTGAGTATGCCAAAGAGAGAGAAAGAAACGCTAAACCATGCATGCACTGATCAAATTTATTATCGTTTTACTTATATGATTTTAGAGTACCTGAAGGGATATCATATCCATGTTGCCTGAGGAGTCTAAACTCGAGCTACAGCATATAAACTACTCTCTTGCTTTTGCTCACAATTGCCGAGGTTATTATTGTACATCCTCTTCAGAATTTCCTTTATTTCATCCTCAAAGTGATAGGACAATCCAAGTCCTTGCAAGTCATCAATGAGCTCCAGTTGATTCAAAGGATCCACCACTTTATCAAGCATCAGCCTCGCATCTTCCTTCAGCTTGTTGACTCGTTCAGCACATGACTTTCCCTACATGCATGACAAATCTTTTTTTAGCTAACAAGTAGCAACCAATTAAACAATCAGGGTATAATCACAGCTTACCATTAGGTTTATTTATTTTATTATTGAGATATTTAACTAAGAAAAATCCATTATCATACTTACAATTTTTTTTAGTAAATTTAAGAATAAATTCTTTGCTGGCAAATTGGCTTTTTCGACTATATTTTTCACGTGGGTGTCATTTCCTACGGCGAATTGAACACTATACTACTTCCCGAACATTCTACGTTTTTAACGAATTCTAACGACAATATTTAGTGATATTAAGGGAAAAAATATACAATAACACTTTATAATTAAATACCATTACAAATTACCAATAACTCTACTTAACTTCTACTTCTACTAAGCAAGAAAACAGAATCTAATAACAAAAAAAGTATACCGTAAATGTACTTGTAAGGGATTGAATGTAATTGTTTTCCCAAATGGAAGGTTGGTAATTGGCTGATCGCCTAATGATGGTTTGTTCAGAAATTTCAGTGGCAGCGATGCATTGCTTTCGGACTCGGTGAGAGATGGAGCTAGTGTTTGATGATCTGATTAAGATGCAATCTCTAGGTGGGAATCCAGTTAACAAACTAGAAGCAGGCAGCGAAAGAGGCTGATAAAGAGCCATTTAGAAAGGTTTCAATGCACAAAATGAAAAAGAAAAGCTATTAAGAGAAAGGGTTATCGCTCGTGATTTGTGATTCTAGTTCTTAAGCAACTCTCAATATATAGAAACCATGGATAGAACCATAGGCGGACCTACGCTTTGACCCGGGGAGGTCTGGGCCCCCACTGAAAATCTAAAATTTCATGATACCCTCTTAAGTTTCAATAGTCTGTATTATACAACAATAGTAGTTTAAATGATGAGTTGGGTACTTCGAACTAATTAAAATATGAACATATAGGTAATGTTAATGAAAATTTCACTTTTATATAGCATTCTCTGACATACTCATTTTTATCAAAAATTAAAATCTGATGTGGAATCAAATGTTGACATATAACAAATAAGGGGGTGACTTTCGATTAGAATGAGGTATTAAATTATCACATTGAGATAGCAATAATTGAATATTATTATATTTTATGCTTCCTCCTATATATGATTTTAATTTTGGTCACCCTTTAGATTGCTATTATCCTTAAATGTGAGAAAAACTCCAATTTCCGAACCAATTCTTCGACCCTATTCGGCTTGATTAATAATGGGGGGAAAGAACTTAGGATTACTTAGTAATCCTAAATTTGTTGTTTGGTTGAAATTTTTTACTAGTGAAAAAAAATTCTTACAAATTAAGATTATTTAAGTTTTAACAATCATTTTTCCATTCCCCAGCATAAGGAAAACTTTGGTTTTCTTAGGAATAGTATATTAAATTACGAATCTAATCTTGTATATTTTCTATATGTCCAAAACTAACCTTGTTCAAATAATTGATTAAATTATTTTATAAATAATTAATAAAATAATTATAAATATAATTTATTTTTCAAAAATTTGAAAAATTGTAAAATTTAAAAAATTGCAAAACTTAAAAAAATTGTTTCCGGCTGGATTGCCAGTACATGCGTGCGTCCCGCATCACTCCCTAATGGTATGAATCGTCAGTCGATGATCAATCTAGCCTTTGTATGCTCATTGTCATTTCATGCATCTTTTGGCCTTAAATAGCATATCTTGAGGCGGTTTCCGAACAAGTTTTGGCCATTTTCAGCCAACCGATGAAACGTACGGTGATGAAAGCCCAGTGGATAGATAGCTCACCATTAGGCGACTGCTCTGGTAGTGGTGAGTATAAACACACCAGTGAAAACGGTGGCCGTGGCGGATAGTGGTGGGCAAATTTTGGAAGCATTTTTCTTTTGTTTTTTCATTTTTTTCAAAAATATATAATTAATAAATAAAATATATATGCTAGTAATCATATTATTACCAAAATTAATTAAAATTTAAAATGTTTATATTAATTTGATATTTAAACAATCATATTATTACCATAATTAGTTAATTTTTAAAAGATAATTAAAATTCGTTTTTGGTCATTAATAAATGATAATATTTATATTGAGGTTATTTTTGTCCAATTAATTTATTAAGTTTTCTTTCCTTTCATTATTCCATCACACAACCAAACAATGGAAAATCTTTCCTCATTTCTTTCTTTTTGCTCAACTTTTGACTCCACTTTTCCTCCCTCCTTTCCTTTCCACCAACAGAACACCCCCTTTGTATACATTCTCATTTTTCTTGAAAGCGGATACATATTATATTATATATACCAAAAGAGAACAGGGGATTCAACTATGAAACGTATAGTCCAAACACTAGTAAAAAAAGGACCTACGACAACGTGCATTGCACGTTGCAAAAACCCTTTCGCAACGTGCAGACGCGTGTTGTTGTTCTACGTGTTGCTAAAAGTTCCTAACCTACGACAACGTGCAGTGCACGTTGCAAAAGGTCTTTTTGCCTGTTGCAATAAATGATTTCGCAATGTGCATTGCACGTTGCTAAAAGTCATGCATTTTTTAATTTTTACCAACGCGCAATGCACGTTGCTATATGTGAAAAGGCAACGTGCATTTCTTAACCCATTTACTAATTTTTTAGAAATATTTATATTTATATTTTTTAATTTGTAGTACCTATAACATTTATAATTTTCCAGTTACTATACAAATAAACTCTCAAAAATTTAATATTAAATATAACATCAAAATACTCATTCATATTAACAAAAATATTATTACAGAATTTTCAAAATACAAGTACTTGTTTACAAAGAATAATCCTAAATAATTTAAAATAACTAAATAAAAAACACTATACAATTAAATTCTGGGGATCATATATTTTAGAGCCGATACACTTGAAACAACTTTTCCATAATCTTCCAATCATTTCATCTTCTACTCTCATCTTTTTTAGGCAATTTCATAGATATTTTCTCAAGCAAACACCAACAAATCCTGCATAAAGTACAGTATAATATTACAAGTCAAACTACACACATGAAAAGACTGTCTAAGTGTCATTTACATATGCTTTATCCAAAAAGAGTCTAAGATCAAGAAAGAAGGGGAATCCGCGAAAGGTAAAATAGACAAGAAACAACTATTCTGATGGTAATAGCAGTTTAACCTCATCATATCACATGGATTGAAAATAATATTTCCAAAAAGTTAACCATGATCATATTAAAATTGAAATAATAATAATAAACCCATTCTGAAACTTTCACATGTAATATGATGGATTCATAAAGAGCACCATCTTTTATTTCATTCCAAGACCTAGATCCCAGCATGGGAGTCAGACAAAAATGAACAATTCGACAAAACAAAACAGCAAGAAACAAATTAATCAAACCCCTTTAGTGGGAAAATATCAAGATTTTCAAAATCATAACTATACAAACTACTAACTAACCTGGGAGTCAAAGTCCAGTGCAGAGATGCCTAGTCTAAGAACAAAGAAAATCAAAAAATATAAATGGTTAGTAATCAATTCCAAACTGAACACCCTTACAATTACAAGTTTCAGTAATAAAACTCTGAAAGATAAAACAATAAAACAATACTTTCTTATTATATGCTCGTTTTCAAAATAAAGACCATTGCCGAGCCGATTCATCTGTAAAAAAGATTTTAAATACTCAACTGCACTGCAAAATGCTAAAAAAATGAAAAGGGTCCATAGAAGGGGAACACCTTAAAGAATAATAATTAATTGAAAAGGGACCTGCAGTGGTGTTTCTTCACTGGTGTCTTCTGAAATACTAGCCATAAGCAGTCCTTATTCAGTATTAATCCCAACACCAGTTACCTAAAAGAAGAACAGACATGTAAACAAGTGAAGCAAATTGACAAAGACTGAGAGAAATCAGATGACCAAGATCTTCACTGTAAATGCATTTGACCAAAACAAGGTTTTCATAAATTCAATCCAGAAATGTGGCAGTGTGTATCCATGGAAATGAACTTTTTATGGCATGCATAGAATGCCATGGAAAACCATTTCGTTGCATACGCATATAGCTACAGATGTGGATTTCCTAACATGTGGATTTCCTAACATGTAATGAATCCAAATTATTTTTGTTTCTATAGCATCTATTTGAAGTTGGTAACTGGGTTCTCATTACATTATACAAATGCTACTATAATATGATTTTGTAGCATGTCACTATTATAACAATTATTCTGAATGTTTTACAATTATTAAATGATATTTAAACTATTTCAAGAAAAAGATTTCATTCATCATATTTCATATATATATATATAGTGATGAAGTACATCTTAACTAGCATGTATCAAAGTTACACAAATTACATTTATGAAAAGTTTACCATACAACTCTCACGCTCTAGGTACAACATATATCAAAGACCTCACATATATCATAGATCTTTTGGATGCTTGGTTTATAAAATCCAAAGTCAAAATTAATATGTAAGTCCTAGCCATTCAAAAGTAGATCAACAAAATATTATTCCTTCTTTTATTCCCATCCTGCGCTTCTTGTATATTTTTATGACCTGTATCATTTATTCAAAACAGAAAAAAAAAGGAACAATGACCGACCATTTTCAAAAAAATTGTTATAAAAGCATAATACAAAACAACCACCCATATAGCAACATTCAAAGGATAAAATTAATCAGGAAAAGCCTTGCTCAAAAATAAAAATTAACCATCAAAGGAAATTATCATATTTAACAAGAAATTGCAATGGAATAGTTTTCTTTGACATTAAGAGAGCAATATCTATTTAAAACGATGAAAAATGCAAACTACAAATTGTAGTTCAAAGCAAGAAAAGAGACCATGAAAGTTGAATAAACACTAGTACTGTCTCTAGCAACACAGATTTTTAACTGCAAACATATCACTTACCTAAACTTTGAAACTTTAATGACAAAGGCAACAAACAAATGAGATAAGCACATTGCATCCAGTCAAGCCCTATTAACAATACCAAATCGTAATAATGACATACAAGTCAAAAAAAGAGTTCATATAGACATCCACATGAATTCTAGCAAACCATAAAAAAAAAAGAGAGAGAGATCTTTGACAAACGCATATAATTCCCACTTATAGTAAAAATTTAGCATTGTTCAAGTCCCACGTATATTGAATACTCAAGTGTAATAAGAAGATTTAAGTGTTCTACCTGGTGGTCTGCTCCACCAATACCAATTGTAACAATTTTGCTTTTTTTTCTTTAAATAGCTAAAAAAATTAAGGTTTCCTATACTCATGAGTCACGAGAAAGTTGTTTAATGGCATGCATGTTTTGAAAATCTGCAATTTAATTAGCATTATATATATACACAATTCCCTTGGGAATCTCTCACTACTTCGTATTTCGAACTCCTACCTACATCAGCATCTTGGTTTTCCAAAACCAAATCAAGCCTATCAATTTGGACAATAATGGACTCACAATACTTACAAAGGGAAGCTACTCAAACAAATAAATAAATTAGATAACAAATCAACTAAAAATGACTTACAAATAATAGAAACAATTACTAGCTGCAAAATAAAATTTGCAACTGAACACATAGATAAAGGACAATCAACGCCACATTGCTATTGTTGTAGCAAAACAAGAACTCGAATTCTAAGAGTAAAATTATCTCTTCCACACAACAAAAATTATCAGTTCAATTTAGTGATTTTAGTAATTTATGACCTTGACATTGATTCAATTTTTCGTTTCTTTAGTTTTCTCAATAACCAAACAAACACCAAAGAGAACAATTAATTATCAATTACAATTCAAATTCTCAAAAAAACAAAATTTAAATCAGAAACACAAACAATCACCTCCAGTTTTTCGACTTTGGCGATGGTAATATTGAAAGCCGGAGTCAATAACTTTTGAAACTAAACCAATTAATTAATTAAGAAGAAATATTGTACTAATTAATTAAATCAAACAATTACCTTCACTTTTGCAACTTTGGCAGTGATTAACTAATTAATCACATTCAAACCAAGGGCCCCATTTCATGGCACCGAAACAATGCCTTTCCATTTCAAAATCGAAGCAAGTGTTGCCCACCATTGTTAGAACAATCCAACTACCACCACTTGCTCATTCAAATCGCAGCCAAATAAAGACAATTGTCAAGTATGAAGAACGCTATCAAGAAGGAGAGAAATATTTGAGAGTTGGGCATGAGGCGAGGGTTCGACAAGAAGGGAAGAACGAAGTAACGAGGAAAGGAGAAGACATAGATTGAGAGATCTATAATTAGGTTTCAAAATGACAGAGCAACTAGCTAAGAGATTTAATTTGGAGGAGGAACACCGATGTCGCGATGGTGGAGGAGCGGAGTCATGGAGTGGTGGAGAAGTGCCTGGAGCTGCTGAAGGAGACGCAAATTTGGGTTAAATTTAGGTTTAGCCGCTTAGGGTCACTTAGATTAACTTGACCACCTTTAAATCCACCAAAATGATGTCGTTCCACTTCTCTTTTGAACATATTAACTAATTTAATTTTTTATTAGTTATAATTTGTACAATTAGATTTTAAATTTTAATATATCTATATTCAATCATAAAATGATATTATTTAATTTTTTTACTAGTTATAATTTGTTAGCAAAAGATTTTAATTATAATATATCCACATTTAACCGTAAAGTTACATTATTAAAATAAAATATTTATCCTACTATTTTAATTTCTTAATATTTATTTAAATAAATAAATGAAATTATTATAGTTTTGTATAAATTTTAAAATTCACATACTTGTCGTTATTTTAAAAAGTATGATAAATATATGATTGATTAAAGATAAATAATGACAAATAAGATTAGTAGGTGGGTTTGACTTTTATATCAATATTTTTATATAGGTTAGAAAAATTTTTAGGATATCCTAATATATCCAAGCGTGTCACAATCGTCCCTAATAATATTATTTAAGTCCTAATATTTTTTTAGCCCTATTTTTATCCAAAACGACGTCGTTTTTACTCTTTCTTTATTAAAAAAAACTTATCAAAACGACGCAATTTTAGTAATTTTTGTATCATAAATAGTTGTCCCTTTTTATTGATTAAAAAGTTTAGGATAAGTTTGTCCTTTTCTTCCTTGTACTAATTATATTATTTCAAAATAAAATTTAATTTGATATTTTACTTTCTTAATTTTACAAAAAAAAAATATGATGTGATTTGATTTCATTGTAAAATAATTTAATATATTTTTACAATTTCTACATTAACAAATTTATATTTAAAAATTCATTATTTTATATTGAAAATAATATTTTCTTTTTATTTAAATATTGTTAAAAAATTTTAAATTTTATACTTAAACATAAAATTATATTATTTAATTAATATTCTTAAATTTTTAATTTTATTTAATTTCAAAATATGAAATTACTCAATTAGTGTAATTTTTCATAACATTTAAAATAATTTTCCATTACATTTAAAATTCAAAGTAATTTTAATTATCTTTTAATAATTTAAGAAGACTTTTTTTTAGTTAATAATATAAAAGTTATATTTTCATGATTTCAATATTTAATTAAAAAAATAAATTCATAATAGCAAAACTTTTCACAACGTGCAGCATGTGCACGTTGCTAAATTCAGCACTTTTCGCAACGTGCAGCATATGCACGTTGCTAAATTCAATACTTTTCGCAACGTCCAGAAAATGCACGTTGCGATAGAGTCTTTCAGCAACGTGCATATATTGCATGTTGCTGAAAATCATTTTTCGCAACGTGCATGGAGCGCACGTTGCCAAAAAAGGGCCTTCGCAACGTGCATCCATGTTGCTGTATCCTATTTTTCTACTAGTGAAATTGTAATGCTTCTTGATGAATGTTTTATTATAGTAGGATTTTAAATTTGTGGTTAGCGAGGTTGGGCTATAACTCAGCCAAGTTTTGGGAACAATATCAATTTGATATAAAAAGTTTAAATTATAACTCTTATACCCTTGCTTTAAAACAAAATTCCTTACTTATAACCCACCCGAACTTGAGAAAGATGAAATATTTTTGTAGAAAATGTCATTTTATATCTTATACCATATTTAAAATAAAAATTTTCTTTATATAATCTTTATTCTTTTATTGAATTTCACCTAAATCTCAACTTACCAAATTATAACTTTCCATTATTCTCTCCCTCTTTTCCTCTAACTTTTTAATTTACTATATAAATTAAAATAAATATATATACTTTGTTTACCTTATACATTTAATATATATATATATATATATATATATATATATATATATATAGACTTTTTCATGATAAAATTTTGTTATAGACATATATATATATATATAGACTTTTTTCATGATAAATTTATTTATAGAGTAAGAGCGCGTTTGATTAGGCTTCTTTACTGGTCAAAACAGCTTTTTTAATGCCAACAGCTCTTTTAAAAAAATTTTGTACCATTTGGCTGCCACCTGAGAAGAGTTTTTGGATGATTAAAAAAGTTGTTCTACGTCTACTAGAAGAAACCCAAAATTGACACTTTTGGGAAAAGCTCTTTTTAAGCTTTTTTTAATTTTTGGTATATCAAAGATACCCTCATTTAATAAAAAAAAAATCTTACTTTATTCTTTCCTTATAACAAAATTCTATTTGAGTAATTTAATTATAATAAGTGCTTTTATATTTTCTAATCAAATAATCAATAACTTTTTAATAAAAGCTCTACTTTTAGAGACTCTACTATGATAAACTCTACTTATATAAGCTGAAACAAACAGGCCCTAAATATTAGAGAAAAAATTTAGCCCATAAGAAGAAAATTTTCTGGTCACAAATTTGTATAGCCAAATCTTAAACATTTACAAACAAGAATATTAGGATCATATATCCTTTTATCAATTAATGATCATGTTACATCAATGAGACATTGAACTTGAATTTGTGCATGTATATGGAAGATCAACTTGCAAAAATTTTCAAAAGACTAATCTTGAGGACAAAATTTGTACCATTAGAGAGAAGAGAAGGTATCGTATACAAGCTTTCAAATTGAAGTTTACATTCCATTATTAAATTCTTATTATAAATTTTAGTTTTTGAAGACTTCTAAATGTTTTCCATCTTTAAATTTAAGTATAAATTGAATTGGGAGAATGATACAATTAAAACCATTAAAAAACCTAATGATAGGTAGAATCTTTGAAGTCAAAATCACATGACTTTCAAAGGGGTCATGGTCAAATTAGCAAAATACATGTGGGATGGGGACATTCTATTTATCAAAAGCCTTCCTTTTTAACAGCAAAATACACCTTCAAAGCCTTCCCAAACACAAAATCTTCATCATTAGCTCTCTTCTTACCAAAATACATTGTATCTTGCAAATTTTTTTACACCAAAAAACTTAATACTTATAGATTTTTTCATAACAAAGCAAATAACATTGTATCTTGTATCAAACAAAAGTGTTAACAACAATTTTTAGTTGGTATCACATCCTTTAAACATAATCAATCACAATGTTTGGAAATTGAGGTTTATTATATGGTTTGAGATATATTGAAGTATAAAACTAATGTTGAGCCTACATCTACTAGCTTAGGTTTTTAGATAAAGTGTCAAAACTTAACATAGTATCAAAGCCCTTTAACCCAACGATTAGCCCAGATATAAAACCAAAAAGAGGTTATGAGGCCTGATCCATTTGCAAGAAAACGTGAGACCTTACACGTGAGGGGGCATACTGAAGTCACCTCCAACAACTGTTAAAGCCTTTGATCACATTGGACAGTTATTGTTTATTGTTTATATGTGGAGGACAGCTCCATATCTTATTACTTTGAAATACTTCATTGGCTACATATTACCAACATAGTTAGAGCATTAGATGACCAATTACCTGACCTCTCATTACACTAATTAACTATATATCCTTGTTCTTAATATCTATATTTCTACTACTTTTAGCTCCATCTATACAGTTAATATACCTTGTTAAAACAAATATTAAAATTCTATTATGATATTTTACTCAATTTGAATATTCTATACCAGAAGCTTCAGTCACTTCAAGTTTTGCAGTTATATTCTTAGAAAATGTTCTAAGTGCATGCTTTTGAAAATCTTAGGAACGCAAATTCTTGTTTCTATTTTGTCGGTGACTCATGTGGCATCTCATGCACATGCAATGCACATAAATTATTTTTGTTTTGTCATCATGTGATAAAACATTATTGTGATGTTTTATCTTGATTGCCAATCACATATATGACTAGGATATTTTTAATAAGTGTTTATCTTGATTGCCATTAATCACTTATCTGATTAAGATATTTTTTATCAGTGTCCTAGTTTATCTAGGAGATTATGATATGTCTTCTTATATTATATGATCTTTATCTAATCATACCTTTTGAGTCATATTGAGATTTTGTAGGATTATGATAATGATTGAGATTGATGTCAATTACTATATAATGCTATCTACATAGCCTATATAAGAAGGCATTCAAAATATAAAAGAATGAGGTGGTGGAGATTAGAGAGTTAGATGTTAATCATTTGTTCAATTTGAAAAGCTTTATGCTTTGGTTGAGTGAGTTAAGATTGTGAAAGGCTTAAATGTGATTAAGTTACATGAATTTGGTTGTAATAGATATGGGGTTGTGTAAGCTTAACGGAGTTAAGTGATTACATAAATATGTGTCAGTTACGAGAGTTATGTATTACTTAACTTAGTGTAGTTAACTTTGTCATTATTGTAAAGTTCAGCATCAAAAGAGTATGCAAAGGACTGGTGTTACAATCGAGGTTAATTAAGTTTGCATAGATTAGGTTACTAATTAAAAGTGAGTCTATAACTATAAAGAGTCCTGAGTTAAGTGTAAATACATATAAAACAGTGTATTATAGCTCTTGCTGCCAATGGATGTAGGTTGGTTATAGCCAATACACGTAAAAAATTTTGTTCTGATTTACTTTACTATTTTCAATTATATTATTCATAATTATTCATTCACTGTAAAAACTAACAATTGGTACCAGACCAAATACACTGGCATACAAGTGTAGATCAAATTTCTTTTGTAGGTATGAATGGACTTCTAAATGGAGGATCGCTCACTCAACCACCGTTGCTTGAAGATGCTAATTATGCTTATTGGAAAGTGAAGGTGAGAGCTTTCATCAAATCAATTGACTATAGAGTTTGGATTAGCATTATTAATAGTTGGACACCCCCAACAAAATAAATGTAGCTAGAGAGCAAATCGAAAAACCAGAAAATGAATGGACTAAAGCTGAATATAGACTTTCTAGTTGGAACTCCAAAGGACGCAATGCCATATTCAATGTAGTCAAAATTCAACAGTTTGGCCTGATTTTAAAATGGACAACCATAAAATGAGCTTGGGATAACTTTGAGGTTAAAAACAAAGGTACTAAAAAGGTTAAAGATTCTAAGTTGCTTACTTTGACTTTAAAATTTGAGAATTTAGTTATTCATGAAGATGAATCTATTAGTGATTTTCATACTAAACTTTGTGAAATTACTAACACTGCTTATATGTGAGGAATATACTGAGGCTAGAATTGTTGGAAAGATTCTTAGATCTTTACCAAATAAATTCAACCTAAAGTAACTACCATTAAAGAAAGCCAAAATGTGAAGCTGTTGAGAGTTAATGAGTTGATTGGATCTCTTCAAGTATATGATGGGTTTGACATCAAGAAAGAAGAAAAAGAGTATTCCTTTGCTTTTTCTTCAAAAAATAAGAAAATGATGACAGAAGACTTGATGATTCGGATGATGAACAGATTGCTCATTTGACGAAGAGTTCTATCAAATATATGAAGAAAAATCTCAAAAAGAAATATCTAGAAAAGTCTCAAAAGATAAGGAATTTCGACTTAAAAAGCCTACAGAGAAAATTCAAGAGAAGATTGAGAGAAAATGTCAAGTGTAATGTTTTGAATTTAAAGGATTTGGACACATTCAATCTGAGTGTCCTGATTTCAAGATGAAAAAGGACAAAGGCGTATGCGCAAGATGGAGTGATGATGACTCAGAAACAGTTCTGATGATGAAGAATACTCCAACAATTTTGTATCATTTAATGGAACTGTTTTAGATAAAGAGAAAATAGTTTTGTCTAATGCAGCTAAAGATGTTATGTCTGTTGTAAATGAATAGAAAGATCAGATAATGATGAAATAGATGCTAAGAAGCAAGCTAAATATTATGAAGAACTTCAAGAAGCATACAATGCACTCTATGAAATGGTGAAGATGTAGAAACTGCAGGTTAATGACTTTCAAAGAGAACAACAAATGCTCAAATGTGAAAAAGCCTTTGCAAATGAAAGAATCAAAAAACTGGAAGTTGTTGTGATAGACAAGACAAAATGTATCTAGAAACTTACTGCAGAATTGAATAAGGGAAACAAGTGCATGGACAAGCTCAAGATAGGCTTAACAAAGCTTGATCGAGTACTGAGTTTAGGCTGTGACAACTCCATCAAACATAGTCTGGGGTATGATGAAAAGAATGGTGCTTCAACATCAAAAATAGTGTTTATTAAAGCTACGAATTCTGGTAACAGTTCTAATTCAAGCTTTAAAGATATGGTTTATTTTGTTTCCTCATTGAGTTCTTTCAATTCAAATCCAAAAAAGGTAAGAAAATTTGTTCCTACTTGCTACTTTTATGGTCTCAAAGGTCACATTGGACCTAGGTGCTATAAATTGAAAAATTTGTTAAAGAAAAAGGAAAATCAGTTCAGATAGTCACTTAAGACACAACAGGTTTGGTTTAAGAAACATGAAACTCACTATAAAGTTACTGCATTTAATGTATCTTCCAATAATGTTTACGTTTGTCCTAAACATACGACAGGAAATGAAAAGTGTTTGAAAATTTTCAGTCAGATAAGTGATGACAAAAATTTTGTTTAGAAACTTATTGAATCAAAAAAATTATCTGCATTGAACATGTTACAACTGAAAATCAACTAGCTGACTTATTCACAAAAACACTTGAGCATCAAGATTTGAAAAACTGAAAAAAGTCATTAGCATTTGTCAGTTATCTACATAAACTCCGTGTGTAGTTATGTTGTTTATATTTGCAATATCATTAGTCAATTCTTTTAATTAAAACATGTTTGAGCTGTTTTGTTTGTGGAATTTTGTTAGTAATTTAATGTTAAATGCAGAGATGGCTACCAGTATATGATATATAAAAGCCATCCATTGAGAGTAACTTTAGTGTATCTTAAAAATATATTAAGGTCACGCACTCAAACGGAAAAGGGCTACCTATATACATGTGTTAAAGCTGATGTGTTCATTGAGAAAATTCACATTGAGATTAACTTTTGTGTGTGTTGCTCAAGTTAACCACTCAATTCATTTAAGTGCTAAACTAATGAAAAAATTATGTGTGTTTGATATTTATTAATAGCTCTGATACATAATTGGTTATAAAAAGATTATTTGATGTCTAGATATTTTATGTGAATTGCAATTGTTTTCAATTATGTTTTGTATAAATTTTCGATCAGTACTTTATATCTGACTTAGTTTGATTTTCTTGAGTGTAGTCTGACGTGTCAAGTGAACTAGGTCAATACTTTGGTTTGAGGAGGAGTTTGTTCAGTCACGGGAATATTTGATTTAATTAGTTTCATGGTTTCTCAATTTTATTTTCACATTTATGCACAAGTTGAGGGGGATAACATTTAGTTAAGGGGAGATCAATTTGTTATTTTGATTTTCTTTTATACTTTGGCACTTGTTGAGAAAATAAGGGGGAGAAGTATGGATGTTTCTAGTGTTATTTGGTTGTTATTTCATTTTTGTAGGTTGTTATTTCAGTCTTGTTTCTATGTTTAATTTCAATACTATTACATGCACTCATGCATGTTTTATCTATCTCAGAAATATTTGGATGTTTTCATCACAAGATGCCAAATGGGGAGATTGTTGGTATCTCACGTGGCATCTCATGCGCATGCAATACACGTGAATCATTTTTATTTTATCATCATGTGAAAAAACATTAAGTGTCCTAATTTATCTAGGAGATTGTGATATGTCTTCCAAAATTATATGGTCTTTATCTAATCATACCTTTTGAGTTACATTGAGATTTTGTAGGATTATGATAATGATTGAGATTGATGTTAATTACTATATAGAGTTATCTACATAGCCTATATAAGAAGGCATTTAGAATATGGAAGAATGAGGTGGTGGAGATTAGCTTGTTATATGTTAATCATTTATTAAAATTTTAAAAACTTTATGCTTTGGTTGAGTGAGTTAGATTGTGAAAGGCTTAATGTGATAAGTACTTGCACAAATCTAGTTGTAATAGATATAGAGTTGTGTAAGCTTAAGGAAGTTGAGTGATCAAATAAATCTGTGCTAGTTATAGGAGTTATGTCTTACTTAACTTGGTGCAGTCAAGTTTGTCATTACTGTAAAGTATAGTTTCAAAAGAGTGTGCAAAGGATTAGTATTAATTATGATCGAGGTTAATCAAGTTTACATAGACTAAGTTAGTGAGTGAGAGTGAATCTACCACTATAAAGAGTTATGAGTCAAGTGTAAACACATACAATATAATGACGTGCAACTCTTACTGTCCGTGGATGTAAGTTGATTATAACTAAACCACATAAAAATTTCTATACATTTACTTTACTGTTTTAAGTTATTTTATTCGTAATTATCCATACATTGCAAAAACAAACATGTTTTTCAATAATTATTTTTTCAAAACAAAAAACAAATTAGAATAATTCTGATTAAGCTTTTAGTTTTCTTCATTGACAGATTTATTGGGTTTACTATTCCTTATAGAAACCAGCCATTGTTCTGAAAAGTATATTTCATCCATGTATCTTTACTATATCTATTTTCTAAATTTTAGAAATATACAAAAGTAGCAACCATGTAAACATGCATTTCCTACTCAAACTTATTCTTGAATTAATTCTATTGGATAAACATACTATTTAATAAGAATTGTAACAAACGATCAACTTTGGATTATAAATTAACTTCTGATAACAAAATAATCTCCTTACACCTCCAATCCAAAACTGTGATTTAAACGGCAATTGTAATGCCAAATCTGGCCAATGCTTTCTTTCAAAAAGCTTAAGAATTTTCCTCCCTTTAAACTCTTTATAAGCCTTCTCTAATCCCGCTCTAAAAGACAATTGGCAAACACAGAAATTATATACTATTACAAAAAGATACTCAGCTGCACACCAAAAGATATATGGATCCATACAAAAACCTTGTAATTGTGACCATGATGATATGTTTAGCCATTGGATCTGCACCAATAGGGACGGCTTATGTGGCCTAAACAATGATGAACTCCAAGCATGTATGCCAACTGTGACCACCCAGAACCCTTCTCCTCCTCCGCCTGCTTGTTGCTCAGCTGTACCAAAAGCTGACTTCCAATGCTTTTGCAACTACAATGATTCCTTCTTAATAAGTCTCTATGACATAGATGTCAAACAAGCCATGCAGCTCGCTGCTAAGTGCAACTTGTCTATCTCTTGCCCTTGATAAGACGTTTTCAAATATGCATATCCAACTTGTTCCAACTATAGGGGTCAATTGCTTGGACTTTGTTTGTTCCTTATATTTTATGAATGTTTATATTTGCATATGTTTGCTTATAATAAGTTTTTAATAATACATTAGATCCATCTATTTGCTTTATTTAAGATATTTTTAAAAAATTATTTGCTTATCACTTATCCCATGTTACCATATCATCAACTAATTTATATAACCTCCAACAAAAATTATGACATCTCTTAACATGAAATAGTTTAATTCTTGAAAATTATGATGATCATACACCTAAAGTGATATAGTTATATCCCAATCGTTCAATAAGAGATGTTTCGTTGACGCCTTTGCATGCCTTGGTGTTAATTATCATTAGAAATGGCTAGTTTCTTTCACAACATTGTTCATTAATTGCTTATCATTGTTTATACACATTTTTTATCACTGTGTTGCACTGATATTGAAACTGTTCATTGCTTTTTCGAAATTAGGTTTGTAACTTTGTTACAATTTTTGAGCTGTTTTCGGGGTTGTGGTTTTTTATATTAATATTTGGGTCACTAAATGGTTAAGTGGGGTTTAATTTTTGGATGATTTTATTGGTTATGACTTTGACTAAGATTTGAAATAATTACAAAATGTATGCAGTCCCTTAATGACAGTACTTATGCACATGCTCATATGGCCTACTCCTATGCACTCGCTGCACACCAAGGATTCCATCTTCATTAAAATTCTGCAAATCTTGAAAATGGAATCTAAATGGATCACTTTTTATCATACGTGCGATTAAATTTAGGTCTCTACAAGAAATGGCATTATTAGAGTCTGCCATAACATGAAGCTATTTCTAACCTATTTTGATGGTTTTTCAGAAATTACATATGCTTAATATCTTTTTGTTACACTTACATTATGATGATCAAGTGTTTAGCATACTTTGTGATTGTTACATTGTTGATTACAAGCTCTTGTATTTATTTTTTATTTTTATTCATCCAATAATATTTTATCATGTCACAATATATATATATATATATATATATATATATATATATATATATATATATATATAATAGTATCGTGCATATATATATAATTTGGAGTTACAACATTACCATCAAGAGAAGACTAATCGTGGATTCAAATGAGAGCTAGTTTTTATGTATATTTATGTGTACTTTTTAAACAATTAATGTGGCAACAGTGAATGATATTATACGATGAAAAGAAAGTATAAAGAAAAATATCAACTGAATCAAGAGAATATTTTATAGTTTGTATTCCTAATATTAAGGTCAATATATATATATAGTGAAAAAAATAACTACAAAATAAAAAATATAAATGAGTGGTTAGATCGGTCAAATCTTTAAAAGAAGCTTGTTAATTGTTATCTGCTCACAATAAATAGTCATAGAATTATTGTTTATTACCGATCGGATGTGGGCTGGGCTTGACTTTGTGACACAACGGAGCCCATTAAAAAAATACAAAGGAAGTGGCTTGAGGAGTTGGAAGTGGTGGAAACTTTGCTAGTTTAAAACATGTATTCTTGTCACGCAACACTATTAGAAGATGTTGGAAATTTTGTGGTGATTGGAAAATTGAGTTCTACATTGTTACGGATTTTCTTTTGATATGTTAAATGAGTTTCTCTTAGTGAAGTATTTTATATTAATATCAAGTGAGATGTTCTTATAAATTGTTCGGAGAATAAATTAATAGATCTTGGTGGTTTTTGAGGCTTCAACATGTGTTAGTTTTGCAACACTTATCCTAAGGTTGCAAATTTTTGCAACAGAGCGAGAAGGATATTGTCAGACCCAAATTCCAAAGCTCAAAATGAACAATATCAGCTTGATTTAGACCCCAGATGTTACAATTTCAAATTTCAATTAATCCATTAATAGGTTTTTTTTCCGATCGTTCAATTTACTAGCAGAGCCATGTAGGGTCTAGGAGGGGCAATTGTCCACATGACATTCGAGAATTTTGCAACGTGATACAATGAGCCCCTAAAGTTTAAACAATGTCAAACTTGTCCTAATGAATTAAACCAAAATTAGAACTAAAAATCACAACCTGTTAACATAATTTTTCATATTAAAGCTTATAATAACCTTCCCTGAATCTACCAAATTAAATATCAATTAATAGTTTTAACCTAATATAATTAAATAGTTTCGTTGAGAAAAAAATGTGTTTCAACTAAATTTACACATCTTAATATTAATCCCAATAAATCATGTTCAAGTTGTAACTTACATAATTTACTGTTAATATTAGAATAGATTCATTCAATTAATAAAAAGTTATTTATGATTTATGTCTTTTAATAATAATGAGGTTATTATATGCTTTCGGAATATAAAAACATGTTATGAAAAAAATTAAATATATATATGTGTGGGTTCAAGCATTGTACCTTAATCTCTTTTTTTCTTTTCATTTTTTTTTTTTTTTTTACTTAAACTCACATACACTTCTCCACAACCGTAAATCTGCCACAATCCAAAGCAAGCACAAATTGGGCAAAACGTTGCAAATGGGTGGGAGAGTCCTGAGAGGAGAAAAATTGTTGATGATCATAAAGGAAAGGTCTTGACATGATTGATCGTCCAATGACAATCTCTTCTATCATACAAGTTACTCTGATACATCCCATGTTGTAGTAACATGTCCCCCAAAATTTGAGAAAAAGCGAAAATGAGTGGCTCAAAGCACCTCCACATGCTTGCTGGTTGGTCTATGTACAGACAAGCATCTCTGGCTTCTTGTATTGGAACAATAACCACATGAGATCATAACGGATTTCCTTTTCATTGATTTATTTATTTGTAATAATATATGGGAAGGAATTAGGTTCCTTTTAACACCACCCAACCTATAAAATTTAACATTAAATTGGTAACATGAATGTTCAGGAGTAAAAATATAAGATGATACATAATAATATAGAACATGAGAGTAGTACAACCAGAGATTAATACAAGAATATCGGTAGTACAATATGTCATAATATCCATATTGATATGATACATAAAGAAAGATATATGAAACTGGAATTTTGACATAATTTTTGTACCATTGAATCTAGTTTATATAATTAATGCACTTTAAAAATGACTTATAAAAGATTTTCAGTCTCAATTATTAAATTCCTGCTTATTTGTTTAGATTTAACGGTTCAAAAATTGTACAACAAAAGAGCTCTTGAGCCCACCCAAGATACACAGTTAGAGATAGAGGTATCTTTTTTTGGACTGGATCATCCGTGACAACAACATATTGTTGACATTTTTTCAATCTTCGGTTCAAGAGTTGAGATTATATTTAGCTTAATTAATGGACCTTGAACTGATATGATATATGATGACAAATAAATTTTTTCATTTCAACCATCCAAAACACTTAGATCCAATAAAATAAAAATAAAGGGCTAGCTCTTGAAGCTATCCCATCTTTTTGTAGTTGATTAATTTTTTAATTTATAATTCAGAAGTTGCAATTATTTTTTCTATAATGATTCTATTTAGTATGTGGAGTCTATCATTAAAAAATAAAAATTAAATGAATTGCAAATGAATATAATTTATATAACTTATTTTGTCTAAATTAAGTTAGAATTTGCTGATTTTGTAGTGCCGACATCATAGAAGGGATTATATATTTTCAACTGTAACAGCTCCTTGATCTACTTATAATCATAATTAACATGTAATTAATTTTTTAAATAATAAAAATCATAACAAATTTGTTTAGTGTATTGTTAGCATCTCTCTTAAATTAATAAATTTATATTAAAATATATAATTTTTATCGATTCGAAGATTATTCCCTCTTAATTAACATTGGAAATACCTTAATCTATTGGATTAGTTAAAATTGTAAACTAATCAAATTTGAATCAAACCGAAGATATTATTTCCCTTCCAATTCTACCCCGCTAACCATCACGCATCACCGAAAAGCACAGGGACATTTACGTCATTTAGTCCGCATTTTCCGTGCTTCAAATCGAAACTCACTTCACATTAAGAAACCGGAAGCACGAAACGATATCTTCGAATTCTCTGATTGTCTTCTCCATTTCTTCAGTTCCAGCGACCGATTCTCTCGGACGACAAGTCGTCGTTTCGCTTCGTTTTTATATGGCGAGGAGACCAGACGAGGAATACGACTACTTGTTCAAGGTTGTTCTAATAGGCGATTCGGGAGTGGGCAAATCGAACTTACTCTCTCGATTTACTCGCAACGAATTCTGCTTGGAATCTAAATCCACAATTGGCGTCGAGTTCGCCACCCGTACTCTTCAAGTAATCATTTTTATTTTCACTTCACTCCATTTTTTATTTTTTAAAATTTTTTTTAACTACGATCTGGTTCAAGTAATTTCATTTTTTTTTAAATTAAATTTTTATTTTTTAGGTGTTGAAAGTTCTGCTTTTGTTGATCTGGGTTCGTTTAGTTTAGAATTTTTATTATTTTTTAATTATTTTGGTTTTGATCTGCTTTGGTTTTTGGTGGATATTGATTTGATCTGTGCTTTTGACTTGTTACTTGCTGTGATGTGTTTTTATTTATTTAAGTGAATTTATTGCATGTCAATATTATGTGTCCTAAAATGTAATTTAATATTGCGGGAGTTATGCTGTGCATTTTATATAGATACTTGATTTTTGTGGACCGTTGGATAATCCTAGTTCGATGTTGTTGATTGTCATATTAGATAATTGAGGAATAAGGAAAAGGTCAGTGAATTTTCTGCGTTAAAAAAAAAAAAAATTGCCATGTCAGATGTCACATATACAAATTAAATTTAAGGATGTGACAAATTGAAAAAAAAAATTGCAGTATTCTTGTGGAAATGAAATTAGTCTTTAGTTTTGTAGATTCTTTTTTTTTTTTCCTCTTTAATATTAACAGCCATGTAGAGAATGTTCTTGTGTACCAATTTCGGACAACCAAAGTAAATCAAATATAGCCTTGGTCTTATTGGTTAATGAGAAGGTATAATGAATGATGACGTTGACAAATTTTGATTTTCAATCACTTGAATAATACTGTGGCTCCATATAATTTGTTATGCTATTTCCTTTCAAGTTGGAGATGCTGTTGTTTTAGTGGAAAGCAATACAATGGTGTTGCAATAAAGGGGGAGTTATATGAGTGGGATAAGATATTCCTCATCTTCCTTTCTCTTCTCATCTTGGGTAGGCAGTGGTAGGATAATAAAGGTCGGCATTGGATGTTTTCTTGAATATATATGGAGGCGTAATATTCATTAAATTAATATAGGAGATTATGTCCCCACGATCCCATCACACTGGAATGTAGCTCCATCTTTGTTAACTCGCTCGTCCTCTTGTTGTTTTCTCCCGGGCATATTGGTGTTTATGGGAGTTGGACTGTATCTCCATGTTTAAGTTAGTGATGCAAAGTTGAAACTAACCAACCAACCGTAGTGTGTATTTTAGGCAAGATAGAGTCGAGATTTCTGATCCTGGATCAAATTGGTTAAGTTGAGTTTATGTTGCACATTTTTTGAGTTGTTCCTGAACCTATCCTTAACATGTAATATGAGATTTGAGTTGTGTGAAGAAAAATGATTAATAGTTGTTATGAAGGATATCTTCTTTACTGCATTAACCGAACCTTGCCTTACAACCTTGGGTGCTTTCTTTTGCTTATTTTTCTAATAATTTCATGACAACTTAGCTAAAATAATCCAACCGTAGTTGGTTGAGCTTATAAGCGAAGCATGGGTTAAATTTGGATGAGTGGCCAATCCAGAATAGTTGATTTCTGTGTTGGACTTTGAGTGTTCATTCCGCATGTTGGGTTTGGGCTGACCTACATGTCTCAACCCCCTTGAGTAGCACCCTAGAGTTACACATTACTCATGGCCAACTGATAATTGACTTTTTCAAGATACAACATTTTATAATTTTTTTTGTAGACATGACTTTTGTAATATTTGGCTACATTGAAATGCTGACTTGGTTACAGGCTGGTACAACTTCCAAACTATAAGCAAATCATTGTCGTAAAGCAGCTTTTTGTTGTTTGCTTAAAGAGGAATCTGTCTTGTCTTCAGGTTGAAGGAAGGACCATAAAGGCCCAGATATGGGACACAGCAGGTCAGGAGCGATACAGGGCAATTACTAGTGCCTACTACAGGGGTGCCCTTGGAGCTCTTCTAGTTTATGATGTTACAAAACCAACAACATTCGAAAATGTGAGCAGGTGGCTGAAGGAATTGAGGGACCATGCAGACTCCAATATTGTGATCATGATGATTGGCAACAAGACTGATCTGAAGCATCTCCGAGCTGTTGCAACCGAGGATGCCCAAGGTTATGCAGAGAAAGAAGGCCTTTCTTTCATCGAAACCTCTGCACTTGAAGCAACAAACGTCGAGAAGGCATTCCAGACAATTCTCTCAGAAATATACCGGATAATTAGTAAGAAATCACTTTCTTCAGGCGAGCCAGCACCTGCTAGCATCAAAGAAGGGCAGACAATTGTAGTAGGAGGAGCATCTGAGGCCAACACGAAGAAACCTTGTTGCTCTTCATCTTGAAGGTGGCCATTATTTATCTCAATTTGCACACTTTTTGTTGTGTTCCCCTTTCCCTGATCTTTTTCCCTTCTCCAAAAGTGTTTATTGCTTCCAAGTTATTTGTTATTTGATGTTTGAACTTTCTTGTCATTCGTTATCGGGATATTTAATGATTTTGTTATGGCAGTGTTTGCATTAGGCATCTGGGAACACCTAGTGTATATTGTTTAATAGGATACAATTTAAAGAGTTGGCAGTTTACTTTCTGATCTTCTTTGTAATGACTTTCATCAATCGGTTACTGCCTTCTGTATTTGCGGAGGCCGTATTCTTCATGCATGGTCATTTTCTTTTTTAGATCTGAAAAATGTTGTAATAGAACAAATGCGTTTTTATAGAAATTTTATATAGCTTTTATTTTCAAAAATGATTTGTCATGAATCATCTGCTAATGCCTTTTCCTTTTTTTAAGGTTGAAAACTGGGTCTTCAAGAACTTATTGTAGCTCACAAGTTGCTTCAGACTATCATAGTATTGGAAGCCTTTGAACTCTAATTCAGCAACCAACCAATTCCTGTGAAAACATCGAATTCTTAGTAGTCACTTCCTTCCAAAGAGTAATTGCTTTTGATGGGGCTGAACTAATCCGTGTGAGGCTCCACAATTAAATCATTAATGTAATTTAAAGGCAGTTATAATGTTAACGTCTTATGAAATTTTTAATAGCCAGGCCACGTCTTCCACGAAGAAGAAAAAGATGACTCTTCTGCATGAGTTTGCTATGACAAATAGTTTTTACTTAGAACAACTTTTTCTCACGGATTTTGACCATTCACTTCGACGGCAAATATTGGGGAGTGTCAGGAGTTGCAAGAACTTCAATTTTTATAAAAGAGAAAAAAATTAAAGCAGGCAATATTTGACAGATTTGAAAGATTAATGTGAGAATGCAGTCAGCAGAGTTAAACCGTCTTACAATCTTCTAACAGAAATTAGAATTACAAACATGAATAGCTAACCACAGCAGTTGCCCTTTTGCTGGATTGGTTGTCCCTTCATCTGCACAGTTCCTGTCGACTTGCTGGCGGTAGGCTGGTTACCCATTCTGCCAAAAAGAGAATAAATATGAATTCCCAGTTATGACTTCTTGATTGTTCACCAGCTAATATATTAATGTAGAGACAGAGAGAGATTAGACACATCTAACATTCATTAGTTTTACACCATTTCATTTTTCAACACCATTGACGTTTTCTTCCAGATTAATTGATATCAACCATGAACATTAGGTCAAAATTTAACAACTGGAAAATTATCACAATTATGACATTTAACCAGTAAATTATAACAATGATCAGCATATTTCAAATCAAGATAGGAGCACAGCATCTGAAATTAGAAAAGGAGAGAATGGGACAAGTAGTCTTACTTTTTCTTGATCTCGCCAGCCATGGTTAAGAAAGCCTGTTCCACGTTGATTGAATCTTTAGCACTTGTCTCAAGGAATGGAATCCCAAGCTCATCTGCAAATGCCTGCAGTTCATTTGGATGGAAGCCAATAAAATTAAGTTCGACGAACCAATCTAGTTTGCCCTCTAAATATACTTATACTTCATTTATAATTTCTGCTTCAGCAGCTTTCAGCCTATGTACCACCTTAATCATGAAGAACTCATCAAAAGGTTCATAAACTTCAAAAGAAGACTAGATGCTAAAACCAAACAGAAAACAGTCAGTCACTAAAACAAATACCATACAAGTCACTAATCTAGACCCCAATAAATGCTTTAAGTTGATGTCTGAAGTGGTAAGAGCTAACAAACACAATTGAGAGTTTAGAACTTATTTTCAAAGTAAGCAAAAGAGACATAAGTAACAAAGCTATACCTTTGCTGTTTGCGTGTCTACAACCTTGCTGTCAACTAGATCACATTTATTCCCAACTAAAAGCTTGCAGACACTGTCATTTGCATATCTATCAATCTCATTCAACCACTGCTTGACATTATTGAAGCTCTCCATCTCAGTGACATCATAGACAATCTGTTGAAATCCAAACACATTTAAGAGCTCTCAGACACTTGCTGACAAACTAAGAAAAGAAAATACAACTTAAGCCTCCTTTTCAAAAAGGAATGCGGCATTAGCTTTCAAGCAACCTAATATTGATGTATTATTTTCACAAATTAGTCCCCAAATTTATAGGACTTTGCTAACAGAACTCAATAGATGGTTGAAGGTGGCAAATAGATCAGTAAATAAAAAAAAATTAATAAAATATAAAAAAAATAAAACCAACAGTACTCCATGGAGATTTTAAATATAATTACGAATGGAATAAGTAACATGTAAAAAAGCAAGTATGGTAAGAACTACCAAAACAGATCACATTCCAATATTAAAAAGCAATAGGCATAAGTTGCTCACTATAATCCCATGGGCTCCTCGGTAGTAACTGCTTGTTATAGTCCGGAACCGCTCCTGTCCAGCAGTGTCCCACTAAAAGTTTTAAACAATCAACTGTCAGACTAGCGTCATAGCATATATAATAAAACTTGATTCAGGCTGTACAATGAAGAAGACCTTAGAACATATAGAAGCTATTAGACTTTTACAATTACTTATCATGAACATTGACATGAGTTGGTTATCTGTTTCGGCTGTAGCAGTGCTAGAAGAGTTTTTATAACAAAGCCTCTTTCATTCTTACAAAAGAGCAAGCCCGCCACAATGTGCAACCAAAATGAAAGTTACCAAGATATCATTTTCTTATATAATTTTATTACATTACTACACTCTCATTTTCTACCTATTTTCTCACAAAAGAAATTCAAAACTTAGCCATCATATGCAAGTGGCCATACTTGACCACATGCCAGCCATGACATATCTGGATGCCATACTTAAATACTGAAGCACTCTTAAGATATATGAGCCATTCCACACTATCATTTCAAACAAAAGATCACCCCCATTAATTCACTTATCAAGTTTTGTTCGGATTTAAGCTACTAGATTCATTACACAGACTGCAAAGGACATTAAGATTTGATAAAAATTTTGACAACCAAATGTGAACCATAGTCTTCACCATATAAGCAAGTTTTACTCACAATCTGCAACTTGATTGTCTTGCCATCTAGCTCCACAGTTCTAATTTTCTGCCAAAAAAAATAATAATAATAAGTATCTGAGTCTATATATTGTACAATGACCCCACATGCATTCATAGCATTCATACATTCACGTACATAAATACACATATCCACGCACATACATACATACACCTATGCATAGATACATAGTTATGGAGAGAAAGAGACTCACAAAATCAACCCCAATGGTACTGATGTAGCTGTCCACATAAGAATCATCCTGAAAAATCAAAAATTTAAAAAGAAAAGTTAATTTTCAAAACCCTAAAATATTAATCAAAACGAAAACTTTTTACAAACCCAGAAACAATCAACACTCATCTTCCCTCATTACCATCTCAAAAACTGAAATTTCAATTAAAAAAAAAAAACAAAACCAAGAAAACTAAACAAACAAACCAACAAAAGAACACATTACAACAAACATTATAAAGAAGTCAAAAGCAAAAGTCAACTAACGGCAAATCGGAGAAGCAAGCACGACTTCCCAACAGAAGAGTCTCCGATTAGGAGGAGCTTGAACAGGTAATCGCTTCAAAAACAAAAACAAAAAAAAGAAATAATAAGAAATTTTAAATAGAAATAAAAAAATAATTATTAAGCAAATGGGTGCTTAGTGCTTACTATTCATTGCTCATGTTGACGGATTTGGAAGAAAAAACAATTAATTGGGTGTTTTTGGTTTGGCTGAGAGAGGAGAGAAGTGCGAAGAGAAGAGAAGAGAAGGCTTTGTATTGTGTTGTGCTGTGTTGAGGGAGCGATATGAGAATGGCTACAGCATTACTTGTCAATCATAGCCATCTCCACCTCTACGTCACCATCTCTACTCAATTATTTCACTATTATTTTTTTATTTTTTTATTATAAATTTAATGGATTGTATTTATCTATTGTTTATAAAAATGAGATTTTGTCTCCTCATGTTATGTACCCCCTTGGAAGGGATATAATTTTTTATCTACAATTTTAACCCTTAACCTAAGAGCTCCTAGGATACCTGAAAATGAGTTTTTTTTTAATATATATTTCTTGTTTTTACTAGGTAACTTGTTATCACCTTAAAAATAATATAATATTTTTTCAAAATTACATAATTTTGTTTAAAAAATATTTAAATAATCTATTCAATAATTTTTAATTAAGGGAAAATTTTTAATCACAAATCCAAAGATGTAACCAGATTTATTTCTTTCAGTTGGGTTAGGTAAAATTATATCTATTTATATGTATAATTATCATAAATTTTTTTCTAGGACTATTCTTTTATATTTATTATTTTCACATAATAATTTCGGAGATAAATATAAATGATAACAACAATCCTTTTATAAAGTCTTTCACAATCTAGGCTTGATTATTAAAAAATTTATAGAAATATTTAATATTTCATATGTAAAGTATTTCTTTCTGAAATTATTTATACTTTCTATGTAAATTTCATATATAAACTATTCACTTCCAAAATTATTATCATTTTCCATATAAACTAAATTTTTTAAAAAGAATCTTCAATGGGCTCCGCCCCTAGATAAAATTTTAATCACTAAATACAATTTCCAAGGGATTTTATACAGTTTTTGAGATGTCATCTATTAATATTAAGCACAAAAAATATTTTGTTAAAAAAATAATTAATTTCTTTGCAAATCACTAAAAATACCTTTTATCAATGACTTTTATTAAATCATTTGCTAATTGAAAATGGTAAAATTGAAGATTACATCTTTATTAAAGAATTCATTAAGCTACTTTTGTCTCTCCACCAACAAATAATTTGGCAAAACTTGTTTATTAGAGTGACTTTGTAAGTTTCAATCATCTTGTAAACTCGTTTGTATTTTGACATGGAAATAAGATATGAAGACATTCAATCCAATTAATTTATTTTAAAATTATTATAAGATTACAAATGGCTAGGACAAAAAATTAAAACCAAAAATGTATGAAATTTTCTCTAATTTTGAAAAATAAAAATTATTTATTACCCCATGTTAATAATATAAAAAAAAACATGTCTTTGATTTTAATATATATAAATGTGAACCCTTATTATTATTATAAAATAATTGGTTACTCAATTTGTTTTAAGATTTAGTAGAAGAAAAATTGTACTATATGAAGAGTTATGATTATGGAGGGGTCGTAGATTCTTCGATGAGGACGAATCAATAAAGATAATGATTAAGTGAGACTTTATGTTCCTGACTTTTCCTTTAAAAGTTGAAAACTTCTCGTTGGAAAATTAAAGAGAATTGACCTCTTTTTTAAAGTTAAATCTTTATTTAAATTTTAAATAATGTCTCTTAGAAACTATGGTAAGGTTTCGAAGTTCCGACAAAATTTTAAAAGAATCAATGGCTTCTGAACAATGCTGAAAGGACAAATGACATTTATCTTGGCAAAGATTTTATATATGTTTCATTCTCATAAAATGACAATTACTTTCTTTTATATAATTATTTAATAGAATAATATTAATAAATATAATCGAGTTGTAGTTCAATTTTAAATAAAAAATAATTATATATTTCTCTTTAATTACAGTATTAAAGTTTTTTTCAATCAATCGCGTCCGTAAAAACGATGATTTGAGGAGTAAAAATGATAATTTGAAGATAACTTCGATGGTATAATTAATAAAAAAATATATAATCATTTTCTACTTTAAATTAAGTCAAAATTTGAACGTATTTATGTAATTTTTTCATTATTTATTTATTTAATGATTAAAAAGTCTACTGTAACCTTTGAAATATAAGAATTTTTACTAAATCTAATGTTAAATAGAAGATCACGGAGTGTTTTGTGTATATTTCTTAAACTTTAACGGAGAAAATGTTATTTAATAGACCTTAAAAAAAAAGAATATTATCATTTACCCAATTAAAAATTAGTAAGTCAAGTTCACTTTTATTTATCAACGTGATTTACAATAATTTATCTAATTAAAAATTTTTGATAACTGCATTTTGCATAATCCAAAAAGGTAAGAATCCATCGATATTTTCTTTGTTCACAAACTTTTTAAACTAAGGTTCAATACCTTACAAGTTTGATAGGTGGAAAACATATGAGATATATATGATCCCAGTAAGTGATAAGCGAGGAATTTCAATCTAATTTAAAGTAATCGTAATTAATACTAGTGACTCAAATTTAACTAGAGCTTTGATGAGTACTTCTCAATTTGCAGTACAATTTATGCAAGAGAAGTTCAAGAAAAGAATCGAATTCTTCAATGACAAGCAAATGCAATCCCTGCCTTGGTGCATGAGAAGTTCAGGAATTGGATCCAAGGTGATGTTATTAGGATGAAAATGAAGAGATTGACCAATCCAATATGCCTTTTTTCATGTGAAAAAAAGAACTCAAATTTCAGGATCATTTTCTGCCATGAAAATGGATACTCAATTTCGCCCTGGATTAAAAGGGCATCTAAAAAAGCAATTAAAGATGATTAAAAACATTTTTAAAAAAACCTACTCAGGGCAAAAGGGTCTCTCAGAGCCATCTCTGTGACTAGGAATGGTGAAGTGCCTTAGCCTTCCTTCCTGTTTCTTCATGTACCCTTCACATAAAAATGCTTTGGAGAAATTGTCCTCCACCGCCCTGTTCACATCATGCACAAACACTTCAGTCTCTCCCTCCTCCTTGTTTCTTGCCATCATTCCAGCTGTATATATTGCAGTCATCCTCCCTGGTGCCTCTTCATAGTAGCCTGTTGGTGCATCAACCATGATCAGATCCCATTTTATGTCATAAACTTCAGCAGGCAGGCCTTTCAGGGCAAGTTGACACATTGAATATTTGGGATCACTAACAACTGTGCATTCAGGTCCTTTGCCAACTTCCATCAGGTTGTCAGCTTGGTTCACCTTGCTATCATATGTGACATGGTAGGATTCCAACATGGGAAACCGCCTTTGAATTTGCTCAATCCATGCCTCATCTTCTTCCAGGAAGATTGTTCTGCCACCATAGTTGAGTGCACTCCACATCAGGCTGTCATGGCCTAGGCCAAAAACCAGGAAGTTGCATGGAGACTTCTTTTCAAGAATTCTTGCAGTCACTAAGATCTCTTTGAGTGTTTGTTGTGGGGTGATTGTTGAGGTTGTGTAATGGATGAGTGCTTTGGCAAGGGGTTTTGGTATCTTTGTACAACTTGGTGAGCAGTTTTCTGCTTTTGCTTCTTTCACAGGATTAAAGGTTCTTGGTAAGTCTTTTTGTGAAGGGGGAGATAGGCTCTCCTCCTTTGACAATGATAAGCTTGATCTTAGCACAAAAAGAAGCAAGAAAGCAATGAATACTCCAAGTAAAAGTACCTTGAAATTCAATGCTTGATTGGTTTTAGACCTCATTTCTGGTTACTTGGAGAGCAGTACAAGAAACTGAAGATCAAGTTGATCTTCTGCCAATGCCTAGATTTGGGATGAAGAGATGGGGATTGGAGGTTATATTTTGGTTTGAATTGGTGCACGGAAGAAAAGGATGAGTTGAGGAGAGAGGTGAAGGCAAGGTGATTGATGTGTAATGCTTAGACATGAAGGAAAGATATTAAACTTTGTATGCTTGATGAGGACTGGAGAGCTGCTATGATTTTGCATGAAGCAAGCAAAAATCAGAGCTGGTTGGTAGACCTGCAAGTTTGGTGGGAGTTTTGAGTTATCATTTTCAGTTTCTTCTTCATTTGGTGAAGTAGTATAATTTGTTTTTTGTTTAATGTTGCAGCTAGCTATAAGTTTGGAGGAGTTTGATAGTGATATGCCTTTGATAATGATATGCCTCCTCATACTCATATTTATTGCTAAGTTGTTTTCATCTGGTTGTTAACGTAATCAAAGAATACTGACATGGTTTGATAACTTGAATTTTTTATTTTTTTTTAATGAGGTTAGGCCAACCTTTTAGTATTCATGATCTGATGATAATTGTGTAATTGTTAGTTGAAATATCTTAAACCTGGCACATGACACAGAATTTTAAATCAAAATATAAATAAAACATTTAAAAATAATACCCTCAGACAAATAGACTCAAATTACGTCCTAACCAATAGCTTTTGCTTTCAGAACTTATGGGGATTACAAATATAACATTGAAAATTTTCTGCTATAAATCCATTAGCTTATCCATAATCAAGCATGAGAATACTGCAACAAAGCCCTACACAGATCCCATGAATTTTGGCCCTGCATCAGAACTTGACCGCAATTTTGGCATGGTTGGTTTCTAATCATTGAGTAAACAGAGCATTTGAAGCTATTAAAAGTGCTTTCTTGTGTTATTTTTAGGATTTGAAATGTACTAAGAGTAGCTTGAGAAGCTCAGTTAAAAAGGTGCTTCCAGATGCTTTTACGGGAAACACTTTTGGTTAAAATGCTTCCTACAAAAGCACCCCAAAAGGCATCCTAACAATGTTTCTCCGACATCATGCAGAAAACTCCAGAAATTATCAAATCCAACATCACATTTGGAATAAATTTTTATCAATGCACAAAGCCATAAACTACTCAAATAGTTAAATTTTTATGTCTAGTCATGCAATAAAAACTTGTAAACTTTAACCATCTGCAACTAACAATGAACAAGTCGGAAACTTTACTGCTTTTTCATTGCTCATCTCTTTACATCAATGAGAACAATGTCTTATACTGTAACAAGCCTTATGAGTTACATTAAGGCACCTGAAGAAAGGAAAGAAACCATCTAGTCTCAATGAAATACTAGCCTGTGATGATCGAATACACTTTTTTTTTTTTTGTAAGATCACTGGGCCTATACAGGGATTGAGGTAAAATTTGATTGTATAAATAGTAGTTTAGCTATACAAGGCATGGCTCTAGCAAATGAACAATGCCAAAGAGACCTATTCCTCAAACAACCAAAAATTGAATTGTTGTCTACCTCAGAAACCATCACCAGACATGTACACTTGGTAATGAAATTAATTTACTTTCACCTATCCGCCTGTTTAAATCATATCTAAAGAATTTTATAGGTAAAACTTCACAGAAACCTCTGATCGTAGACATTATTTGTCTGATGGGAAGAAATCCATGTAAGATCTATTATTACCAAGCCTCTTTAATGGTGAGAATAGTTGGATTCTTGAAAGACTTTTTTCTACCAAGGATGGGAAGATAGCCATTCTGCAGGGACTTTCTGGATCAAAACTTAGGCATGTAAAAATTTCCTTTCAAATGTCATCTTCTCCCATAGTGAAGAAGAGACTGGGCTTGTCCATTATCACCATAGGTTTTCTGGGCCTTGGTCTTGTCCCCGCGAGCTTTGCGGACAGCATGCTGGATCTGCCTCTCATGTTCTTTGAGCATTTCATCAAGGTTGCCGCCTGGTGGCAGCAATGGTCCAGAGTAATGGATCCGGTTCTTCTTGGAAATATAATCCTGCAGTCAACCATAAAGATTAAGATATTAGTTCATAACTCCAGAAAGTCACAATGAGTGAGTTGAGTTCCATGACACTAGGCCTTAGACAATCAGTGAAAGCACATTACTCAATGTCAATGTCCCTTATCTCATATGTGAATGTTTATGATTGTGTGTGTTTGTCACTAGTGTTTAACTGATGATTTCAATAATTCCTTTACCGTGGTAGAATCCTTTCCGGGTGGTCTTTCATCCTTCTTATATGAAGACGTCGGCCTATCCAGCAAATTTTGGGACCAATCACTTATCCCAGAGTTGTCAGACCATTGTGAATTGAGTCCATTCTCTCTGCTACAATCTAAATTAGAAGCAGTGCCTCTAACTGCAACTGAATTGGAAAATCTGGATAACCCAGCTGCCCCAGGCTGGATATTTGTCGATGAAGATCCATACATACTGGGCCGCTTTGATTGGCCTGAATTGGAATAACCATTTCGTCCCATTCCTTTGGGAGGCTCAATAGGAAAGCCAGAGCCAGCATCCTCTTCTGGATTGTACTTTTCACTATTGCTCTTAGGGTGGTTACTCTGTCTTTGTCGCTTCTGTATGATAAAAAAGTCTGATTAATGAAGAAACTAAATCATTGGAAATAACAAAATACAAAGTGAATATGAGTTAAATATATGCTTTACTACAAATTACCTGTATGGATGACTGCAACTCAGCATTGGCATCGGGTGCTGGCACAGCCTTAGAATCTCTGGAAGCTTTCTTAGATGATCCTTTACCAACAGCTTGCCTGGTTTACATATGAGCAAATGTTTATCATGAGAAAAACTAGCAGACAATCTAGAGAGTTTCTATTTATGTATGTATATCCAATGCAAGGTATTTAAAGTGCTAATTGCACCAGGCATCAAAGCTTGGTCATCCAATCATACAGATAATTTTCTTAGTAAACACATGTAATTTTATACAAATTATCAAAACAAGTGAATCAAGTTGTTTTTAAAAGAACCTGAAAATGCAGTAGCTGCTCCCTAACCAATGAAAAAGAGAGAACAGTGCACTTAAAATAATATAACATCAGAAAATGGTCACCTTCTTTCGCCTTCTCGATGCTTGACATCATATTCCTTGCTTGGTGGGTACTTGGGCAAACTAGATGGATCACAGGGAAGAGGCTTTGTTGTGAAGAACTGGAGAGACAAAAACTCAAAAAATTTAGCTTGTACAATCACCAGAGCAAATCAATAGGAAATTAATACACATAGCAACTATAAAATACCTACCTCACTTTGAAGTGCAGAAGAAGCTGTTCCACGGACCTCAGGCTCTGTTGAAAGGAGGACATCCAAAAGGGACAAAGCTGATGAGGGAAAATCCCTGAAAGTGTCTCTAACACAACGCTTGTAAGGATGTTGAGGTTTGAAAATGGTGGCATGTGGCAATTTTGATCTCTTCCAGTACTCCTCTGATGGTGATCCACAAAGTTTGAAGATCTTATGCAGCTGCTCCACCTATAAAACATAAATTAAGAGATACTGACATCCCATCAGTTTCATGTTACTCAAGACTACATGGGCACTACTTGCAAAAATAAAAAAGCCTTTGTTTTACTAAAAAGGCTTCCTGAAAAAGCATCTTATCTAGTGCTTCTCCAGATTTAATAGATTTTGTTTAATCACATTCTACTATCAACAAGATGATCATAACATAGTTGGTCCTTAGAACTGTTAAATGATTTCTTTTTTCCCGGATAAATGGGTTAACAAAGTTTATCATGCATTCAATATACCATGTATGAGCAAAGTACAAAATTTTGTTCTTAATATGCAATTATTAAAAAGTAAATAAATAAATAAGAGCAAGTACCTCCGTTCTTCCAGGCATGATAGGCTTCCCAGCAAACAATTCAGCAAGAATGCAACCAGCGCTCCATAAATCTACTGTAGGTCCATAGTCTGTAGAACCAAGTAAAAGCTCAGGTGGTCGGTACCACAAAGTTACTACCCGACTAGTCAGAGGTTGCTTCTGGGAAGATCTGAAGAAAGTTGCCAGCCCAAAATCAGCAATTTTGAGATTTCCGTTATGGTCTATCAGAAGATTTGAGCCCTTGATGTCACGATGCAAAATCCCACGACTGTGGCAATGTTCAAGTCCATGAAGCAATTGTTTCATGTAACATTTGATCTGCAAGACCAAAGCATAAAATTCCAAATTTGAGAATATGACCACAGAGATAGATTACCATAGATTAAGTCTTTCTTCCTTAAAAATTAAAATCAGATTGTTAAATGAGCGACAATTTTGACACTGAGATGACAAGGCATCAATATACAAATAATGCTTAATATGAATCCAATGAGGCATGTGGTCGAGCTTATCATTAAAACGAAAGAAATCTCCACCCCATTGTTTACCTTCACGCTACAGCCACGTTATTTTTATGATTTGCAATTTGCAAAGTTTGCAAGCCCAAGAGGTTTCATGTCACATGTTGATCAAGACCATTAGAAATAGTACTTTTGGTTGTAAAGATTGTTGTTATAGAAAAATTTATATTGGTCTCAACAGCTAAAACTAGAAGAAGAAGTGCAAGCACCTGTGCCTCTGTGAACTTAACCCCAGGCGTAGCTGCAAGCCCTGCAAGGTCATGCTCCATGTATTCAAATATCAGGTATAGACTTCCAGACACCCTTGAAGTAATTAGACCTTCGAGCTTCATGACATTTGGGTGATCAAGCCTCCGAAGAATAATGATTTCTCTTGCCATAAAACGGACGCTTTCTGGATCCATATTAGCAAACCTTACTTTCTTTAATGCAACTAACTTATTATTCTCCAGGTCACGGGCTCTGTACACGCTGCTGTAAGTTCCTTGTCCAATCTGCAGCATTAGCTTAAAAATATGAACAGTAAATAACAAAATATTAAAGGGGAGAAAGAAGAGAAGAAGAGGGGGGGTTGGTGGGGGTTGGGGGTGGGTGGTTGTTTGTGTAAGGAAAAAAAAAAAAAAGGCTCGCTAAGGCCAATTTATTTTCCCAGTGGCTGCCAACCATAGTGGTGCAAAAACTTAGATCAAATTTCAAAGTGGTACGCAGAATTTCAATGCAATGAGAGTTCATGTCCGACTGAACACACTTCAGGTTTTGATTAAAGCAATCTTTTTTTTTTTTTGGCATCAGGGGAGCTGTTTGGCAGGGAACATAAGTTTAACCCCGACAATAATATAAGCAGCCCTCAAGATCCAAGAACTGATTAATTTGCTTGCTTTACCATGCTGTAGACAAACCAACTTGCATGGGAAGTGTTCAAAAACTTCCAGAAAGCAGACACTAATTCACAAGAAATCATTTCTCAGGAGAAATACATTACCGGACCATAATCAAACCAGATCAATGCATATCAGAATATATCCTAATCAAGTTACAAAAGATTCAAATCCCAAATAATCATTTGATTGTGGATTCAGAGCAATTTGTGCTATTAAAGACAATATTAGGTACAAGAAATGCAGCTAAAAAAGCATATGATCCTATTTAATACAATTTATTTTGCATAATCATACAAAACTTAGGAATAATGCAGTGTCTAATGCTAGATTTTAAGAAAGAAGTTATGCCGTGTTAACTAGACAGTAGATAACCAAGCATGTTCACCTATGTACAAGACAGGCATGATGTGTTTGATCATGTCCATTCCTTCACGCTATTGAATCTACACTCAAGTAGCCCTTTTACAAGCATGAGAAAAAACATACACAAAATTGAAACAAAATGACCCGAGTCTGAATCAGACCTTCCCATGAGAAATCCAACAAAGCACTGCAGAAAAATTCAAGAATATACTGGAAAAACTTTATCCTTCTTTTTTTCAAAATTTGAATGTTTCTCATAACAACTGCCACACAAAATTAGTATATTAAAAAAAAATGTTTAGGGAAATTGTTCTATGTCAAGACTACAAACGCACTTACGATGCAAACAAGAAAACAATGAGATTTTGAGTATTCATTCACAAGAACACAAGAAAAACTATGGCCCTTCACACATTTGAAAACTATGAGCCTATAGACAAATGATACTAATAACTACATTTCTAAATACTATACACAAAACTTAAGCTCGGCAAAAGTCTATAAAGTTTAAATTCAATACCGTTAGCGATAATGAATAGCACAAATGAAATGTAATCATAAACTAAAAAATCACTCACCTTGTCCAACTTCTCAAATGAATCAGCCTTTCGGGGTACCCATCCATTGATGGCTTCCCCGGCCACTGCAGCCAGCCAAGAAGGCCAACCAGCAACAACCTGTGCTCCTCTCTCCCCATCGCCTACACTACTGATTCTATTCAGCCAAGGATGATCTACTGCCGCTCCAGCTGTCCCAACCTCCATCTTCCCGTTCTTTCGGAGTTCCTTCTTGGCCTGCTTCTCCACCTCCCCATCATCAGAAGAGCCCACATCATTATCCGCGGAATCATTATGTATCAGCCGTGCATTGGCTTCCTCACCAGCACCATCTGGCTCCACCACCACAGCCACATTCTCCCTCTTGAAGGAACTTAATCGCTTAGAGGATCTTTTGGTTAATTCTTTGTCCTTTGAATTGTTCTCTGCAGCATATTCGTTTGCTCGAGTCCCTTTCGAGCAAATGCAGCCCATGATTGTAAGTCGAATGTTCAAAACCTCCTCTTTACTACATATGTTCCTAAGTTATCCAAGTGATTCACCGCACATTCCCACTCCCAACTCTCTAATCAATCAATTTCTCTCAACAATCTGCTCAAAACCAACAAGGCCAAAAGATTCAAATCCATTCAAAAAGCTTCCCCCAGATCCAAAAACTTTAACAAGATTGAAAGATCCCAACAACCCAGACCTCAAAACAGCTGAAAAAGAGTGAAATGAATCCAAAAGAGGCTACTTTAAATCAAATTAAGAAACTCCCAGATCCCAAAACCAAATGAAACGAATGAAAAAACCTCCTTGAAGCTTAAAAATGCAAGTACATTACCCTCCCAGAACCAAAAAACAAACCAAAGCTCTGAAACTGCACGTGGAGAAATTTAGTTGAAGGCTGGCGTGTGCGTGCGCGTTTGGGACCCGAAAATTTCTGGTCTGTGTTTGGTAAGGGACACCAATGAAGTAGGAATCCAACTAGGAAAACCAGACAAAAAACTGCCCAAAAGATCTTGCCAAAAACAGAACAAAAAATCACCCAATTTGGGACGTGTAAAATGAGTTGCAAATTGTATGAAACAAAACAAAAACAAAAACGAGAGAGGAAAGACACGCAAGGGAGTGAATTGCGGATCACGGTTGATCCTAGGAACGCGAATAGCCAATAGATATTTTTGGATAATTTGAAGTTAAGACAATGGAAGACATTAATGTTTATCAATCAGTTCATGTCAAGATGGTTGGTCTGCTCTGTTTTTAGACTTACAAGGACATGCGTAGAAAATGAGGTAAACTGTAGGAGGATGAAGCTTGCGTTGGAAGAGCTTCGACACGGGTGGAGTCCTGAGGTGGTGCCATGTGGAGGAGCTTGTGGGACCAGTGAGTTGGTTTGGGTCCCAGAGAAATATCCTTTGAGAAGGACATGGCACTGGTGAGTTGACAGTTGTGACCAGCGGGCGAGTTGTAGGTGCCCTCAATTGGGCTGAATTGGACTGGGTTGATTTTGGTTCGTTATCGACTTTTGGCCCATTTATGAAAAAAAAATAATTAACACAAGTCTCTTTACCGTTGGAGTACTTAATGAGTGTTTTTTTTTTAAATATATTTCTAATTTTGTTTATAAAAATATTAAAAATAATATTTTTGACAATTCAAAACCATTTTTAAAACATTAAAGCACATCTTAAGTATTTTATACCGGTTAGTGTGAATTCTCCTAGTATAGAGTTTATTTACAAATAATAGGATTTTAAAAAATGAGTAATGCTAAGTATACAACTAAGTTTATACAACTTCACTCATACAACTTGATATGGCACAAATTCACTGGGTGGATAAAAATAAAAAATATATTAACTAATTTTTAATTAATAAAATGAGACCACATATCCACTAGATTTATACCATATTAGGTTATATGGGTTAGGTTGTATAAGTTGATTGTGTGTCTGGTATTATTGTTTAAAATATAATTGGTTTGATAAATGTTAGTGTGGTATAAAACTACAGTGCTTAAAAGTAACATAAATTACTCTAAATATTTTATTAAAAAAATATTATTTCTAAAATAATTTTTTAAATGTATAAAAGTATTTGAGCACATATATCAAATTAAGTATTAATAAATTTCAAAATATATAGGTGTAGATTTCAAGTTATTTTATTTTTTATTATTTTGTTGAATTTAGTGGTGTAATATTACTCAAAATATGCTTAAAAATTAAAAACAAAAAAAACATATATTCACTTGCGACTACATATTAAACTATGATCAATTTCCATTACCACTTAGCTTCAATAGCCCATGCTCCTTCCTCACCCATTATTTGACCTAGATGAGATGAATCAAGTGCAAAGAACCACTTGCTTCAATAGTTATTTGGTCACCGTTTATTTGACCAAGATGAGATAGATAATAGCCCATATTACTTTGTGACAAGTTATTTGACCTAGTCGAGATGAGCCGAGCATAAAAGATATATTAATAAAAGTCACAAATCACATAATTTAATTTACTCCAACCGCTCAAAATCGCAATTTGTTTATCCCAAAATTCTTTTAAGGTTACAAATTCAATTATAATATAGTAATGTATGTTATACCAGATAATTGAAATGTTTGGATTAAGCTACAGAAGAAAGAGAGCATTTTCACATGACGAATAAAGGGTACAAATAAAATAAATGCAACTAAACCAAAAACATGACTTGCATAGAATTAGCATGTTGAACAACAATCATGGGAAATATATGAGATTTACCAATGCTGTAGGTCCGATATCAATCACATTTGCTCTCTATATTATATTTTCACCACAATAAATAAAATTAATTTTTGAAATTTGATGACACATCCATGACTAGATCACCCACTTATTTTCCCTAATACTTGTGCTTGCTAGCAATACTTTTACATTTAGTACATACATTTAGTACAATATCCAATCATCAAGATGTGGCAACTATAAGTGACATCTTAAGTTTTGTTTATCAACAAAGTAACAATAACTTTGATATTATTATATTTTTTATCACATTATTGAAATTTAACTTATATAATATTTTTACTATTTCTCATTTTTAGCATTTTGTTTACATCATAATTTATCAATTGTTGATTTACATCCATCTTTTTTATTTGGATTTCGAAAATGTTGACAGGGGATATTGTATAAATGGGATATTATATGTGTTTTGCATATTTTAGGTACTTACTTTGTTTTGTTTTGTTTTATTGGAACGCAAAAATTAAAAATGACTTCACCTAAGATTGATTTCAATCAAAGATTAATTTATATGTAAATTAAATAGGACATATGTGAAATTAGCAAATTTTTAGGTGAGTTATACTAGGATAGATGTGGGTGTCTGTAAATAGAAAGTGGTTTTGGGTAAACCCTTTTTTAGAATATATATATATATATATATATATATCTTTAACAATAATTCTACACTTACAAATTTATATACAAAATTAATGTGACATCAAGTGAATGGAAAAATTAATATGAGTTTTCAATTTATGATAAGTCATCTAAATTAGTAGTGTCACATCAACTTCATCATAAACTTTATTACGTAAACATTGCTCACGAGGAAATCAATGGATACACGTTTACAATCCGAACATAAATTATATTCACAGTTCATATTATTTGGACTTAATTATTTAATTTAAATACTTTATCATCGTGAAAAGTTGGTAGGGTCGCATTATACTTAGTTTTCGTCCTTGCAAACAAAAAAAGTACAAAATATTTAGGTTAGGAATTTGATTTCAAATAGTTTAACCTTATATTCAAATTAATAATTAGTTTGCTAATCCTTTCGTAATTGACAAAGGTAATGCAAACACTATCAAACATCACATCGTTCAAAAAGTCACAAATTTTTTAATTACCTCTAATATTTCAACTAAATTCACCCAAGGAGTTGTCGGTATTCAATTGACTAGGCGTTTGAAATTCACAAGTTCAAATAAAATAGTTCAAATTATTTAATTTTATAAACGTTAAATGTAAGAAGAATGACATTATCATACCACTTATAAATATTAAGGCACGTAAAAGTAATGTGACTTTACCGCAAACATGACCTGCAATTGTTTATTACACAGAGCATCAATGCTCAACTCTGCCTTCATCACGATTATATGATCAAATGTTAATGACTGCTTAACTCTATAGCTCAGGTTATTAATGTTTAAGATTTATATGAATTGAGAAAATAATTTTGTTCTAACATTGAAGAGGAAAATATATGCAAATAAAAAGATCATCGTCGAATGAAAATTTCTATTTAACTGTATTTAAAACTATATTTAACTATATTTTTATGAACACAAATGACAAATCCATCGGTGTCCATAGATTTTTATGACGAAGTAAGATTATATTATTATAAATGAAGTAACCCCATAATTTAGATATAAAATAATGTTAAGTGACTGCTTACTCAAAAGGCTTGAGTCATTAAATAAATGATCCAACATTAATATAATGATTATAAGATCTAAATGGCTCAAAACAGAATCTTGTTGTAATATTGACAGTAAAGTTTCTGTTCAGATTAATTAAAATATTGCCAAATTACTTCCCTACTATAGTTAAAATATAGAGTAATGTTACTCATACAAACTCACACATATAAATTAGCGTGACATCTCTATATGATTGACATATCATCCATGTTAATTAATGTCATTTATTATTAATATATATTTATCAAATCACTGCATTTATTTATCAAATCACATCATACCATGTCAATTTGCATAGGTAAATTTATATAAATAGTTTATAAGAGTAACATTACTCCACTCCAGAATAAATATATTGGCATTAATAATAATTAATTAGAACTTTAATTTCATGCGCACGACTAGTAAGGACAACTGTTATAGACTTTTTTTTTGTCATTATTAACCTTGCCTCACTTCATTTTCATATTAAAGCATATTGAAATTTAAAAAATTTATATTAGTATAACACTAAACGTAGTTAATTATGAAATTAACATAAGTTGATTTTATTGTCAGTATTTCACTAATATTATGTGAAATGTGAGTTTTAAAAATTACAAATTTATATCTTTTAACTTTTTCAAAAGACATTAGAGAAATCTTTATTTATAAATCTGGACAAGCCTTTTACTAGCAATAGCCACTAACTTGAAAGGAATCCTTCTGTTCAACGGAGTTGTCTTTGATAATACTCTCAAAGGAGAAGGAAAAAAAAATCGATGATTATTTTTTGGGTTAAATTCCTTTTTCACTCTTAGTTAAGACAATATATGAGACCACTTTATGAAGTTAACTTGAATTAAATTAAAACTGAAGCAAAATAACTTAAGAAGAGGAGTAGTTAATTTATGATAAATTTAATTTAATTATTTAACTAGAATTAAGATTTATTTATTTATTATTACTCAAAATCTATTAAAATAAAATTATGGTAAAAAGTTTATTTTCTATTATTTTACTATTTATTAAGAAAATCATATATTTTCTAACTTTACATATGAATGGTTGTTCAAGTACTGTCCACTTTTTGACAATTGATCCCTGAGGACATTGATGTTGTTAAAGGTCAAGAAGAGTAAGGAATATAAAATTTGACTTAACAAATTAACAAGTCACATAATTTAATTTACTCCAACATCTCAATAACTCAAAAAATCATTTATCACAAGATTATTTAAAGTTACAAGCTCAATTATCATATAACAATTAGTGTCACATTATACTGACCCACAATGGGTTGGTTCAAGTAGTAAAAGGTGACCAAAAGAGAGTGGTAAGTTTACTATGAGATATCGTGATAGTGGGTTGTAATTATGTACATAAGCTGACTTGGACACCTCGGTTATTGAAAAAAAAAGTTATGTTATACTACCTTACAATGTTTGGATTAAATTATAGAATAAATAAAGAATATTGTAGGCCAAATGATATGATATTAATCAATGTTGTAGGTCCAATAACCTTTGCTCTTCCTGTTTTATTTTCACCTCAGCAAATAAAAACTAATTTTTGAAATTTTGAAACATATCCATGACTAAATTTCTCCTCTTATTCCTCATATTACTTTGTACTAGCTAGTAATACATTTTTCATTTCGAGTTCATTTTTTAATCAATAAAATAATAAAAACTTTGATATTATCATATTATTTATCACATTTTGGAATGAAATTTATATAAAAAATATAAATTTAATTCTTTCTGATTTAATCATTTTATTTACATCATAATTTATATATTGGTTTACCTCTCTCTCTCTCTCTCTCTCTCTCTCTCTCTCTCTCTCTCTCTCTCTCTCTCTTTTACTTAGGATTTCTAATATGTTGATTATGGATATATAGTATAAAATGGGTTATATATGTTTTGCATATTATAGTCACCAAATGTTATGTTATGTTATTTTGCTTTGTTTTGTTTTAATATAGCCTTAAAAAAAACTTAATTTTTGGCAATCTTGTTAGAAAAAAATATTATGACAATCTTAACTCTTAATAACATTGTTGGTTTTTTTGCCCTTCAATTTAATATTAAAATTTATTTTCACCTAGAATCAAATCAAAACTCAAGAAGATTTATGAAATCATTTTTCTCACCTTTGAACTATGGAAAAAATTTATGTAACTTTAATTTGAAAACAAATTTGTAAAGATAGTTACAAATACAAATGCTCTCTTAAATTAATATTCATTATTCTTATTTAATAATAAATACCCTCAGCCCCAAACAAGTACTTATTCAAGTCCAACCAATCTCAAGCTGAAAGTGCAGATATATCTTTGTAACCAAACAAAACAAGTACAGCTATTAAACCGGTCTTAGATTTCCCTAAACCGACACCGGACACCATGTAATAAATTCTTCATCTAACGGAAGTACCAAACGGACAGCTTCAAAATACCAATATATAAATAAATAAATAAATAAAATCAAAAAACAAGTCGCCGTAAACGCCGCCAGGGCAATTGCCACCTAGGCTCGGAATAGAACCCGAAGCTAACTCTTAAAATATACGAAGCTAGAGGCTCGGACCGTCACAGCTGGAGACAGCCTGTCACCAACAAAGCCCCACTCACCTATTCCCCCTAACTACGTTCTCTCTCTCTCTCAATCCCCCTCTCTCCTCTGTCTCTCTTTCGCTCCCTGACCCCCCTCTCTCTCCCCTTTCTCTCTGTTTTCTCTCAGTTAGGGTTTCTCGATCTCGTTTCTCGATTCTATGATTCCTCCATCGTGCTCGCCAGATCAAGATTGTTCGTTTTGTAAGCTCTTGTTTGATCTAACTTTCGTCCATTCTCGTTCTCGGTTTTGCCATTATTGTGCTTGTTTGCTTGTTGTCGTCGGTTTATTTGTTCTCGTTACGATTTTCTCGTCGTTTTTGTGTTTTTCTTGTGGAGCTGATGTTTTGGAGCTTGTAGCTGTGGTTCTGATGATTGTTTTGTATTTGTTTGTCTTGATTTTGTGAAATGCATTTATTTGCAGTGGTCGTTAGTGGCGGTTCACGGTTTGTTGCTTTGTTGTCGATGATTTGGTGTCTGTTTGGTTGCTGAGAAAGTGAGGGAAAGAATAGGAAAGGGAAGAATGAGATATGAAATTATGTATATAAATTATTAGGAAAAAAAAGGAAATATTAGATTTTTACATTCCTGTTACAATTCACGTAGTTACTACTTTTGCGTACAATATTGGAAGTTTCGCATGCAAATCATGTAGGTATTGTTGCAAGTTTGATGGTTATTTAGCATCAAATTCTTTAAGTTAATTCATCTTAATTTGCTTTTGCTGTGAAGCTGGAATTTATTGCTGGTTAAGGGAATTTATGATTGTGAGTTGTATTCCAAGAAATATAACTATAGAGTGGTAATGTATGATAGTTTTTTTTTTTTTTTGTTTGATTCTGTAAAACTAGTTTATTGATGGTAATTATATGTGGTATATTATGAGATTTTCCATATGTAGCGGTTATTACATGTCTTCTAATGGTAGTTTGATGGAAATATTTACTTATTTTATTTAGGTTGGTTATCTGGTTAAATTTAAGTTAGGCTTGAAAGCTTATTTACTTGACCTTGTCATAGGGCTTTAACGTATGTTTATATGGTAAGCTTGGTGGCTACTGCTTGGCAAGGATTCTTTTTGGAAGATATTTTTGTTTTATTATATATATGGTATAGGTCATTTATGCAAGTGTTCTTAACGATATTGCGATATATGGAATTAATTGCTGTTATAAAAGGGACACTGTTGGTCGTTAAGTGAATTCTTGGAAATACTTAATTATTAGATGCTAAATATTAATGTTGGACTTTCCCTTACAAGTTTAAGCTTTTAGGTCAAATGGTTTCTTAATATGGTAGTAGTGTCAAAATGACCTAGTGTTGAGCGTTTGAACCCTCTATTCTGTTTGTAGAAAAAGGAAATAACTGTTTATTCTTAGCCCACTTATTGACCATGAGGCATGATCCTTATGCAAGTCCACTGTACATGTGAGATTCTTCTACTTGAGGGGCTGTGTTAGAGGCTAAATATCAACGTTGGATCTTTGGCTAAAAGTTTAAGGTTTTGAGTCAAGTAGTTTCTTAACACAAAAGACATTCCTTATTAAAAAGCAAGTCTTAGCCTTACAATTGGGGAGTTGTGTAGGTTTTTTCAGGGTTTTATTTAAATGTTCTTCCGAAGTAGTTTGTGGTATTAACGTTGATTTTTGTAGTGATGTGGGTAGTAAACCTTAGGAATAGTTTATATATAATATGTGTATCTATAAGGATATTTGAGAAGTTCTTGGCACTTGGAAAATGTTTTTGATCTAAAAATCTCATGGAAAACGTGTTTATGTTTATAGTTTCTTTATTGATCTGTTTGGTGTTTTGTTTGTGAATCAAATTGGTTGGTTTACTGATAATCTATGGTGGTTATTTTCAAGGGCTGGAAAGTTTAGCCAAGTGACTGTATTTAAGAATTGATAACAAATATCCAGCCATACAAAATCACTTATCTTGGATTAGATTGATTTATGTTCCACTTTTTAGTTATGAACTTGTTTTTGGTCAGAGTTCGTTGGTTCATTATGAATGGTACAAGTCATAAATCTTGGAAAATCTTGAATTTACTGGAGAAAGTTAGTTTATGCTTATTTCTCTTACCATTAAGCTTTTACCTCTCTATGCAGGTCATTGAGCTGGATTACTGAACAGCACTTCCATAGCTTAAGGTTCTTAAAGTGATACTAAAGTGATTGCCAGGCAAACTAGTTTGGATCTGGTTGACGTGCGGAGTTTATATGGCTTTATTTCCAATATGGAAAATTCAGGCAATTTGCTCAGTGATTGTTGCGGATGATGCTGATTGATATCTTTCAGTATTATATTATGAACTGCTATTATCAACATTAATCCTGGGAAGGTCGCACATTTACCACCTGAGGACCTTTTGTATCCATGCTGGCAGAGAGCATGCGTGGAATCTGTGCTTCGGGTAATGCCCCTGACGAAATCAGTTACCGATGCTTTCGGTGTGGTGACCATTTGTCTAGTTGCAATCTTGATAATTCTCGGTCTGCTGTGTATTGCATACTTGATTTACTTCCACTCTCGTGTTCGTAGTGAGCGTTTTGTTCAACTTAGTTATTTTAGTGGCCCTTGGATAATCCGAATCACATTCATTTTATTTGCTATTTGGTGGGGTTGTGGTGAGATTATTCGGTTAAGTTTTTTGAGACATAAGGGAAGAGGTTTGAATGCTCTTGACTTGAAATGGCAGGAAAACGTCTGCAAAGTTTACATTGTCTCAAATCTAGGGTTTGCAGAACCTTGCCTACTCCTGACCCTCGTGTTTCTTCTTCGTGCACCATTACAGAAAATGGGCTATGGAACTCTAAGCCGAAAATGGAATGGAAAAACAGCCGCATATGTACTTCTCTACTGCCTTCCAGTGTTTATTCTTCAGCTCTTTGTCATTCTAATTGGACCCCGGCTACAGAAGGATAAGAATAACTCACAGAACTTGCCTGATTATTTCACAATCACTAGTATATCTGCTGCTTCTGTGAATATAGCATTCTGCACTTACCCTTTACTGAGCACTCTTCTTCTAGGGCTCTTTGCTACTGTCTTAACTGCCTACTTATTTTGGCTGGGAAGGCGGATTTTGCAATTAGTTATCAATAAGGGTTTGCAGAAAAGAGTTTACACATTAATTTTATCAATTTCAAGTTTCCTTCCATTAAGGGTTGTTTTACTTGGTTTATCTGTTTTATCTAAACCAGAAGATGTTCTGTTTGAAGTTCTTGTGTTCTCAGCTTTTCTTGCCCTTTTATGTTGTGCTGGGGTCTGTATTTTCATGCTTGTGTACTGCCCAGTTGCGGATTCATTGGCACTGGGGAATCTACCTGACTTCGAGGCTCGGAGAAGGTGCATTGATGATCATGATCAAAATGACACTATTTCTCTTGTTGCTAACCAGTGCCTTACTGAGGAAAGTGGTGGAATTAGCCCTGGGAGAAACTCTGACACTTCGACCAAGCGGGGTTCGATTTCTTTCCGCACGATGGGAAGAGATGGTACTTCTAGTGCTCCGTTTGTTGAACTGAGCCTCTTCTCTCCCACTCGTGATATAACACCAAGTGGATCACCTCCGCTTCTTGGCTGGCCTATGCGTCCTCTTACACAATTTCAAGTTCATGAACCCTGAAATCAAGGAGACGAGGGATTGATAACTCAACTCGTGGTGAATATCAATTTTGTGGTAAAGGAAAAAACTGATTGTAAAGGTTTTAGCTCAAATAAGGATTTTTATTCTTGGCTTGTATTTTTTTTTTTCGATTTTAGATGAGATGGTTTTTGCTTGATGATCCGTATTTTTCTTCTGTAACATTTCCATAAAATCAATTTTTGTTTCTGCTCTTTTATGATTTCGAATTTGGATGGTAAATATCTTGGAATCGCTAAAGCTATTCTTTAGATGTTGATTGTGGACTGCGTGGGAATCATATTTCTCAATAATGTCAGATGAGGCAGCATTGTCCTTAGCCATCTAGCGTGTGCTTGTGTTCCCTCCCTGTGTTTTGTGGGTTGGCGATTATGTGTTTCTGGTGTGCCCACGAGGTTGTTGATGGGATTTGGGGAAACTCTCGCTTGGAGTTTACTTCTAAAGGTATGGCGTTGATGTGCTCAAATTTGGTATTGAATTTGTTTGGATGGTAATTTATTGGGTGATGCCGATTTTTGGTTATGCACAAACCGTATACTACTATTTCTCCAGTGATGCAAAATACAGGCTCTGCGATCGCCTACAGGTAAAGTTAATTCTCTGCAATTTAATTTAAATTAAATCGGTCAGAAATCAAGTCCCTAATTTAAGATGATTAGCGGACACGTAATTTTCTCGATTGAATGTGGTAAAATACGATTTATTTATTTATTTTAAAATAATTGTCCACTTCTATGTTAATTAAAAAGACGATGATGAGAAATTAAAAAGAGAAAGAAGAATTCTATATCTATATTATTCTTCGGAGGCAGGTTATTTTCTTTTTAAAGTTTTTATATTATTTTTGGTATGAAATGGCAGCAATATTAATTTAGGAGTTCGAAACCAAATGATGGAATGTGGACTGGGAGTTTCGATGAGTTTGTATTTCCAGTAGTCTTCTAGCGTGATGGAATGCAGATGGAAGTCCCCTTTTCTCCAAGACTCTGGACTACACAAATTATCCATGGAGTTGAGCAAGTCCTGGAAATAAAAATATTTGTCCAAGAGAATTATTAGTCTAATGTCTCTTACAGAAATAGAGATTACGGAATTGATTAAAAAAGATAATGTGGAAAGCATAAAATAACGATGTTGAATCAAATTCACAAGCAAGCAGTGCACATATTTGCTGCAAAATCTGATAGATTAGATCCGGTTGACATAGATTGACTATTTATTTATTTATTCTTATGTTGTTATTGTTAAACTAATAAATGAAGAGAAAAAATAACTAAAATTAATTAGGATTCTTCAAGTCTTGTAAAGATTCCCAAGTCATGGGTGTCCAAGTCAGGCTAGATGCCCAACACAGATTCTTCTCACTCATCTTTCTCTTCCTGATTTGTCTCTCACATTCTTTTAGGCTTGTATTTCGGAAAAATGAATGATATGCTATGTCTGAAAAAAATAAAGGATTGTTTATAGATTTTAAAAGAGTTCTACGAGAAAAAAGAAAATTCTAGTATTTTTAAGTGTGGCACAATGCAATAAAATAGAGGAAGGTTTTCCATATCGTTTGATAGTGGAGGAATAGCACTACTCTTCCTTCTATTGCATACGGCTATAATGGTAATTGTGGTTGATCCATCAGATCACTTCCTCCCCAAGTGCCTGAAACAAACTTCTTGTAGATGGTCTTCAGGATCTTCTGAAGCTGCTGATAAAACTGCTTAATGTTGGCATGTTACAAGGCAACAACAGTAGACACAAGTGCCCACAAAACCATGATAAAAATATGTCCAAGCAAGCAAGGGAGAAAGATGGATAGCGGTAACACTGCAGCGAGAGATCCTGAAATGACAGCAACAGCGCTGAAGAAGAGGGAGTAGTTTTTGTGATTAAGCCTGGACTTCTATTCAGCAGTGAACGCCATGTTGTAGAAGAATGCCGCTAGTATAAAGGCCCAGATATTTGCTGGGTGTGTTTCAAACACAGACTTAGTTGTGCCTTGAGCTTTTACTTGCAGAAGGACGAGCAACAATGGAATGAAGTATTTAAAGAGACATCTTGGTGTGACATCCAGGAAGAGAAGTTTTGCCCATTCCTGCACAACCATAGAAGCTTAATTAGATTAAAATTTTCCTTCGCATAATGAACAAAAGAACCCAACAAAAAAAAAAAGAACTAGTCCATATATATACTGAGCTAAAAATTATACTTTTAGTGAAAATTTGCTTATTATTATACTATTTTTGCAAAAATACTAAAAGTCTGAAAATTTTAAATTTTTACTATTTTTTTAATAAAATACAGGGGCCGAGGAACATACCCGCCATGGCCAAGATTGTTAGGGGCCATGACCATCCCCAAGGCCCAAGCTCAACCAGGGAGGCTACCCACTCATTTGCATTATTTATGAAATATCTTTTGGTTACCCACTCCCCTGACGATTTCACCTAATCAAAAACGGATGTGGCTTGAAAATTATTTTTTGGATAAAGTATTTCATTTAGATAGTCATTTTTACAAAATTTTTTTCATCTCATTTATGTCATTTAAATTTTCAGTGGTGATGGTCTAGTTAGTTTCGTCTATGCAAAATTTTCAGTTGTGTTTGTTTGTGGATTTTGAGTTTTTGTTTTAAAAATTTAGTAAGAATATAAGGTTGATTTTAATTTTTTTTTTGAATTTTGAACATGATATGTGATTAATATTGATTTAAATGTATTAGTAAGTGTATGTTTTCTGAAAACAATTTTTGAAATACAAAGACAAACAAGTCTTACCCATATATTACTTTCTTTAATGGTGGTTCATTTTGCTCCATAATTGATACAAAAAGTAGAATTAGAGGACAATGGAAACTCAAAATTATGTAGGTTTTAGGATTTGTAAATCATATGTAAAGTAATATACATTCGAATGGCTAAAATTAGGAATTGAATAGAGCAACTTTAATGAAAAGGAAAGAATCAAGGAAAAAACTACAGTCCAGTTGCTGTACCGGTATAGCAACTGTGTATTTGTGCAAAAATCGTAAATACGTTGTAAAAGTCGTAAACAAATGAATAAAATTTTTTTGTAAAAAAGCATAAAAAAGTCGTAAATGAAAAGCATATAAAAGTGGTAAATACAATTTTTTTTTATCCGTTTACGATTTTTAAACATATATTTATAATTTTTGTATGTTATAGAAAGCTAGGGCATAGCAGATGCAATATAGCATAACTCGTTTTCAACCTCCTCGGACAAGGACTCTGGATGGCTCGCTCTGCACAACGGGCCTTAAAAAAAAAAAGAAAGATCAAAAATCTCATTTACGCGAATAATAGAAGTAAGCGCTCCCGGTATCGCTATCTTGTCCCCCCTAATTATTTCTCTATTATGGCTCGATTTCTTAATTTTTATTATTTCAATTGACGCCCTTACAGCCAAATCATAACTCAACTCTAGACTTTTTACAACCAACGCCACCTGACATAAATTATTTCAATAGATATAAATTAAAATATTTAAATAAATATTTATCAATAGTACATACTCATGTAAATTTTAAGAGAATAAAAGACATTTTATATTTTTTAAACAATTTTTCACGCTTCAATCTAAACTGTAAAAATCAAGTAGAACCATAAATTTTAAAAAATTAATGAAAAAAATATTATACAAATCTTTAATTTAAATCCTTAAAATTTTTCTGTTAATTAATACAAATATCGTATTTGCGTTGACAAAGATGAGTAAAATATTATATATATATATATATATATGAAACAAATTAAGGATAACAATACGGGGAAATTCGAGAAGCTAAGGCGGCTTGTGTGTTTGGATGTGACGCGTGAAAAGGCTACTACAATTCCATTGAGTGGAAAAAACACGGAAGTGGTAGATGTGGCAAGTCTATACTCATTTGCACAAGTGTGTGCAATTTTTCATTTTGATAGTGTTGTTTCGCTGTTGTTACCGTGTAAATTGCTTTTGGTACCCTACTCACGTAATGGCTACTAGTTGACCAAGAAGTCTTTTTATAACTTTAATATAGAATCATGACCCAAAAAAAAAAAAAAATTCATATACATGGTAAAAGTCCTCCATGAAAAAAAAAATTTATAAACTAAAATATACAGAAGTCACAAATTAAAATGAAACAGCTCTCCTTGCAAGTTCATATTACACATATAATTACTTCATGGAATTAGTAAACTAATATAGGAAGAAATCATAAAATCTCCGGCGGTGATTGTCTATTTCCGTCTTTGCAAATTTTTTATTGATGGTGTGCATATTTTGAATTTTTGTTTTAAAAATTTGATAAAAATATGTTATTGATTTTAATTTTTTTAAATTTAAAAATGATAGGCGATTAATGTTGATTTAAATATATTAATAAATAAATATTTTTAAAATATAATTTTTGAAATATACAGATAAACAAATATGATCCAGATATTATTTTTTAATTATGGTTTATTTTGCTCAATAATTGACTAAAAAAAAAATAGAACTAGGGGACAATGGTAATAATTAGAGCCCGCGCTTTTAGACTCTTATATATATTTAGTCTGTTGAGCAATATACATATGTAATTTCCTTTTTTCTTATCAGAATCATGGAATTAATTATGTACATTAATTCTTTCTTACATATTTCTTTCAACTTCCTAGCTTGTTCCCATCTTCTGTAAACAAACTTTCCAAGTTTCCACGGAGGAGCTTCATCTGTTGACTGATTTGTTGACTTGTCGTTTACGTTCTCATCAGTGGTGATCCCAATCAATGAAATAAAATTTACTTAATTGAGGGAATATCAATTGCTACTCTTACAGTTTCATAAAAAATAACTCAAGTAACTTTTGAAAATTTAATCAGTAACCATCCAACATTTTACAAAATTTATCAAATAATCCCATGAGTGTTAAAACCATTAGGAAAGTGTTAGAATAGGAGGGCAGTCTAAACTTTTTACTTTTCTTATCAATAAACCTTCAAAAATAAACTTAATCAATTGGACCCTTGACTTTCACAGTAAACAATATGGGATTCAAAGTTTTCTGCATTTATCTTACTCTGAAATTGTGAATCTTATATATGTTAAAATAAACATCTCAATGGTTTGCTAAAAATTTGTTTCATTGAAAAATGATGAGTGTTTAATTTTTTTATGAATTTTTGAAGTTGGCTCTATAATGCTGGAATTTAAGTTTCTACGTAGGATATCAGTTTTAGGAAAATTATTTGATATATCTAGAGGTCTCAAAAAGTTATGAAATTTGACAGATTTATTTTTCTTTTTGTCTAGTTTAAATTTGAAAATTTTTATGATTTTAGAAACATATATATCATGATTGTTATATATTCTTGAATAAAGGTAATTCGGTCATGAAAATTGTAAGACAAAATTGTTGTATATGAAAACTTAAATTATTTGAGGTACTTACCAAATTTGGAATGTTACGAAATATTACATGGTGATCGATATCCTAGAAGGCTTGTGTAAAATCTTAAATCATTTGGATAAGTAGATTATTTATTAAAAATTAGAGAACCTTGTATTTGGGGAAAAATTGGGCTTTTTTTTTTTTCCAATTGAGTATAATGAACAAATACATAATGATGGTCTTATAGTATTATACCATTGCATGCATGAATTTGGTGATCTTATTTTTTATTTTTTACATGCTATTATACCTCACTGTTGCGTTTTTATGATTTCTTTTCTCTCTATTTTTATATAGTACAATTAAATAATGATCAAATCGTGATTTTTCATATCAGAGGTGTTTTGGTAAATAATATGATATGTAATTACACAAAAGTTCATGTTTAAATATAATGCTCGTCTATGTTATACTAGTTATTTTGCTATCTAAAGTTTATTTTATTAGATACATGCATTTTTGAAATAAATACAAGGATAAATAAGTAATTAAAATCCTATTATTTAGTGAATTAATGGTTTCTGTTAGCTTCCAACTTATTTGATGAATTTTGTAAATGGTTAGGTAGTTGCCGATTAAATTTTCAAAAGTTGCATATGAGTGATTTTTTGTAACTTACATTAACTCTTACTTAATTACAACTTTAGTGTTTAATCTATTTATTTTGTCTCATAAAATACTAACTAGCTATTTGTATAAATAAACGTGTATTAATTACAACTTTAGGATTGGTTTCATTATATTGAAAATGTTATTCATGCGTTTTATGAGATGTTGGTATTCATGAAGGAAAAAATGTTACAATAAAAGGGTGAGATTATATACATAGTTAAATGAGAATATACAAATTAACTCAATTAATATATGGATATCTTTACACATTTGTTTGCTGTCTTAGTCACTATTGCAACCGGATGGTCATAAACGATCCCTACTTTTCTTCAATGGTACATTAGTGATCTCTAATAAGATTTTGCTACTTAGGCTATCACGTTGTGGAGTTTATATTATATGAATATTATAAGTCCAACATTATTGTTTGTGATTTAGTGTTGTATAATTAATAAAGCTGGATTAATTTTACTTTAAATATGATCTATTTGTTCATTGTGTTAATTAAAGGCTTGAAATCCTATCTCAAGCAGATCATATCTTATATATCGATTACCCAGATTTTTTTTATCTCATAATTGACATTTAATACTTATTGATTACATTCATGTAAATGCCAATTAAAATAACATTCCAGTGAAAAGTTAATTAAATTCTATATCCTGCACATTGCATAAGTACTGTTTCTTTCTCTTCTTTTTTTTTTATGCTTCCTTAATCTCCTAACTATTACTTGAAGTGAACTTGTTAACAACAATCTTCTTGATCTACTGTGAATCCAATGATCGATAGCATGCTTAATTAAGAGACAGTATTGATGGGCAACAGCGATGGACACAACAGCCTGTAGAATGAAGCTGAGGTTTCGATTGTGGCGTTGGAGATCAAAGATGGAACTCAGTAAGACCCAGGAAAGAGATGCAGAGATGATAGCAGCAGAGCAGAAGAGTTGAGCGTAGCTTGATTGATGAATCTGGGATTTCATTTCAGCTATAAATGCAAAGTAGTAGATGAATGTAGTCAACAAAAAAGCCCACATGGCTACTGGGTTTGTCTCGAATATAGACGTTGGTTTGCCTTCAACATACATTTTCAGGAATTGAATATTCAGCGGAATCAGAAATATAAATACAGCATGGCATGGCGGCGTCCAGGAACTCGAGCAGAGTTTTCTCACACTACAAGATCATAAAAAAAGGGGGTTAGAATTCGCTTATCAACTTTTGTACTATTAGTTTTCTAGCAGAGTGAAAATATAAGTAGTACATAATTATAAAACTAAAAAGAAAAGTTATTTCTTTTATTAGTTATTCCATTGAGAGCATATTATAACAATTTCAAAATTTTATAGTAGTAATAATGATAAATCATAATAATAATTAGTAATTTATTCTTAATAAATTAGGATGTAGTTAATTCTTTTAATAAAAAGCAACACAATAAAAAATATAAATATGTAAGTAATTAAAAATCATTTAGTATGTTTAACTTCTGATACTATGCTTAAACTTCGGTAAAGTATAAGCGCAAACAGAATCCACTCATTATTATGCTTCTACTTCTATTAAAGAAGCTTAAAGAGAACAACGGATGGGAGTTTGGAAGCCATGGAACACGGCAATGCTCTTTCTGTGCCTGCACGATCCTACAAGTGATTATTTCAGTATTTTTATTTAAGCCTTTTTTTTTCTTTTGCTTTTTTCTATAAATTGAAGAATCTCAGTCTTTTCCTTGGGCCTGGAGGAGACGAGGAGACGAAATAATGAATATCTCTGATGGATGCCAAAGAAGCTAATTTGGGTGAATAACAAAACCTCCATCACCTCGTTAAGAGGTCAATGGTTAATTTAACTGCAGCTGTAGTTAAATTGACAATGACTTGTGCTCTGTTTAGAGTTACATAGAAGGAAATGGTGGTCAACCTGTTCATCGCAGATAGTAGAAGAATGATCCCAATCTCCTTCACCTACAAAATTGTGATTCCATTAAAAAATATCTTTTTTGTTTTTAATCATAAGAGGGGGTTAGTAATGAATAGAGAAAAAAGATAATAAAGAAAAGCAATTATAAGACAATAAAAAAGGTACGTTTTGGAATTATTTTATAATATTTCATTAGGGACAGAAACACACTCATGCTGCAGGCTTTAGATCTCAGAGGAGAATAAGAGATCAAAGACCTTGAAAGAGTAGCTGTAAGTAATTCTATATAAGAGTGTGGACTAGTAATGGAAACAATCATAAGAGAATTTAATTAAAAAAAAAAATTCCTTGGACAAATATGCCAGTCTTTAGCTTGCTCCCTATACCAATCAAATGATTATAGTAAGAAACTAAACCTTTCAGATACTATGGCTCTGGCCGATTTGCATCGTAAATGTTTACAAATTCTGAGCCTCTTGAGTTATAAAGACTTAAATCAGGTATTTATATAGACAATAGATGCGTAGAGCTCTTGGCATGCGTATAAAAAGGAAAAGTCTGAACTTCCTGGAAGCCTTCATATCCATATTCTTCCAGTGAAGTCGACTATATTACTTTATAGAAATTCAGGACCCTGCTGGTTTTGTGTTTTTGCCTAAAGGCTTCCCAGAAGCTTCATCAATTGGACTTGCAATTGCCTCATATTTACTAGGCTGGAAGCTGTCAATTAATTATATATAAATTACTTCAGTATTTAATTGATATATATTTTTTTAATAGGATGGGGAGAGTTCAAAACCGTTTAGACCATTTGATCATGAAGGCTCTAATGTCATATTAAGTTTGTCACTGGCCTAAAAACTTAAACTTGTAGATATGAGTGGATTTAATGTGAGTATTTAATTATCTGATAGGAGCGTGTTAATTAAATTGCATAATAGTTAACGGTTAAAAAGGGTCTTTTGAGATAATGTCTTCAAATCTAGTTTATTGAATCAAATACGGAATGAAAACATGATTCAATTAATGAAAGAGCTTCTACACTTTAGAGGAGAGATCCTTATAAGAAGTTCTAATTCTAAGAAAAATAAATCAATTTCTTTTTTTTTTCCGACAAAAGAAACTGATTTTGAATTTATGAATTCAATTTATTATAAATCGATGTTTTCCTTTACCCTTTTTATGTTTATTGTTTTGTAGAAGTCCCTTTCGGCGTTTAAAAGAGACCGAGATTGAATAATTTTATAATTATTTTATGTTTCTGCTGTCATTTCATGCTCTGATGGATGGAGGTGAACATATATATTCCTTTTACATTAAAAAACGCTGATTGGTGCGATGTGGGGTCTCTGCTCTTTGACCTTTAATTTTCCTTTTTTTAAAGAAATTTATATGTATTTTTTTTTCTTCGTAGAACATGCTAAGGCCTTTTGTATTCTCATTGAATTTATGTTAAATTAGCTGTTTTATTTTCTTCAATAATTATTTTGATGAAAAATATAAAATTTAAGGTAAATTAGTGATTATAATAATAAAAAATATAATTTCTTGAGTCTTTACATGTGCTATGAGGATATACATTATAATAATGTTAAACTTACAACCTTAATACAACTAAAAGTCTCTAAACTCTAATATGACGATCTAAGTGACAAAATTTTATTGGAGATATAACTTCCCTAATTCATTTTCGTTTTTTTCTCCTATAATAAATTTTTGCTATATAGACTGTCATATCAAATTATAAATGAGAGTTCTGTAAGTATACAGTTATATAAAATAAAACAGTAAACTGTTAAGTAAATTGACACAAGAGAACTTTTAAGTGGTTCGTTTATAAAACCTACATCCACGGACAGCTATAGAGCTACAATTCACTAAGTTCTTGTTTGTACAATCTTTAGGACTTTTTACATTGCTGACTCACTCTCACACACCGACCTAATATTTACAAAACAAAATCTTCGCAAAGATCATAAACTTTAGTGACACTACCCACTCTCTGTCGCAGATAACTTAACAACACACTATTAAGTTAAACATAAGACACGAAGTCTGACATTGAATTACATAAACTCTTAACCCGCAAGTTATCCCAAGTGTCTACTAACTCACACAGACTCAATCAATAACTCATGTATGATTTCTACCACTCATGCATGAATCAAAAGACTCAAAGAATCAAATTAAAGAAAACATTCTAATTTGCATTGAAGCTCTTCTATCAATTCATGAAATGCCAAAATCAAGACTCTCTCACAACCGAATCAGCTAACCAGTAAATCTTTCTTCAATCTCTGTTATTTTCGCCTGGTTATTACATGGTAAATATATAGTGAGAGGTCCTGAACGAAATCTCCTAGAAATCCTGTAAAAGATCTAATCAAAATCATATTAAGATTAGGAGAAATAAAATAGGAAGTGATATAATAAAACTCCTAAGGAATTAGGATAAATACTCTCCTATTCTAATTAGAATACAAGATATTATATCATAATCTAAAGAGATATTTATTATAAATCAAATCCTTCCTAAAATATAATTCTAGAAACAGTAAAATAATATTATTGTTTTATCACAAGTTGATCAAAAATACAACATGTATATGACACATGCATGTTGACACAAAATCTCGTCACCAATCATTCTTAGTATAAATGCTCGATAGCACCACTTGACACTCAACATTTGAAACTCGACACTCAACAGGTTTGACATAACATACTTGACATGCGACACAATCGCGACACTCGACAAAAATGCGACACTCGACAAAACCTCGACACTAGACGAAATCGAAACTCGACAAAGTCTCGACACTAGACGAAATCGAAACCCGACAAAGTTTCGACAACTACACTTGACACTAATAAACTCGACATGATCTACTCAACACATCTCGATATATCTCGACATAATCAACTTGACACATCTCAACACATCTGGGAAAATATTCTCGACACTTGACAAAGCAACAACATGACTCTAGATACAAGCTCGACAACAACACTCGACAAATCTTGACATTAGCTTGACACACTGATACTAACAATCTTCCCTTTTTTGGCAACTTGTGATGAAAACACTTAAGGGTTTTCAAACTCAGAACACTGTCATGATATATATAACCTTGCACGGCAATTCAGAATCAAATGAAGTATGCAGATGATAACACAAAGCAAAAATTTGAATGCACACATAATATAAGAAAGTTTAGTTCTTTCTCCCCCTCACTTGAATAAGCATAAAAAAATAGTAGCTAGAGAGAGACACAATTAAAGAGATAGCAAAATAAGATCAGCAATTAAGATGCATGCAATTCCAACAACTCCTCCTCCTCCTCCTCCTCTTTATCTCCCCCTTGATTTCAGCACAAGTGGCCAAAATTATCCAAGTCTGGGAGACTTGCGAACTGGTGGAGAAATTGAGCTGCCAGAGCGCTTGATAGTCCTTCAAGCTATAGATTTAAACTTGCGCCTGGTAGTGGGGGTAGGCTGGTCAGATGGAACAGATGCGGGTTATGCATCAGTATTTTCAGAGGAAGTAGCAGTAACTTCAGCTACAATTCTTCTGATTTCCTTCTCACAAAGTTCTGCACTGGTTGTTTGAGTTGGTGGTGAAGAGGTAGGAGGCTCTACTTCAGCTGCTTTAGGGAGAGGGAAATAATGAGGGGTTTCCTCAGGAAGTGATTAAGGCTATTTCATTCTAGATTCTGCTTGTGTTGGTTCATCTGACACAAATTCATCACTTAAAACTGGAGCTAATGATTGGATCTTCTTCTTCTGGTCAGATGGTTTCTTCATCACTTCAACTATCTTTTTTCCTTTCCTTCTAGTTCTCTTGACAGGAGTCTTGATTGTCTTTTTCTTCTGCTTCTGTTCTCCTGCTATGTCTATCTTAACAGCATATTGTGCAGCTTGACTTGCTACAGGCATTTCTTCAGTTTCATCAGTCAGTAGTTCATCAACCTCAGGTACGGACTCAGTTGGTTTCTCAGGAACCATAGTTTCATGCTCCATGGTTATGGTGCTGTGGTAGTACCAGGATGTCCTAGGATGTCCTGCAAACTTTGCTTTCAAAGCAAATTGCTTGAGTTTAATTGTCTTCAAATCTTGCACAAGTTCTGTCAACGTAGAGGTGATCAGTACAAGTTGGTCTTCGATATTTTTTTACTGATTTTTTTGGACTCTCTTGGGCTTCGGTTCAGGTGCAGGTAAGTCAGATTTCTCATGCAATCTTTGAAGAAATCCCTTTGTAATGGATTTAGACAGAATTTCAGTTTGTTCATTAGAGCTCATTGGGATGCTGTTCTATGCAAGAATCTCTTGAATCAAACAGGGAAACACAAGCAAATAATAATCATAGTTATAAGATCCAATCTGTACAATTGATCTATAGGCTAGCAAACCAAAGTTAATTGGTCGATTGGTGCCTAAACAAAATAGAGGTTTCACTCTATCTTCCCGAACATGATTTTGGTGGGAAGAAAGAAGCCAATTAAATTGAGCTACCTTATGCAACACTCGATATTTCTTCCTAAGGTACTGCTGGTCTATACCACCCTTCGGCTACCAAACAATGTCTGTTCTACCAGTCAATTCCTCTATTACTTTGGCCATATTATATTATTCATCCAATGCATGTAAACTTCCCATGAGAATGTCCAGAAAGTGTTTATAACATTCAGAGAGAACTTAACAAACTTTCCTCGACAATAAACTTTGTGATACAGAAAGCTTTTAGGATCATCAATGGCAGATGTGATGTTTGCATAAAATTCCTGAATTAAAGCCTTCATAGGGGTAGAAAGTTTGTTACCGTATGAGTCTAGTAAATAGACTCAATCATCTCACTCAGGCCATAGGAGTCGAAGTCTAACAGTTTCACCAGCCTTTCCATCTGCAGTTTTTGCTGTGAAGTGTACTTCACAAACTTCTGTTTGATAGCTGCTGTGAGGAATTTGTCATACTTCGGCTTAATTTTATCCTTTATCATTCTCACCAGCACTTGCTCATCCTCACTGATAGCTGGATCGATAGCAATCTCTGCATGTGTGTGTTACGTCGGAGAAGACTGAATGCTGTCATTCTTGTTGCAACTGGAATCACTGGGGGAAGATGAAGAACTGGCTGAGGTCGCCATTGATATGGTTTGTAGTCTGTAACCAATTCTCAAAAAATAGAGAAAGAAAGAAAGAAGATGAGGGACAATGGAGAAACTGTTGTTGAAGGATGTTATTAATAGAAAAAGCCCTAAACCGATTTTGAAATGTACTCGGCTTTTAAAAGATAATTTTGTTTTTAACAAAATTTAATGTTAAATCTATTTCCAATACCGTTTCATAACTTCCATTAAAAGACAGCAATTCAAATTTGATTCCAATTTGAATAAGGAGTTCTAATAGAATTAGGATTCCCACCACTGAAACTTCTCCCCTTCAATTCAATAATGCTGACATGGCATTTTGACACATGGACACATAAGAAAATTAAATTTCGGGTAAGCATAAAAGACATTGTTATGAAAAACGTAACAAAACATAATTAACAATAACATAACAATAATATCTGGATTATCATATGAATCATTTTAAGAAAGCATATTTCACAATTGTTTTAATTTTCACATGAAAGCTATTTTTCTTCTTGATTCAATTGAGTGATCAACTTGAGCATGTTTCTCACACACACAAAAATTGATTTCAATGTGAATATCTATAGATTAATACAATAGCTTTTACACAATATAGAGGTAGCCCTTTTCATATGAGTGGGTGACCTCAACATATGTCCTAGATACCCTGAGGTTACTCTCAATGATAACTTTCACACATCATATATTGATAGCCCTCTCTGTATTTTTTATTTTAAATTAGTATCTTATCATTCACACAAATTTTATGTCACAGCTCACACATGCTAATTTAGAAGAAAACTTATGATACTACAAATATGAATAACATAACATCATATTGTGTTCATTCATATAACTGACAGATGCCTAAGGCTTTTCTTAGATTTTCAAATCTTGTTGTATCTAATACCTTAGTAAACAAGTCAGCCAACTGTCTATCAGTGGAGATGTGTTCAATGTGGATCACTTTAGACTCTACTAGTTCCCTTATAAAATGGTATCTTATGTTAGTGTGTTTTATCCTAGAATGCTGAACAAGATTTTTGAAAATATTTATAGCACTAGTATTATCACAAAACACAGTTATAGGCTTTTGTTTAATACCATAATCACTCAACATTTGTTTCATCCATAATAGTTGCGTGCAACAACTCCCTGCTGCTATGTATTCGGCTTCAACTGTAGACAAAGAAATAGAATTATGCTTTTTGCTATGCCATGAAACCAAGTTACTACCAAGATAAAAACAACCTCTCGAAGTACTTTTTTGGTCATTTGCATTTCTTGCTCAATCAGCATCACTAAACCCTGCAAGATAATCATTTGTATCTTTAGAAAAACATATCCTATAATCATGTGTTCCATGAACATACCTGATGATTATCTTAGTTGCTAAAAGATATGATTCCTTTGGATTTGCTTGAAATCTTACTTTTAATCCTACACTAAAGCACAAGTCCGGTCTACTTGCTGTGAGGTATAGCAAGCTGTGCCAATAATACTTCTGTAAACACTTGCATCAACATCTTTCTCTGCATTGTCTTTTGAAAGTTTTAGATTAGTATTGATAGGAGTTTTTATAGGTTTTGCATTTTTAAGCTCAAATTTCTTTACAAGATTCTTAGCATATTTTGATTGAGATATGAATATCCCCTCATTCATTTGCTTAACCTGTAATCCAAGAAGGAAATTTAATTCTCCAACCATCCTTATCTCAAACTCTTCCTGTATCAACTTAACAAACTCATTAGTTTTGCTTTTGTTAGTTGATCCGAAAATAATGTCATCAACATATATTTGTGCAATAATAAGATAGTTAGATACATGTTTGATAAACAGAGCCTTATCATTACTGCCTCTTTTATAACCTTTATTGATCAAAAAATTTGTCAACCTTTCATACCAAGCTCTAGGAGCTTGTTTCAAACCATACAAAGCTTTGTGCAGTTTGTACACAAAATCAGGATGTTTAGGATCTTCAAATCCCTTTGGTTGCTCAATAAAAACTTCTTCATTGAGATAGCCATTTAAAAATGCTGTTTTAATATCCATTTGATAGAATTTGAAATCAAGCAAACAAGCAATTGCAAGTAGTAATCTGATTGACTTAAGTCTAGCTACAGGTGCAAAGGTCTCATCAAAGTCTATGCCTTCAACTTGTGTGTAACCTTGTGTAACTAGCCTAGCTTTATTTCTTACTACTTGACCACTTTCATCAGTTTTATTTTTGAATATCCATTTAGTTCCAATGACATTTGTATTTTCTGGCCTAGGAACTAATTCCCATACTTCATTCTTTTTAAACTGATTAAGTTCATCTTGCATGGCTTGGATCCACACATCTTCTTTTAAAGCTTCTTTCACATTTTTTGGTTCAACTAAAGAGACATAACATGCAAATCTTACCTGATTTCTTACCTTGCTCCGAGTTTTCATCATGCCATTTGGTGTTCCAATGATAGAACTTGTTGGACGTGCCTTCTGAATCCATGTGGGTAATCTTTTCTATCATCATCATTTTGGATTAAATTTCTGTTCAAATCTGAGTTGTCAAATGTTACTATTACATCGGGTGTAACAGCAGCTATTTCCTTTTTCATAACAGCATCTTCTTTATTGTTGCTGTCTCAATTTGTCTTTTTTGTATTGTCTGTGAAGCTGGTTATTCTTTCTTCTTGGAAGTACTTTGCATAATCGTCCAGATCATCAAATACTATGTTTGCAGATTCCATGACTGCCTCAGTTATCAGATTATAAACTCGAAATGCCTTACTATTTTGAGCATATCTGACACATCTGAAAAAGGATTGTCTTCCAAGTATAGGAGTGTCAAAGTAATAAATCCGGTAAGACCGAGGTCGATCCACGAGGAAGGAGATTTTAGCACTACAAATTATAAGCTAAATAAATATGATATGAATAATTCAAAGGTGTGACAAGAAAATATCAACAATAGATGAGAATAATTAAAATATGCAAGTAAAAGGAATTAATACAATAATAATGAGAGCTAAGGTTAGGGGATCCGCCTTTGACATTTCGAATAAGGATAAACAACTCATTTTAGTTATATGAATTATATTTGCTTTGTTACCAATATTTATACCACTACTCATAAATGGGTTCAAGCATCCAATGTGCCAATCTCCATATGTCGACAACAAATCAAGGTTCCTAACTAGATTCGTGTCGGTAAGGAAAAACCATGCGATATCTAGAAAGGATCTAAGCATTTGATGTGCCAAGGATTGTCTACAATGGATCAAGACCTCCACTTTACGAGTGGTGTCAAGATTGATTGAGAAAGTAAATATAAATCATATACAATAAACAACATAAGATTATGATAATTAAGCACATATTAAAGGGTTAGAGAATCCTTACTCTCATATCAAGGGTTTCACCCTTTCACCTTAGCAAGAGAGAAATTAGAAAGACATTATAAGAGAAAGAACACAAATTACAAGAAAAAAGAAATTTATTAATAACACACAAGAGAGAATAACAAGAGATACACAATACAAGATCCAGGCTAAGGCCAATATACCTTAATGGGTCATAAGGCACCTCTATTTATAGATATATTCAGGGGCAAACTTGTCAAATTACAAAGGAATAATTGTCAAATATTAGATGCACCAACTTTGACAATTGGTGTAATTAGATGAACTGACTTTGACCACCCATTTTGACCTTGAATTATTGTGAATTTTAATCATATGTCTTCATAAAAGTCATAGATATTTCTCTCAGATTTCTAGAACATCTTGATTCATACGATTTGGATATGTATTCTGAGGGATATGGTCGAAATACTGAGCCATGGTCAGGTTGAGCTGAATCTGCAGATGGGTTCACTTCAAGCCCATTTTTGGTCCACTAAGAGCCCGAATTTGATGATGCTTCTGAAATACAATCTTGTAGATAATTTAATCAGCTTTCCAAAACACTAAGACCTGCACCATTCTGATCTATAAATAGAGAGTTATGCCCATTTTATCAAACCTGTAACAAAATCAAAATTAAGAGGAAGTTAATTCCAAAGATGCAAAGACTACAAATATGCTTAAGTTGAGGAATTTAATGACACTATTAATGTAATATGATGAACTAAACTCTTATTAAACATGCATATTTATGTGTTCATCAATATCCCACAAAGACTCCTTCATCACTCCTTCGATCAAATTTTCCTAACTGCTCTCTGTCGTTTAAGATGTAACACCTGCATCCAAAAACATGAAAATATTTCAAATTCGGTTTTCTACCTTTCAAAATTTCATAAGGTGCCTGGTTAGTGCTAGGTCTAAGAAAAACTCTATTTGAAATATAACAAGCAGTGCTTATCGCTTCAGCTCATAGCCTTTTTGTCAATTTTTTGCTATTGAATGTCACTCTTGCCATCTCTTGAAGAGTTCGATTCTTTCTTTCCACAATGCCATTTTGTTCAGGAGTTTTAGGAGCTGAAAATTCATGATTAATCCTATGATATTTGCAAAAGTCAGCATAGCTAACATTTTCAAACTCCTTTCCATGATCACTTTTTATCCTCATAATCCTGCCAATGTTCCTGTTTTGCTCATTTTCAAGCTTAACACAAAGATTCCTGAAAGCTTCAAAAGTTTCAGATTTTTCTTTAATGAAATCAACCCAAGTGAAAAATCATCCACACAAACAAATATATATCTCTTACCTGTAATGCTTTCACTTTGCATAGGACCCATAAGATATATGTGAAGCAAATCAAGTATTTTGGATGTGCTAAGATGTGGATTTGACTTGTGTGAACTTCTAATTTGTTTTCCTATTTGACATGGTCCACAAATTCCATTAACTTTGTCATCAAGTTTAGAAACTCCTTTTACCACACCTAACTTAGTTAATTTAGCAAAGTCTTTATAATTTAAGTGCCTTAATTTTTGATGCCACAATTCTAAATCCGAAATCCTAGCATGAAATGCAATTTCTATCAAATAACAATTATCCAAAGATCTATTATCTTCTGGAATGCATTTACCAAAATTATCTAAGACCATACATTTGTTTTGTGTGAAATTAACAGTATACCTTTCATCACAAATCTGACTAATGCTTATAAGATTAGCTTTCAAATCTTCAACCAGTAAGACATTTTGAAAATTGGGTAGGCCTTTGACATTCAAAGTGCCTTTATTAATGATCTTACTTTTTGCTCCGTCTTCAAAGGTGACATTACCATCCTTGCATTCTTTAAAGTCTGTTAGAAACTGTTTATTTTCAGTCATGTGCCTAGAACAACCGCTGTCAAAATACCACAAATCATTAGATGCATGATTAAGTGCAGTAAAAGCATTATGACATACTGTTTTGTCTTTCTTAACCCATTGCAGTTGTGATTTTGGTAACAGTTTGAACTATTTTGATCTTTTATGCAAAAGGTTCAATAATTTAAAGCATCTAGGTCTAATGTGTCCCTTTTTACCACAAAAATAACAAGTAAGAATGGATTTTCTTACCTTTTCAGAACTGGATTTGAAAGAATTTAGGAGAGAAACAAATATTTCATTATTCTTTGAACTAGGACTCGACCTTAAAGAGTTAGGTTCAAAATGTTTACCTGATGTTAAAGCTTTCACAAAGACTGTTTTTGATGAAGATGCAACATTACCTTCTCTATACCCCAATCCATATTTGTTAGAGTTGTTTCTTCCAAGACTCAAGACTTGATCAAGTTTGGCTGCTCCAATTTTGAGTTGATCAACATACCTATTGCTTTCAACCAGTTCTGTTGTGATTTTCTCAATATATGCTGTTTTGTCTATCAAAACAGTTTCCAGTTCTGTGATATAGTTTTCAGCAAGGGATTTTTCACATTCCAGCGCCTCAATCTTCTTCTTCAAGGTTTTTATTTCTTCTTTCTAACTCAGCCATTCACCATAGAGTGCATTGTATGTTTCTTGCAACTTTTTATAGTATTCTGGTCTTTCTTTTTCATCTAAATGATCAACAATGGTTCTGTAATTTTCTATTATGTCAGACATAATAGTCTTTCCTTTATCAGCTATAGATGTAGTAAATGCAACAAAATTGCTCATGCAATCTTGGTCTTCTAAATCCGATTTTGATTCACCACTCCAGGTTGCTGTCAGTCCTTTGTTCTTCTTCTTGAGATTAGCACATTCAGACTGATTATGCCCATAACCAGAACATTCATAACAATGAATCTGCCCTTTCTTTTCAGGTTGTTTTGGCTTTTTCTTGTCATTCTCCTTGCTGAACTTTCTGAATTTTTCTTCACTTGAGTTTGATGGCTTTCCCTGATTCTTTTTCCTAAAATTTCTTTTCATAAAATTAACATAATTTCTTGTTAGAAAGGCAATTTGTTTAGAATCAGTCTCACCAAGCTCATCATTGCTTTCATCATCAGATTTTTCAATTTTAACATTGAATGCAACGCTTTTTCCTTTTTGCTTCCTAGTACTTTGATTAATTTCAAAGTTTTGGAGAATGCCAATCAGTTCATCAACCTTCATCTTATCAGTGTTTTTAACTTCCTTAATGGCTGAAATTTTACGTTGAAATTTATCTGGGACAGATCTAATTATCTTACTAACAACTTCTGCATCAGTGAAAGTTTTTCCAAGCATATATGCAGAATTTGTAATGTGACAAATCTTAGAGTAAAACTCATAAATTGACTCATCCTCATGCATCATCAGATTTTCAAATTGAGAATTCAGTCTCATCAATTTAGATCTTTTAATAGATGCAGTACCTTCATGTTTTACTTCTAGTATGTCCTATACTTCTTTGGCCACTTAGCACCTTGAAATCTTTCCGAAGTTGTTTAGGTCTACTACAGCAAAAAATGCATTGAGAGCCTTTGAATTCTAGCTGGAACGTCGGTATTCTTCATCAGCCCATTCATCCTCTGCTCTAGCTTCGAAGTCACCAAAAGCATTCACCTTTGTTGACGGTGTCCATCCTTTAAGCAAAATAGTCCATGCCCTGTCATCTAGAGATTTAATATACATCATCATTCTTACCTTCTAGTATGAATAATTACTGTCATCAAGGATAGGTGGTTGTGTTCGGATCCCCCATTGTGAATAAACTCCATTCTTCCAGATCAGCCTGATCGTTTCTTCACTTGTCTATCAGTAAACCTGCTCTGATATCAATTGAGAGTTCTGGAAGTATGCAGTTATATAAAATAAAATAGTAAATTGTTAAGTAAATTGACACAGAAGGACTTTTACGTGGTTCAGTTATAAAACCTACATCCACGGACAACTATAGAGCTGCAATTAACTAAGTTTTTATTTGTACAATCTTTAAGACCTTTTACAGTGCTGACTCACTCTCACACACTGACCTAAGCTTTGTAAAATAAAATCTTCACAAAGATCATAAACTCTAGTGACACTGCCCACTTTCTGTCGTAGATAACTTAACAACACACTGTTAAGTTAAACGTAACACACAAAGTCTGACATTGAATTACATAAACTCTTAGCCCACAAGTTATCCCAAGTGTCTACTAACTCACACAGACTCAATCAATAACTCATGTATGATTTCTACCACTCATAGATGAATCAAAAGACTCAAAGAATCAAATTAAAGAAAACATTCCAATTTGCATTGAAGCTCTTCTATCAATTCATGAAATGCCAAAATCAAGACTCTCTCACAATCGAATCAGCTAACCAGTAAATCTCTCTTCAATCTCTGTTATTTTCGCTTGGTTATTACATGGTAAATATATAGTGAGAGGTCCTGAACGAAATCTCCTAGAAATCCTGTAAAAGATCTAATCAAAATCATATTAAGATTATGAGAAATAAAATAGGAAGTGATATAATAAAACTCCTAAGGAATTAGGATAAATGCTCTCCTATTCTAATTAGAATACAAGATATTATATCATAATCTAAAGAGATATTTATTATTAATCAAATCCTTCCTAAAATATAATTCTAGAAACAGTAAAATAATATTATTGTTTTATCACAAGTTGATCAAAAATACAACATGTATATGACACATGCATGTTGACACAAAATCTCGTCACCAATCATATTCTCGATACAAATGCTCGACAACACTACTCGACACTTGAAACTCGACACTCAACAGGTTTGACACAACATACTCGACATGCGACACAATCGCAATATTCGATAAAAATGCGACACTCGATAAAACCTTGACACCAGATGAAATCGAAACTCGACAAAGTCTCGACACTAGACGAAATCAAAACTTGACAAAGTCTTGACACTAGACGAAATTGAAACTCGACAAAGTTTCGACAACCACACTTGACACCAATAAACTCGACATGATCTACTCGACACATCTCGATATATCTTGATATATCTCGACACAATCAACTCGACACATCTCGAAAATATTATCGACACTTGATAAATCAACAACACGACTCTGGATACAAGCTCGACAATAACACTCGACAAATCTCGATATCAGCTCAACACATTGATAATAACAATAAAGTTTCAGTTATATGATTATCTACCATTACTCTATACATTAAGAGTATCTTTCTTTATATTCAGATTGCTGTTTATTTTTTTTAATGGGTTAATTGGTTCATAGCAAATCTGAACCAAAAAGCAAAACCTTTGCAAGAAATTAAAGGATGGTTTTTGATAAATTTTCATGAAATAATATCATTTGAGATTTTGAGTAGCTTCAGTGAATTTTTAGCTGATTTCTTTTCGTGAATAATATTATTCATCCTAAAGTTATTTCACAATTTTTACATTGGAGGCCTGACATTGATTAGGAGCTATTATATCATATTGTTAGATATGCATTATGTAATCATATTATTGCATCAGTTGAATAAAATTTAATATTCAAATTTGGGATATTTAATTAGAGAACTTCTTCTTCTTAATTTTCTAAGCATTTAATTTTAACAAACCTCTTATTAAAAGAATTTTACTCATTCACAGGCTTCTAATTTTTGAGGTGTTTGTTTTCTTGATTAAGAATAATTCTCGTATGATTATATTAAATTAATATGAAAAGAAGTCAGAATACTTTATCTCTCCCCTAATTCTCAAAAATATCCTTATGAAATTCCATTATGACTTGTTTGTATATAACACAATATTCTTTGTTTAAAATTTTATTACCTACTCTTATACTTCCTTAAATAATTTTAAAATTATTTAATGTTTATCTAACTTGTTACTACATCAAATCTTATAAACAATAGTAACAATAATAATTTTTATAAAATAGACATTTTTTAGATAAATCGAATTCCTAATATAATCTTTTATTTTAAAGATAAAATAATTAAAATAATAAATTTTACAATGTTTAAGTAATTTATTAACGATCTATCTAATATTAGCTTGCAATGCTTCTAATATGTGTAATAAAATCACAAATAGAAATAACCTTAATAAGAATATATATAAGAATATATGTAAAAGTATTTGTTTTCACATATTATATTGCAATTGCTAAAATAGAAAAGTAAATTTATCATTTAAATTCATAATTTTAGATATATATTTCAGATTCATATATTTAGACCCATACATACTTGAGTTTCATTATAATTACTTCATAGAAAGGATAAACACCCCCTTACTCCATTGCTTAGAGCTAAAATGGCAACTGTGGCTGATCCATCGAACCCCTTCGTCGGAAGCTACTCTCATGAATACCCGAAACGTACTTTTGGTAAATGGCCTTCAGGATCTTCTGAAGCTGCTGATAGGCTTGCTTTGTGCTGGCATGTTTCCAGGCAACAATAGCAGACTCAAAAGCCCATAAAATCAAGAAAATAAGATTTCCAACCAGGGATGAGAGGAAGATGGATAGCAGTAAGACGGAAGAAAGAGATCCTGAAATGACGGCAACAGTACTGAAGAAGAGAGAGTAGTTTGAATGATGAAGCTTGGATTTCTTGTAGGCTGTGAGCGCCAAGTAGTAGATGAATGCCGCTAGAAGAAATGCCCACGTGTATGCTGGGTGTGTTTCGAACACAGACTTGTTTGTGGCTTGAACTTTTACTTGCAGAAGAACAAGAAGCAACGGAATGAAGTATTTGAAGACATCATGGTTTGACAACGAGTAAGAGAATAAGTTTCCTTCACTCCTGCACAACCATTCATAATAACTTAATTATTTTAAATTTATCCTTCTCACATTTAATGAAAAGAAAGAAAAAAGAAAGACTTGTTTGTGGCTTGAACTTTTGATAAATGTTTATTTATATACTAAAAAGAAGAATAGTATATGTTATTAAAATTACTTAAAAAAGTCAACGTACTTTGAAAAGGTAAATTTATTAAAACAATTCCTAATTTTTAAAGTATATTAAAAAAAACTCTTTCCACAGCCGCCATCATGAGTACCGCAGCGACAGCTTTTGTCGTTGACTACGACCATGCAGACCCGTTTCTCAATGAAACCAAATCTCCGCCTGCCACAACCATCGCGCTGAAGCACAAGTCGACGATTCCCCAAACCTTTTCTTACCCCTAGAACCTCAACTTGATGTGTTAAAATTTCTGAATAATTTAATGGAAATAAAAGAGCCGTAGCACGGCAGCGGCAAGTGGAAGAGAAAACGAGAGCTATGCGGTGGCCAAGAAAATGTCGAAAAAATGAAAAAGAATGTTTTTGAACAAAGAGAATTCAGGAAAACGAAAAGAAGCTTTCCGAATATATATATTGATTGTACTGTGATTGAATTTGATAAGTGATAAAAGAAGTCATCAACGGCCAAATGACACCCTGCTTCTTTGCTGGACAGCTGCCACCACCAATCAATGGTCCTCAACAACCACGACGGCAATCCGCACCACCAGCAGAAATCACCATGTGTCAGGACGGACTAGATAAAAGTAAATAAATAAATGAAGTATTGTGATGAAGGGTAATGAAGAGATGAAAGGAATTTGTGAATTTCGTGCTAGTGTAAATGGAGGACTGATTTGGGAAGTTCCGGAGTAGCAAAGGAAGTAGCGTTTTTGTTGCCCTCAATATTATTTATTCAATTTCTATGAGGTCAAGACCAAAGGAGTGTATTTTAGTCCTTGCAGATAAAATTTGGCAGTTTAGCTGTCTACGTCTTCGCGAATTTATGATCAAATGAGAATGATCAAAGATAGATGGCAATTCTTCCTAATTATAGAATTAAAAGCGTCATTTTGCAGCTTTTGGTCTCGAAAAACCAGAAAATTTTCTTTCATGAATGAGCTTTTTTAAAACAAAACAAACACTAATTCCAGCTTTGCCCAAAAGACCCTTTCTCCATTTCCCGCAAACCCACTTCCGTACAGTCCCATCTTCTTTCTTGGCATCCTTACGTTCACAGCTTTAGCTGGGCATTTACGTACATTTTCCTCCACCTCATCTGTCAACCCAACGCATTAGCTCACAAGATATAAAAATTTATGAATATTGATACACTATTTTATTATTTTTATTTATAAATGAAAACACGTAAATTTTTTATTCTTGAAATGTGCATAAACAAATTGTTTAATGGAAAATCTTTTGAAATAATAAACACAAAACTTATAAAGAAATACACACACATATATCAACCTTTCAATGTGTGTTTTCCATTCGATGTGGCTTTCATGTCCACAGCACTGGCAGATTCGTATTGTGATTCTTTTTCTCTCACAATACCTTCTTGCAATTCTTGCTCTACTAACCCTAAATTTGTGTACTTCTCCGTTAGACTTTCCACGCTCTCTCACCCCGTTATTACTTTCAACTAAACTCATTTCTCAGCTAAAGAGAAATATATTTCTCAATAAAATTTCTATTGTACCCAGGGGAGTTTATGTGTAGTTCCTCTATGTGGCTTATATACACTTTCTTTTAAGGAAACAACCTGAGAACTTCCTATAGTTGTGTTAATTAATTTCAAGGAAATTTAACCATGGTCATATGGTTCTGCCAAAAAGCTTGACAACTTGATTTGGAATCTTTCGGGCCCTCAACCGCACAAGTCAACCATCCATTAGCTTCCTTACAACGCTAGCGTGCTTTATCAGCTTCATTTTAATACGTCGTACTTTTGGACTATTTTGTACTGTGAAAATGTCATAATGTCTTTCGAATTCTTAGTAACATTTTTGCTTGAAACGTTAATTTTATTTATTGTGGTTTTTTTCCTGCATTTATCTATGTTTAATTAAGAAAATTAGGATTTTGTTCTTATTTTAGAAGGTGGATATTATTATGATTCATGCATGTTATATTTGGTAATTAGCAGTTTTGTTGTAGTGTAAAGCAAACAATAAGCCAAATTGTTTTCTCAGCGTTCCCAAAAATGAATACAAGTACTTTTGATGATAATAGATGTGGCAACGGGTGTGTGCATATCATACTTGAGCTGGTGATAAATGTTGGATCACTGAAACAACAAAACACAATTAGAAGTGGGATATTAATCTGGTTTTTAATGTTGGTTTTTATTAAATTATAAGGGTTGAAGTTTGGTTTTAGAAACCCTTGAATCTAAGTCAGGTGGCGCAACTGTTAGGTCTGTGGAATAAATCCATAATTCTTTTGAAGAAATAATATTATTGCCTTTGCTATATACTTTTATATATATAATGGAAATAAGAAACAAGTTATGCTTGAAATTTGATTTTTATGTTTATTTTTTTAAATTATTTGATAGTTTGATCATAGCTCCACCCTGGATACAAGTTCCACATATCCAAGGGTATAAGTTGACAACTCCTATGAAGGAATTAGATAATGAGATAATATCATTAACCTCCCTTGAACTTTGCCTTAATATCACTCAGAAAGCCTCTTATAGGTTTATATCAACGCGATACTAAACCTTTATAATTTTGTATCACTCAACTCCAACTAACGGTTTCCGTTTCCTTTTGATTTAACAGACTAAGGTATTTAAGTAAATTACATGTTAACATGAATTTTTTATTTGGGATAATATCATTAACCTCCTCTGAACTTTGCCCTAATATCACGCGAAAAGCCTCTTATGGGTTTATATTAATGCGATACCAAACCTTTACAATTTTGTATCACTCAACTCCAACTAACGGTTTCCGTTTCCTTTTGATTTAACAGACTGGGGTTTTTAAGTAAAATACATGTTAACATGAATTGTTATTGAATGGGTTGAAATAAATAAATAAATTTGACATGATAGACATCTCAATTGACTTCTCCACCTTAGACAGGAATTTCAATTTCCAATTTTTATTATTCATTTATTGTTCTTATTAATATTCTCAAAATTTACTCTTAGACAAACCCCCACCCAACCCAGCCCATAAACATTTTTTATTTCCTTAAACTTCATATCAGATCCCATGTGGGTTTCTTTGTTTTTCTCCTTTTTTTAATTTTATTTTTCTTTTTTATCGTATGCTAGTTTGTGGTTGCAAAGTTTTTGAATGAGAAAAGTGAAGTTGTTGACTTAAAAACGATGGTTGGCTTGTTCTTTAAATAGTTGATTCATTCTTGCCTCCATGGTCCACTTTTTGAAGGTCAAAAGCTGTTGGTTTTAATAGATTTTGAACTTGTTGAATGCAATGGCGAAATAGTAATTACATAGTATTTTGTCTTCACTATATTAGTGGTTCTTTAAAATGATTATATGGGCATTTTCGTATTTTAACTTGGCATATTAAATTGGAGGAGTTGAACTATGTATTAAATGTGAAGTCAAGGGTAATATTGTCTTTTTCTACAGTCTGTTAAATCAAAAGGAAACGGAAACCGTTAGTTGGAGTTGAGTGATACAAAATTGTAAAGGTTTGGTATCACGTTGATATAAACCCATAAGAGACTTTTCGCGTGATATTAGGACAAAGTTCAGGGGAGGTTAATGATATTATTCCATATTTTTACATGTGAAGTCAGGGGTAATGTTGTCTTTTTATACAGTCTGTTAAATTAAAAGGAAACGGAATCTGTTAGTTGGAGTTGAGTGATACAAAATTACAAATGTTTGGTACTGCGTTGATATAAACCCATAAGAAGCTTTCCACGTGATATTAGGATAAAGTTCAGAGGAGGTTAATGATATTATCCCATCAGATAATTGTTTTGTGCTTTCTTACAAAGGAATAGAGGTACTTCGTAACAATTTCCCACGTACACTTTACACTGATTTAGAAAGGAATAGAGGTGCTTCGTAACAATTTCCCATGTACACTTTACACTGATTTAAAATTTCATCCAGGCCATACGTTTCCACAAAGAAGGCTTGTCCCTTTGCTTATAAGTCGACTTGGTTTTATGAGCTGTATTACAAGGACTGAATGAGTGACTTCATTATTTAGCACTCTAAAACTTTCTAAATACTTTAATTACTCACACTCGTTAAAATTTATATATATATATATATATATATAAAATGATTTAAGCAGATTATGAAAGGATGAAGAATAACAAAGAAGCCTCATCACTTTGTTTACAATTTGAATTGGTTTTATGACCCGAATCACAATTACACGGACAAAAAGCTAATGCGGTTTATGCGCGTTCGTATGTGATGTGTGTGAAGGCCTACTGCAATTTCATTGGGTGGACAAAACACGGAAGTGGATGCAGCGAAGACTAAACTCATTTGACTTTGTGTGTGCAATTATTTATCGGGTCACTACAAGGTAATTCCTTTGGAACTTTGCTCACGTCATGGCAAGTAGTTGATGAAGTTTGTCTTTTTATAAGTTCAGTGCCGATTCATCACGTACATGTAACAGTTTAACTTAAAATTGTCACCAAATTTTTTAACTATTAATTTGTATAGATCAACGGCGCAAAAATTTTATGTGTTGACAATGTTAAAGGTAATCTTTTCTTTTTTAATATGATTCATTACATCTAATAAGATAAATGATTACAAATTTTAGTAGTGTCTCTCTCGTAAATTTTATATGCAAACTTATATATACAAAATGTCGTGATATTATTTATTTATTTATACATCATCACCCTTTATTAAATGAGTAGATTTTATATATTTATTACTCAAATTATCTCATAACAAACAGTTTGTATGTAAAAGTTTGTAAGACTAGCATTATCACCCTATATATTTTGTGTGTGTGAAATATTATTAAAATTTTTATTCATGAAATTCATAAACCTATACATTACAATCTATAGAAGTTACGAATTGAAATGAAACAACTTTCCTGGCAAGATTTTATCTCAGGGGGCCAAGGTCATATACACATTATTTTATGGAATTAATAAACAAAGATAGGAAAAGAACTCAAAATTTCAATGGTCTTGGTCTAGCTCTGCCCATGCCAATACGATAACAAGACAAACTTTCTTCAAATATTACTCTCTTTAATGACTCCATCGTTAGAGGGTATAAGATAACGGTGAAACCATTAACATTTTCCCTGGCAATTAATTCCTTCGGAATGGGCCAGACGATGGCTGGCGGGCGCCAAATTTCCAAAAAAAAGAAAAAGATTTGGTGAAGGTGTCGGATATGTTAAAGAAAATTTGAAAATCTTCATGATTAAATTTATTAACATGTCCCTATTATCAATCTTTTCCTATATTGTTATTTATTTATTTATCATCTTTCTTATGAAATACTAAATAATCAATTTTATTTCTTTGTTTGAATCATCTAATCTTATGATTAGTTGATAACCATTGAATCTTTGATTGTAATCTATTTTTTTGTTATAAAATTAATGATCAATAATAACACAACTCTACTAAAAAAAATTAGTTTATGGAATATATTTATATAGGGATATTAATATATAACTTGTATCATATAAAATTAAATGGCTTGTTTTTCTAAATGTTTTAGTAGTCTATTTATTATTTTTATTAATATTTTATTATATTATGCAGGTTATTGGTAATTTTTTTTTCCTTAATCAAATATTAACTTACTACATGTTATACTTTACTTTCGAAGTTATAAAAGATATTCAATAGAAGTTTAACTCTTCCAATTTTAAATGAAAAGTTTACAACAAAGAGAAAATGTAAAGAATAATCTTATTGGTGATGATAAAATTCCACTACACGAAGTACTATTACAAGCAACCAAATTCGGAAAGCTAACGCTGTTCGTGTTAGGATGTTATGCATCGAAGTAAGCACTGAAGCTCTTGATAAACTATTTTATTATTTTTATTTGTTTATTTATAAATGAAAACACGTAAATTTTTTATTCTTGAAAAGTGCATAAACAAATTGTTTAATGGAAAATCTTTTGAAATAATAAACACAAAACTTATAAAGAAATACGCACATATATATTAACCTTTCAATGTGTGTTTTCCATTCGATGTGCCTTTCATGTCCACAGCACTGGCAGATTCGTATTGTGATTCTTTTTCTCTCCCAATAACTTCTTGCAATTCTTGCTCTACTAACCCTAAATTTGTGTACTTCTCCATTAGACTTTCCACGCTCTCTCACCCCGGTATTACTTTCAACTAAACTCATTTCTCAACTAGCAAGAGAAATATATTTCTCAATAAAATTTCTATTGTACCAACTAGAGTTTATGTAGTTCCTCTATGTGGCTTATATACACTTTCTTTTAAGGAAACATCCTGACAACTTCCTATAGTTGTGTTAATTTATTTCAAGGAAATTTAACCATGGTCATATGGTTCTGCCGAGAAGCTTGACAACTTGATTTGGAATCTCTTGGGCCCTCAACACGCACAACTCAACCATCCACTAGATTCCTTACAACGCTAGTGCTTTATCAGCTTCATTTTAATACTTCGTACTTTTGGACTATTTTGTACCATGAAATATCATAATGTCTTTCGAATTCTTAGTCACAATTTTGCTTGAAACGTTAATTTCATTGTTGTGGTTTTTTTTCCAGCATTAATCTATGTTTAAGAAAATTAGGATTTTGTTCTTATTTTAGAAGTTGGATGTTATTACGATTCATGCATGTTGTATTTGGTAATTAGCAGTTTTGTTGCAGTGTAAAGCAAACAATAAGCCAAATTGTTTTCTCAGGGTTCCCAAAAATGAATACAAGTACTTTTGATGATAATAGATGTGGCAACGGGTGTGTGTGCGTATTATACTTGAGCTGGTCATAAATGTTGGATCACTGAAACAACAAAATTAGAAGTGGGATATTAAATTATAAGGGTTGAAGTTTGTTTTTAGAAACCCCTTGAATCTAAGTTAGGTGGCGCAACTGTTAGGGCTGTGGAATAAATCCATAATTCTTTTGAAGAAATAATATTATTGCCTTTGCGATATACTTTTATATATATAATGGAAATAAGAAACAAGTTATGCTTGAAATTTGATTTTTATGTTTATATTTTTAAATTATTTGATAGTTTGATCATTTATAGCTCCGCCTTGGATACAAGTTCCACATATTCAAGGGTATAAGTTCCTAACTACAGTAGGAGAGGAGCTGCTAACTATCATTGACAGCTCCTATAAAGGAATTAGATAATTGTTTTGTGCTTTCTTTAAAAAGGAATAGAGGTGCTTCGTAACAATTTCCCATGTACACTTTACACTGATTTAAAAAGGAATAGAGGTGCTTCTTAACAACATCCCATGTACACTTTACACTGATTTAAAAATTCATCCAGGCCATACGTTTCCACAAAGAAGGCTTGTCCCTTTGCTCATAAGTTGACTTGGTTTTATGAGCTGTATTACAAGGACTGAATGAGTGACTTCATTATTTAGCACTCTAAACTTTCTAAATACTTTAATTACTCACACTCGTTAATATATATATATATATATATATATATATATATATATATATGATGATTTAAGCAGATTATGAAAGGATGAAGAATAACAAAGAAGCCTCATCACTTTGTTTATAATTTGACTTGGTTTTATGACCCGTAATCACAATTACACGGACAAAAAGCTAATGCGGTTTATGCGCGTTTGGCTGTGATGTGTGTGAAGGCCTACTGCAATTTCATTGGGTGGACAAAACACGGAAGTGGATGCAGCTCATTTGACTTTGTGTGTGCAATTATTTATCGGTCACTACAAGGTCATTCCCTCGGAGCTTGACTCACGTCATGGCTACTAGGAGTCGTGCTACAGTACAGCGGCTGTATTGGTACAGTCGTTGTATTGTAACGTATAAAAATCGTAAATAAACTTTTAAAAATCGTAATCTAACTGAAAAAAATCGTATTTATGACTTTTATATATTTTCCATTTACGACTTTTGTACACTTTTTTACATGCAACTTTTATTCATTCGTTTACGATTTTTACAACGCATTTACGATTTTTGCACACATGAACAGTGACTATACCGGTACAGCCACTGTACCGTAGTTTTTCCCGACTACTAGTTGATGAAGTTTGTCTTTTTATAAGTTCGATGTCGATTCATCACGCATACATATAACAGTATAACTTAAAAATTGTCACTAAATTTTTTAACTATTAATTTGTATAGATCAACAGCGCAAAAATTTTATGAGTTGACAATGTTAAAGGTAATCTTTTCTTTTTTAATATGATTCATTACATCTAATAAGATAAATGATTATAAATTTTAGTAGTGTTTCTCTCGTAAACTTTATATGCAAACTCATATATAAAAACTATCGTGGTATTATTTATTTATTTAGACATCATCACCCTTTATTAAATGATGAATAGATTTTAAATATATATTACTCAAATCATCTTATAACAAGCAGTTTATATGTAAAAGTTTATTCATGAAATTGATAAACCTATACATTACAATCTATAGAAGTTACAAATTGAAATGAAACAACTTTCCTGGCAAGGTTTTATCTCAGGGGGCCAAGGTCATATACACATTATTTTATGGAATTAATAAACAAAGATAGGAAAAGAACTCAAAATTTCAATGGTCTTGGTCTAGCTCTGCCTATGCCAATACGATGACAAGACAAACTTTCTTCTCCAAATATTACTCTCTTTTATGACTTCATCGTTAGAGGGTATAAGATAACGGTGAAACCATTAACATTTTCCCTGGCAATTGATTCCTTCGGAATGGGCCAGACGAAGGCTGGCGGGCGCCAAATTTCCAAAAAAAGAAAAAGATTTGGTGAAGGTCTCGGATATATTAAAGAAAATTTGAAAATCTTCATGACAAAATTTATTAACATGTCCATTTTATCAGTCTTTTCCTATATTATTTTTTATTTATTTATCATCTTTCTTATGAAATACTAAATAATCAATTTTATTTCTTTGTTTGAATCATCTAATCTTATGATTAGTTGATAACCATTGAATCTTTGATTGTAATCTATTTTTTTGTTATAAAATTAATGATCAATAATAACACAACTCTACTAAAAAAAATTAGTTTATGGAATATATTTATATAGGGATATTAATATATAACTTGTATCATATAAAATTAAATGGCTTGTTTTTCTAAATGTTTTAGTAGTCTATTTATTATTTCTATTAATATTTTATTATATTATACAGGTTATTGGTAATTTTTTTTCCTTAATCAAATATTAACTTACTACATGTTATACTTTACTTTCGAAGTTATAAAAGATATTCAATAGAAGTTTAACTCTTCCAATTTTAAATGAAAAGTTTACAACATAGAGAAAATGTAAAGAATAATCTTATTGGTGATGATAAAATTCCACTACACGAAGTACTATTACAAGCAACCAAATTCGGAAAGCTAACGCTGTTCGCGTTAGGATGTTATGCATCGAAGTAAGCACTGAAGCTCCATGAAGTAGCATCTACTTTACCTCCATATGGAAGTAGACATGAACTCTTTTAACCACAAGGGACTTCTTTAACCGTTGGAGATAAAGGGTTTAAAACAAATATTTACATCATGAGTTATAATATTTATTTTGAGATTAATTTCATACGTTACAAGTGTAATAAAAACATGAACGTTACGACACTTATTTTTGTAACGTTCATATTTTTATTAAGAACTTATGGCTTGGGAGTTACAAGAATTAATTTGTAAGTTACCTAAGCTACAAGATTACTATATAAAGGAGTCTCAAAGGTTCTAACATCGACATGATATATTTTGAGTATTTGATGATTTTGAGCAACCGCGACACATGAAGACAGGTTATTTTCTTTCGGTGATCGTGCTCATCGAGAAGATAGGCTGTGAGCACTGGGTTGTATCTTGGAGCCTTTGAGTACCGATATGACTCGCACGAGGGGAGGACTCTTTGGCTTTAGGACAATACCTTCGACATGCCTCCCAAATGCTCAGGCCACTTATTTCTTACTCTATCTATTTATTTATTCTATTTATTTAATATATTAATCTAATTCATAGTTTATTATTTCTTTAAATCTTGTTGTTTGATTATATTATTTAAATTTATTATAAATATTTCCAATAATCTAAAGCCAAAGAATGTCTTATATATTTTATTGTTTACCTTAATTTATCATTGGGTGGTATATAACGTGAATAGTTTGTAGAGTATATTGATTACTTATTTTATTTTGTTTATCCAATGATATTTTTATGTTGATAATTTTTTTTTTCGAGGTCTATAAGATTTGGTTATGATGATATATTTTGATTGATTCCACTACTTGTATGATTTAACTATGATATGGTTAGTGGATTAATATTTATTTCTTTATATTGTGAATATATATATTTGTATGAATTTTTGAGTGATCTAAAGTATAACATTGATTAAGTCATTGTCCTTGCATGAGTTACAAATGTTTGAATGTATAAACAATAGAAATATAAGCTTGCATAAGTTGTGAAAGTGTGTTGCCAATTGTCTATTTGTTTTTTCATGTCACATTAAAATATGCATATTGTCATTATGCTTTGACATGTAGATTTCAACTTGGCTATCTTTGTGTGTGTAGCTTTCAAATTGTGTTGACAAGAAAAATGTTTATTCAGAGTTCTTGGTTCAACTTAGTATCGAGATTGGATATCTTTATCAACCTCAAGACAATATGGAGGTAATAGATATATATTTTTTATTTGAGGTAATACAAAATTATTTATGATAGCATGACTATTTATTTACAATCAAAAAATATTTTTGTGATATATTAAATATTTGTTTATTTGTCGTTATACATATGTTGTGGTGTTAGATTATTAGTGCATGATGCTTTGAGTTATAAAGAATATAGATGAGTTAAATGTAGTGGTTTTATAATCAAAACCTTTTATGAGTTTTTATTATAGCTTAATAAATATTTCAGTTATAAAAATCATCATTACTGATATTTATTGCATATTATTATTGATTAAGAATTCAATTTATGAGTTGCATGGATCAAAATTTTATTACACAATAAAACATGCATTTTCAATACATATTTATTTAGAAACTCATATGTATGATGGTGTACAATTAATTCATTGTTTTTTGTGGCTATCATGTAGATTAGATGATAACATCTAAATAATTAATTAATAGAGTATGTTGAGAAGACCAATAGATTATTATGATAATTTATGTGGTTGTTTTGAATGAAATTATAGCATAAATGCTAATGATTATTATTAAATACATATATGAGTTATATATTATATTTACAGTTTTAGCAATAAATATCTTATTAATGTGAGGATTGAAAAAATATTTTTTAATGTGGGGGTTTCTAGTTTTTAAGCGTTTCATATTTTAGTTTTTAATTTTGTACAATTAAGATGACAATGATTTGAGTGTAGTTATTATTTTGATGAGTTTTAAAATTTAACAAATTAGTGCAATAATATTTTATGGAGTTATTGCTACTATATTTAAAATGTTACTTAATGTGGGGGTTTTCTTTATTTGATGGTTGTTAAATGTTTTTATGATATTTGGAGGAAAAAAATGATATCATAAGTTATTAAATGATTATTAATTTTGTGTATGAGTTTGAAAATATTATTATTTATAAAGTGATTAAGTGCTTCTTCAATTTTCTTTATTGTGCCTTTGATATTCTTATGCTCTCTAACATTATTTTGTGAAATATTTAATATTATTTAAGAGAGCTAGTGGAAGCAATCAAATTAATAAATTAAGATGACAATGATTAGAGTGTAGTTATTATTTTGATGAGTTTAAAATTTAACAAATTAGTGCAACAATATTTTATGGAGTTATTGCTATTATATTTAAAATGTTACTTAATGTGGGGGTTTTCTTTATTTGATGGTTGTTAAATGTTTTTATGATATTTGGAGGAAAAATATGATATAATAAGTTATTAAATGATTATTAATTTTGTGTATGAGTTTGAAAATATTATTATTTATAAAGTGATTAAGTGCTTCTTCAATTTTCTTTATTGTTCCTTTGATATTCTTATACTCTATAACATTATTTTGTGAAATATTTAATATTATTTAAGAGAGCTAGTAGAAGCAATCATCAAAATAATGAGAACAAGTTCTTCAAGATAAAATCAATGAGAGATTGTGCAATTATAAAAATTTTTAGCACGCTAATTAATTATTTAAATTGTCGAGGGGGATGTGCTTAAGCCCAAAAGGGAGTCACCTAAGGAAGTAACCCAACCTCTGCGATTGGAGATCCCATGAAGGAGGTTCAATGGGTAGGAACAATCCATACTGCGTGACTTATTAAGCACAACTATTTTGACATATCTTAGAGGAGATATGATCCTACTCATCCCTATGGCAAAGTGCTTGTTATATGTGATGTTATGAAGGATATTTATCCTGAATGAGTCCAAAGGCTAAATACACTTGCGAGGTATAGGTTACATATACCTTTTGAGGACTCACCTTAGTGAGAGCGTCATGAGGGCCGCGACTGTGAGAATTGGACTGTTCTCTAAAGCTCTCATGAGAATCAAGATTAAGCGCATGGCCATTAATAGCGCTAACCCACCAAAACCGTGTCTTTGTCGATATTATGTGTGTGATAGTTTGAAGTTTGGTCAAGAAATCGAGTTCAAGACTTTGTTCACTCAGGTTTCTCAAATGGATACTATTAACATTAAGTGTAGGTTCAAACCTGAAAGGTACCTATACCCATTGCATAATAGAAGGTTGCTCTTTATATATAATTTTTATTTTATGAGTATTTTTATCTTGATATTTTATTTTATAAAGCTTTAAAGTTTTAAACCTTTTGTGGGGGACTGTTGGAGATAAAAGGTTTAAAACAAATATTTACACCATGAGTTATAATATTTATTTTGAGATTAATTTCATACATTACAAGTATAATAAAAACATGAACGTTACGACACTTATTATTTGTAACGTTCATACTTTTATTAAGAACTTATGGCTTGGGAGTTATAAGAATTAATTTGTAAGTTACCTAAGCTACAAGATTACTATATAAAGGAGTCTCAAAAGTTCTAACATCGACATAATATATTTTGAGTATTCGATGATTTTGAGCAACCACGACACATGAAGACAGGTTATTTTCTTTTGGTGATCGTGCTCATCGAGAAGATAGGTTGTGAGCACTGGGTTGTATCTTGGAGCCTTTGAGTACCGATATGACTCGCACGAGGGGAGGACTCTTTGACTTTAGGACAATGCCTTCGACATGCCTCCCAAATGCTCAGGCCACTTATTTCTTACTCTATCTCTTTATTTATTCTATTTATTTGGTATATTAATCTAATTCATAGTTTATTATTTCTTTAATATCTTGTTGTTTGATTATATTATTTAAATTTATTATAAATATTCTCAACATTAACACCAATAGAGAATCCTTTTATATATAATACTATACACTACTTTATTTTATGAAAAATAAAGAACTTACCAATTGGACGGGCAAAATTTTTTATATAAAAAGTTAATTCACTTATTTAAAGAAGAATGACTATATATTGATAAATGGTGCGGCATTATTGTTCTTATTTTATATGCAATGGTGAGACAAAGCTTCCACAGCCTTCATTTATGGGCCACTTTAATCAAAGCAGCAATTGGGTGGTCATAGATGCTGGGTTGGGAGAAGGGGGTGGTTGGGCTGGGTTGCAGTCCATCCAAGAACTTTGATTAAAAAATGAGCGTGTAGGACAGGAGATCTGGTTACTGCTGCAACGTTTTGGGATTTTCATTGGCCACCCATGTTGATCACATTTTACGGATAATTATTGCGTCATCTGGCAACTTGCTTTTTATTTCTTATTCTGCTATTTTTATTTGCTGATTCTCTTTTCTTTTCTATTTTTGTTTTGTTGCTTTTACCTTTCAATAAATTACTTATTAGTGTAATATTCACATTTTCTTTTTTTAATAGCTCAATTTTTATTTAACAAAGGACAAAATTTCACTTATTCTATATATATATATATATATATTTCACATACTTGAAAATTAATGCTTATTAATTACATTCATGTAAAAGCAAATTAAAATAACATACCAATGAAAACTTAATTAAACTCTTAATCCTGCACGTTGCATAACTAATATGTTTTTTATTGGAAGCTTAAACAAAGCTTAAGAGTTTATTTGGAATTTAAAGTCTAAATTAAAATAAGATTGGAGTCCTAATTAGATTAGAAGACATATTATGAGATGATTAATAATCCTAGTAAATTATGAATAATGATTAATTATTTAGTTATTTTAGAATTATTAGTATTGAAAATTCTGGAGGTATACAGTTATAAATAATAACATAGTAAACTGTAATGTAAATTGACATATGAGGATTTTTACGTGATTCGATTATAAAAACCTACGTCTACGGATAGCTATAGAGCTGCAGTTCACTAAGTTCTTGTTTGTACAATCTTTAGAGCCTTTTATAGTGCTGACTCACTCTCACACACTAACCTAATATTTGACAAACGAAATCTTCATAAAGATCCTAAACTCTAATGACACTGCACACTCTCTGTCACAGATAATTTAACAATACACTGTTAAGTTCTACATAACACCCGATGTCTGATACAGAATTACATAAACACTCAACCCTCAAGTTATCCCAAGTGTCTATTAACTCACTCAGACTTAATCAACAACTCATGTATGATTTTTAACTCTCATACATGAACCAAAAAACTCAATGAATCAAAGTAATAAAGACATTTCAATCTGCATTAAAGATCTTCTTTCAAATCATGGAATGTCGTGACCTATATTCTCAAAAACACAACCGAGTTTCCCCAAAGCTCAAAACTAGTTATCAGCCGACTAAGTCATAACTTGATATATATATTGAGAGGTCTGGTCGAAATCTCCTAAAAATCCTGTAAATATCTCAATCAAAATCACATTAGGATTAGGAGAAATAAAATAGGAAGTGTTATAGTTAAACTCCTAAAGGAATTTGGACACAATTAAATATTCTCCTATTTTGATTAGGATACAAGAAACATTATCCTAATCTAAGGAGATATTTATTGTAAAATAAATACTTCCTATAATGATCATATAGAAACAATAAAATAGGAATCAAAATACTATTATATTTTTACACTACAAGAATTTTTATTATATTTATCACCTCTCATTTTTTTTATTTGACAGTTTTATAAAAAAGTGAGATATATAAAATTACTCTTAAAGTCAAACCGAATTTTTTTACATTTTTGTCACTTTTTGTCTTTTTGTAGTTGTATATTTATCTTATTTTAAAACGGTATGACAAATATGAAATTAGGGTTCTTTTCTTATGCTATAATTTTCATTTCCCTCTATCTTTTCCCTCTATCTTTTCACATTTCTCTAAGCCGTCTCAGTTCACTCCTTCCCTCGTCGTGCATCACCACTTCCTGACTTACATCAATCAGCTCAATGATTTCGATTTCACTATCCATCTTACATTTTCTTCTCAAATAGATTTGCTTTTATCTCGTTTAATTTCAATCTCTTGCTTTCAATCATCTCTTTCACACATCCATGCCCTGTTTTGTACTCGATCATCACTTAAATCGGTTACTAAACTTTCATGAATGGCACGATTTAGTAATTTGAGAACAGATTTGTAAATATAAAGGTAAGATTTGGTGATTTGATGAGAGTTTTGAAATAGTGATAGTGTGGGTTTTATTGGATCTAGGTTTTTTTATCTTCTTTTCCGTACACTGATTTTTTAGAGTATTTGATTGTTGTTTGTTTAAAATGTTAATTACTTCATTCTTTTTATTACTAAAATTTTTATGGATTTAGTTGTTAACATTTCTCTTTGAGCAACGAAGGTGTCTACTTGTCTGGGTCTGGCATTTAGGCGTGTCATCATCAACAAGCAATTTAGCTCTTGGGTACGCCTCGACACGCTGCTTTTGATTTGCTGTTTTATCAAACACAGATTAGTGATTAATTTTCAATTGAATTTTCTTTTTGGTATCAAGCGTTGTTCTGCAATAGATTTGTTGATCTTTCTTGTTCCTTATTTATCTATTTTTGGATATCAAGTGTTGGGTTGTCGCTAGCTTGTTTCTATTGCTGTTGTTCATGTGCTGTTTTGCTGCTACTTTGGATTTTGTGGTGGATGGATGTTGGGTTTTGTTCTTGGTGGTTGGAGGAGGCAGCAATGAGGTGGTTATTTTATAATTTTCTTGCGTTTTCTCGGCCACCAATCAGTGGTTTTTTTTCTTTAATTTTGTGGTGGATAGATGGTGGGTTTTGCTCTTGGTTTAATTTTCTTTAGCCAGTCACGCACTTCTTGGGTTTTTTTTTGGCAACTTTTATTGAAGAAAACTGAATTAATTTGGAGGTGTATAAAACTTTTACATAGTTGAGAATCATTTGATATCAACCAGTGTATCAAATAAGCAGATTATTGCATGCCTGCCTTTATGCTTCGTCATTTTATATAAAACCATATAATCATCCTTTAAAAGGAAAAACATCACTTATGCATTGCTTTTTTAAGATAAGGATCAATTTAAACTCAATTAATTGAATGAATTAAAGAAGCAACTATTCTTCCATGTTTAAGAGCTTAAATTAATAAAATAAAACCTTTTTTTTTCAAAATTATATTTATTTTTGTGATATTCAAATTTTTGTTTTGTATTTTTTACATTCAATTTTGTGTTGTATTTTTGGACTTGTTTAATGAATAAGTGGGAATTTTTGTGAACAAAATTTGATATTATGTTGAGTTTTGGAGTTGGTACTATGTCTTTTGTTTTACTTTGAGATTTTGATTATTTCGGTTTCTTGAATTTGGTTAATTTCACATTTTGTGTTATTGGATTTTGTTGGAAAAAAGAGTTATTGGCTAAAAGTTAGAAACAATCAATGAAAATGATTGAAAATCATCCAGTAAATCTATATGGGTTTGGCTTCTCTAAATATAGCACCATTTGAGTAAAATGCAACTACTAATTGAAATAAGTGGTGGGCTTAAATGGAGTGAATTGATTAAATTTATCGATTAAATCAAATTGAACAAATAAATTAAAGTAAATTGAAGACCTTGCTGAGAAATAATTTAGATTTGGTTAACTTGCCTGGATGGAGTATATGGTTACTTTACATACATGGGGACAGTGTTCTTGGCCTCTCACAGTCTAGCTTTTGTCTGTGTTGATCTTATTCTCTTGTTTTTTATTTTTGATTTCCAGTACTGATCAGGGGCTCTAAACTTTCAAATATGTGAGATGTGATGTTATCTTGGTTGTCAAAACAAATGATCTCGTGACTATCTTGATAGCTGCATCTCAACATGGTGAGGTTGAGTTTTAGGCAGGCACCTTTTTTTGTGAATGCACAAGAATATTGAGTATTTATGCTTCATTTGTCAGGTACTCAGATATCTCATCAGAAGAAATTGAGAAGATCTGTCCTGCATGTCGTGGCATTTGTAATTGCAAGGCATGCTTACGTGGGGACAATATGATAAAGGTATTTATTCCTGGATTAAAGGGAAATAACAGTTTTATTTGATATGGTTTTGATTTTAAAAGAGGAATGGTCGTGTTATTAATATATTTTTGACTGAGTTGCAGGTAAGGATACGGGAAATACCTGTCCTAGACAAGTTGCAATATCTGCACAGCCTCTTGTCTGCTGTGTTTCCTGTGATTAAGCAGATCCATCAGATACAGTGCTATGAAGTGGAACTGGAAAAAAGCTTTGTGGTAAGAAACTCAATTGTTGAATTTTTCTGCATATAACACTTGCGCATAATTTGACAATTTTGCAACTATTTTCCAGGCAATGAAATTGAACTTGTTAGGGCAAAATTGAATGTAGATGAATAGATGTGCTGGTACCACCTTGAGAACTTTCAAAGTAATATTTTTGTTAACACCAATTGTTTCAAAGCAATGAAATCATATTGTTGGTACATCATAGAGCTTGATCTTGATCTTGTTTTCAGTGTTCCACACCTCCTACAAAATTGAAGAACAAATTATTTGCATGATTAGTTTGTTAGTCAGAGATCTTGCCTTATTCTTTGAATTCATCTGATGTCTTGTCTTTTTGTTTGAGTTTATGAACTGGAGGATGTTAAGTTGTCACATAGAAAAAAATTCATGCATGAATTTTAATATGGACAGTAATGCTTCTTACTTCTAAGTTCTTAAAATCATGCACTTCAAAATTAGTCTTTTTAATTTTAATATGGATAGAAATGCTTCTTACTCAACGTCGACATGCAATGTTTTATTGCCAAGAATGATGCTAGAAATTTTTGGTGTTTCCCACTATGAAAAATTTGCTGCAGTGAATGCTCAGCTTGATGATTCACTTTAATGTTCTCCTATCTTGTTTTATGTCTCAATGAGTTGATGATTCGCTTTAATGTTCTCCTGTAGATCATGGACCAGTGAAATAATTTTATTGTCAAGCATAATTTTATTCTTTTCACAAACCCTCCCGCTTCTTCTAAACATTCAAAATAATTTTCCATTATAGAATCAATCTCACCAAGTCGCCCTTTGAAGACCTTGTGAACTCTTTCAATTTTTTTTCTTTTTTCAAAATTCTGATCTCTATTTCTCTCTTCAATAATTTCACTACCGAGAGGGAGAGAGAGAAAGAGAAACCCTAGCTCCGCTCAGACTTCAGTGGAAGATTTAGTGTCTGTTGTGGTTTACTTTGAACTGATTTTAGGTATTTTTCTCCTACAATTTCCTTATTTTTCTCCCTTCGTGAATAGATCTGTTGTGGTTCACTTGTTGGGTCTCGCTCAGACTTCGTGAATTAATGATTCTAAGAATGTCTTTAAGCTTGCTTATGGATTTATTTCTCTTTCTCTTTTCTTAGATTTATTGCTTGCTTTTGTATTTCTGGATATCTAATGGTTACTGATATGTAAGATTACTGTCTTATATCTCCTGCAAATTTTCATTATTGTGCGCATGGGTATGAGCATCAATAATAGAATATATGGGATGCAAATAAGTGAAATTTATATGGATATTTTGTGAAATTCGTTAGTTGATACATTTTTTTTTAATTTCTAGTCAGTCAGTCAATTGATATAGCATGTTGAAAAGGATATTTCGATGCTTAATTTGATTGATGAATGTTGTGGCGCGTCTGTGCAACTTGATTCCATTTGTTTTGCTCTCGAACTGTTTCGAATTTATTTGAAATTTTACTAGTACTGATTTCTATCATCTCTGCTAATGTTTTCTGTTTAATAATTTAGGATAGTGTTGGAACATGGCAATGGAGATTACTCAGTTTCTATTGGCTGCGCAATCAGCTGAGGCAAATATTCGAAATGAGGCAGGGTCTAATCTTAGGCAATAGTTATTAATCTGTTGGGAAAAGATCATAGTTGTTTTTTTTATCTAAACCTAGCAACAGTTATTAATCAATTCGAAACAATCTAAATTTGAGACAAAAGTTTTCAATTGTGATATGATCTCAGTTTTCTATCTTAAAGTTTTGGGTGGTGGAGTATCGGAATCATTAATTTGATCATATGATATATCTGTCCTGTCCTAATGATAATAAGTCTCATGCTACTAGCCTATGTTCCAAAAAATATTTGTTGTTTTCAGAAATCTGGGTAGATTTATGAATTAAGCACTGTCTTTTCAAGAGATGCCCTTAGTAAACTGGATTAAAAGTTTATCTGAGGTGGAGGATAAGCGGGACTATATAAATCCCCCACCACCCTTTCATAAATACTTCTCTTTCTTCCACACGCTTCTCTTTTCTTCCTTTGATTAGCTTTATTCTTATTAAGATATGTGTTTGCTGAAAAACTATCAATTCAAAGAACTTGCGCAATGTTTGACTTTCTTTTTGGTTCAGAGCTTTGACTCCAGGGCATGATCCTGTTCAAAAAGTCACCCTCATTCCACGTGGTCAGGCAACAGGTCTTACATGGTTCATTCCTTCAGATGACCCTACCCTGATTTCCAAGCAGCAGCTTTTTGCAAGAATTCTTGGTGGACTGGGTGGCAGAGCTGTTGAGGAAGTGATTTTTGGAGAGCCTGAGGTGACAACGGGTGCAGCTAGTGATTTGCAGTAGATCACTAGTTTGGCCAAACAGGTAATTGAAAATTTTCTGCACTAAGCACAGATTTAGGATGTCCCATCATCATTTATGTCATTTCCGTTATTACATTTTCTCCTTCCAAGTTTTAATCCACACTTTTAACTGTGAAATTTATCCTATATTAATTAATGAAAAAACAATGCTGATGATGTCATCCCTTAGTATGTAACTGGCATGCATTTTGCCCTCTCCCATCTGTTTAGTTTTTTTTTTCTTTTTCTTTTTTTTTTTGGTGGGGTATTTTAACCACTATATTGAGACAAGTGGCTCACAAACTCCCTCATTAAAGTGTCCTCTTTTTGTCTAAAAAATTCCATTGAGATTAAGGCGTGTGATTGATAATTCTGCAGATGGTAACCACATTTGGGATGTCTGAAATTGGCCCATGGTCACTTATGGATTCATCACAAAGTGGTGACGTTATCATGAGAATGATGGCAAGAAATTCAATGTCAGAAAAGCTTGCTGAAGATATCAATGCTGCCATTAAAAGACTATCCGATAGTGCTTATGAGATTGCTTTAATGTTAACAGGATAGTATCCGAACCATTTGATTGTAGTAAATGAACAGTCAGGAGGGGTGTCAAGATTTTAATTAATAAAATTAAGGTAAAACAGTCTAATTATGTGTGTGTGTGTGTCTTATATTTGCCGATGTTAAGTTTTTCTTCTAAGGAGTGATAGAAGTAACTATTTAGCTTTCGTATAGAAGATATCGTGTTTCATAAATGGAATAGAATTTGTAATATGTAGTGTGCTGGTAGCTGTTCATATTGTGAGTCTTCAATTACTGTATTTTTGAACATCCTGTCACCACATAATGCTAGTTCTAAGATATCTTGTTTTGATTTTTTTTTATTCATCTTAATTGGGAGCCGTGGCTAGTGATGGCCTAATTTTGTGTAGATTTACTTCTTTCGGGCTGCCATTGTATAGGTGGATGCATCTCCCAAACACTTTTTCTTGTTGTGGTTTACTGGTCTGCATTTTTATTTTCTCTTTTGAATCTTCATCACTACAACTTTTTCGTTTCTTAGGGGGAAAAGAAAAAATTTCTTGTTTTGAAGTTCTGGTTGTTTATGTTCCTATTATATTAGGCATTTAAAGAATTTCTACATATTAAGTATCTATGTAACAATGATAGAAAATCCCCAGGTAGCGGTAGATTTCTCATATGGCTGGCGAGAAGAAACCCTTATTCAGGGAATTATCTAGGCCTTGAAATACGGCAGAAAGTATGGGAATGAATTCTTTCTCGAGAATTCTTCTGATTGAATTAATGTATATTTACTCAATCCTCTTTTTTTTCTTGGACTTGGAAGAAAAGGTACCTGTTTCTTATGTTGTAAATCTGTTTCCTTCATGCAGTGGCTTTCACTACTTGCTGAGGAGTTGTTCGATCAGTGGCTTTCGCTGCCAGAAACTGGCCGTCTGGTATTCAATCTCTTTACTTAAGAACATTTTAGAGAGTTTGTTTAGTTACAGTCTTAAAGCTGATCAATATGTGTGAAGATTTTAAACCTGAAATCATGCTGAGTATGTTTTCTTTTTATTGGAACTAAAATAGAAGGACATGCATTTCGGTGCATAGGCAAAAATATCTGGAGGCTTTGTGCAAGCCTACATTGTTATTTATACTAATAGTGATACTTAAAATTAACAGTGGACGCTACTTAGATAACATGGTCGTATTAGCGTTGAAAGTTGTTGAAATGGATGTATATCATCATTCTAGTCACTCTGTTGCATGAGTCAGTGATGATGTAAGGTTTTGTAAATTTGAGTTTTCTGATGTACCAGCCCTTCATCTCTCGGTTCTCCATTGAAATTTGCCCGTGAACCTGTGCAAGAATTCATACCACAGGTTTGCATTCTGTTAACTTCTGCTGTAAGATTTTATGATTGAGGTGCAACCAAACTATTAGAATTCTGCAAGAGAAGAAATACAATTATGATTTAATGTGATACAGAATTGGCTCTCATTTTAAGAGCTTGATGAACCCAGAATCTTGCTAGAACCGTTCCTAGAGATGGCCATGTTGAGTTAAAGCTGCCTAGTCAGCAGCTTCAGAAACTTAGCCAGTAAGTCCTTGATCATTAAGTAACCTCCCCTGTGAGGATACTCTAAGCTATGTCTTTATAGCTTAAGTAACTTGTAAGCACCTATTATGACAAACTAGCCGTTAAGTGCTTCATCATGAGGTGGCCTCTTTTCAGCATCTATGTGTAGGATTCTAAGTTACTTATCAGAGAATTGTTGCTAGCTGTATTTCTTGAGTATGTTGAGATTCCATGTTCTTGGAACTGAATCCGAATTTTGGCAGTAAACTCAAAGATTCTAATCAGTGTCTTGGAGGAATTCCAGTGTGATTTTAGGTTGATTGGCTTACTTTATATGCTGTCCTTCTGTTTGTTTTAATCTCCAATTGCTGTAGTTTCCTTCTTTCAGTTTACTTTATACCACTTTCTTGCAGACCTTCCTAACGCTTTTTGTTGAACAAGACAAACAGAAATACTTGCTGCATCATATTTTCATGGAAAGGTTCATAGATATCTAGTCTTACAATTTACTAATTGCGGGAGAGTTTAATTTGTATGTTGGTCATTTGCAGTTCTATTTCCAAAATGGCTGTCCTCCATCGAAGGAACTAAAAGAGCAATGTCTTGGTGGACTGCAGATTAATGGTGAGAAGTTTATCTGATTTATAATCTGTTTTATATTCTGAAGGAAAAGAAAGTGTCTCCTCTTAGGAGTTCATGGCTTAATGCTACCTCTTTGGTTATGCAGAATTTAAATCAGTTACAAAGGAAGTATGCCAGCAACCATCCTTTTTTTCTTCTGCACTTTTTGGAAAGATAGATATTGACTGCACTGGCATAGTGACCAGGTATATGCTTGCAACCCTCCCCCTACCCTCCCCGCTCCACCATCCTATCCCACTCCATTTAGAGCTTTCATTCATTTTTGTTTTGCACTAATTTCTTGCCCTCATTGTTTTTGTTAACTTAATATGTATTTCTTTTTACTCTGACTTCCATCACTAGCAATCAGCAATTTGTAAAGCTCCTTCTTTATCAAAAAGAAAAAAACAATAATAATAATGCTTCCTTTACTCCTTTCCTGTGTTGTTTTCTGCCCATAGAATGTTATGATTTCTATTGTTTCCATTGACATTCTGCTTTTATTCCACTCTTAAGTAGATGTACTTACATGTAAATTGGTTTTTGCTTCATTTTCTGGGAGGCACATTATCTATCCAGTTCTTGAATTAGGGAGCATGGAAAGCTTGGTCTTTGCCTTAGAAATGCTCTTTGTCATATTTACTTTATCAGTATGTAGCAGTTCCATTCTTTTCTAGAGCTTATCCTCACAGCACACTTCTGGCTTAGTACTTTGTTGGCACCTTAAGAAGATTGTAGATTGTCAAGTTTCAAATTCAATTTTCATTCCCCTTTTTAAACTGTTTTACTGGAAGCACGTAAGTCAGTTGGAATCCATCAAAATTCTGTACACCAATCATGTATGATATGAAAAAGTATTGTTGGTTTCTAACTGTATGGTAATCAGATTTGGTTCTCAAGTCAGGGAATTAAGCTTTGTGTTGATGAGAAGATGTTGAAGTTACATTAGGCTATGGAATGCTCAGTTGTTTGCTTTAATTTTAAATCGTTCTAGCTTTCCTCATTAAGTGTTTTTCTGAGAGTACTTAATTCTTTGCGTAAATACTTCTATGTATAAGTTTAGTCAAATTATTTTTTCTATAGGGATGCATTTATTAGGTACTGGATTAATAGCAATGTGCTGACAATGGATAACACAACTCAAATATATAAAATTCTAAAGCAACCAGATTGTGAATACCTTACTCAGGTTTGTTTTCCAAGTCCTCTATTTTGTCTGAGCAGCATATATAACAAATTGCATTTTGATATTGGCTTTGTTTTGTTGATGTGCTTGTGATTTCACTTTATGTCTTCAGTTTCTTCATTTTATAATTACATCTTTCTAAGTCTTGATAAAGGTTGACTTCAAACCTATTCTTCGAGAGCTTTTGGCCACACATCCTGGTTTGGAGTTCTTACAGAGCACACTTGAATTTCAAGAAAGATACGGTTTGTGCTTAATCCTTTGTCAAGTTACTTGTATACCATCTAGTTGCAGTGTTAAACCATCTTTTTTTTCTTGCTTTTTTCACATTTTTCCTTTTTCCTTTTATTTCTTTTTTAAATCTAAAATTTTCCAGTTGGCAAAAAGTGGATTTGTGAAATTCTAGATTGATTCTTCTGGACATTTCAACGGTTATTATTCACCGTTCTTATTATTATTATTTTTTTCCTCACAAATCAACTGGGCATTCAGATACTTATTACTAATAAATATTTGTGGTAATTGCGCAGCTGAAACTGTCATATACATAATTTTTTACCATATCAATAGATCAGGAAATGGCCGTCTTACCCTCAGGGAGCTGAAACGTGGAGATTTAATTGCTGTGATGAAATATGTAGATGAGGAAGAGGACATTAACAAAGTTCTAAGGTTGCTCTCCTGATGGATTTTTTAGTTTATTTGTTTGTTTTAATTGTTAATTACATAATTTTTTTCTTTTATCAGAGTCATCATCAGATTCAGTAAAAGCCATACAGTCCTCTATGCTTACATTGCGCCTGCTGCAGCTGGCTCTGGTATTCTTGAGGTGAAAGCCTACCTCAATGGCATAGATGCTCACTCTATATTGTAAGAATGTTGAGGTTGAGGAGGAACATGTGGATGAGCGCTCGGTTGATGATCTCTTGTCATTTATAAATGGAGGTATGTATTGGAAATCATCTTTTGTTCTGTTAGCAGACAACTTGCGTTATTTCTTGGGCATTGTGCCACTTTGAGAGCTTGATATAAAGTATTCAATCATGAACAACATGAACGAAGAAGGGGCAAAAAAAAAAAAAAAAGAAGTCATTGACCTGTGGAGTATATCTTTTGCTTATTTTCCAGCTTACCAATATTTTTCATGTAATCGATATTTGAAATTGATTCTATTGCCCTTTATACTGTCTTTGAGGAAATTTCGTTGCCTCCTATAGAGCTCTTCAAATTGATTGGCTACATTTAGAAGTTTATTAAGTAATGTGTTGTTAACCTTAGGCATTTGGTGGGCAATGTTACTGATTCAATGTAGGCATTTGTCTCTATCCCTCTCACTTGAATTAAAGGTTTACTGTATCTTTCTGTTTTCCAGTAAGAGCATGCTTGCTTGTTTACAAATCATTTAACTTAGTTTGGGATTTTACTGTGTCCTTTTGTTTTTCTGGAAATGCAAATCCCTGTTAAAAATTATTAACCTTGGTTTGAGATTGGATCAGATTGCTGTTGGCAGAAAATTGCTTTGTTGCAGGGCAGTGGTATTTTAAGGAGAAATCTAGAAAATAAGTAAATCTATCGCTGTGTATATAAGTGCCATAAATCTGAAAGGATAACAGTAAACTTTGTATGAATAATTAATATGGTTCCATAGCTGTTTTTTCGTAATGTGTTTTGTTTAATTTACATGTATTTTGATTGCTTATGGACCTAAACAATTTAACCATAATAGTCAACATGGTAGAAATAATACAACATGATGTTATGCTATGAACCAATTATCTCTCTTCTGGATGCACTATTTGTGTTCCTATATGTATGGTACCGTAGACAATTGCTTTTCATCTTTTCTTACATTTCCTATACCTTTTCTAATCTTTATTTTATTTTATTATTATTTTTGTTAACTGTCTTCCATTTGTGGGTATTAAATGGTTATTTTTTTATCTTCAAGAAGTCGCAAGTGTAGCACAATGGGAGGATGAACAAATTGAATATGTTAAAGAAAAATTGACAGAAGAGGGAAAGGAGCAAGATCTAAACAAAGGGAAACCACCCGCTCAGGTTTTCTCATAATAATTTTTCTCTTCATTGTTTGCGGCAAGCCAGTCAACACTTAGCTTCTTGTCAATCTGTGTTCATTCTACTCTATTAATTTATTAATGTCAAAACATCTTTTAATTTTCATGATTCGTGTAAATATCTTGCGTCAATTGTTTTTGTTATTTTACTGTTTGCAATTGAAATGTCTTATATCAACATTTTCTGGTGGTAATATTTAAGTTAGGATATGTTGCTTTATTAACTTGCTGGGATTTATGAAAATAGGTATAAGGCTCTAGCTATTTGGGGGTCATTTTTTAACTTGGATATTAAGATCTTGTCTTTGACATATTATTATAGTATATCAAAAGCGATAAATATGGTACAATACAAAATAGAATCATATTTATCGATCAACAAGCATCAAATATGAAGAAATTTAAAAAATTTAACCATATTTATCGGGAAAAAAGCGATAAATATGGTACAATACAAAATAGAATCATATTTATCGGTCAACAAGCGCCAAATATGATGAAATTAAAAAAATTTGACTGTCAACAAGCCATTTTATCGGGTAAAAAGCGTAAAAAATGACGAAATTTAAAAAATTTAACTGTTAGCAAGCATATTTATCGGGCAAAAAGTGATAAATATGGTACAATTCAAAATAAGATCATATTTATCGGTCAAAAAACGTCAAATATGATAGAATTTAAAAAATTTTACTGTTAGCAAGTCATATCTATCCGAAAAAAAGTGATAAATATGGTAAATTTCAAAATGGGATCATATTTATCGGTCGAAAAACGTCAAATATGATAAAATTTAAAAAATTTGACTGTTAGCAAGTCATATTTATCGGACAAAAAGCGATAAATATGGTACAATTCAAAATGGGATATATTTATCGGTCAAAAACGCCAAATATGATAAAATTTAAAAAATTTGACCGTTAGCGAGCTATATTTATCGGACAAAAAACGCCAAATATGATAAAATTTAAAAAATTTGACCGTTAGCAAGCCATATTTAACGGTCAAAAAGTGATAAATATGGTGCAATTCATAATGGGATCATATTTATCGGTCAAAAAGCGTCAAATATGATAAAATTTAAAAAATTTGACCGTTAGTAAGCCATATTTATCGGGTAAAAAGTGATAAATATGGTACAATTCAAAAATTTTGACCGTTGGAAGCAACTAAATTTGTCAAAAAAGTGACAAATATGTTATTTTTGTACAGTATTTTTTGAGTTATATTTGGCGCTTTTATATGACAAATATGATTTACACTATATTTGGCATTTTGACCGACCGCCAAATGTTGTCAAATATACCATATTTGGCGGTGTTGGTGGCGTTTTTATGACCGCCAAATATTGTCATATTTGACGGTCAAAGACCGCCAAATATGATATTTTTTCTTGTAGTGTTATCACAAGTTAAACAAAAACTCAACATGTGCATGGCACATGCAAGTATCACGTTAACACCAACAAGTATTTATGGTTTGAGTAGGATTATGATTGAGTCTACTATATAAGTCTTTGTAATTTGTTAATTTTATTAAGAAAAAGTAATAAAGAGTTGAGAAGTGTTCAAGAGTTAATATCTTCTTCTTCATTATATTATTGTGTTGCTTGATTGGTTAAGTAATTATTCTCCAACAAGGTGGTATCAGAGTAAGCCAAATTCCAACAAAGTGGTATCAGAGCTAGGTTGGAAGAATCTGGGAGGAGCCATCAAATTTGTTTTGAAGCTAGGTAGTAAGCTCCAGGGAAGACCTGTCAGAGCTAGTTTAGAAGTGTCTGAGAGAAGCAATCTCAGAACTAGGCACAACGTAAAGATCCAAGGAAGACCTGTGAGAGAAGCAGGCGCAAAGAAATAGCTAGATAGAGTTGAGCCAAGAAGGTCTCAGAGTTTATAAAAGCAAAGTTGGTAGAGTTAGAAAGAACCTACCAGAGTTGTTAGAGCTAGTTAGAGCCTATCAGAGTTGCCAAGAAGGCAGAGTCAAAGAACCAAATCAAGATGGAAAAAGAACTTCCTAGATTTGATGGAAACAAGCACAATTTTGAGTATTGGAGAACTCAAAATGCAAGCCGAGTTTGAGTACAAAGGCATGTGGGAGGTTGTAAATCAAGGTTTTGAAGTACCAACAAATCAAACAACGTTAACACAAGAACAAAAGGAAATTATATTAAATATTTTGTTTATAAAGGCTTATGGAGTCAAATTTTTGCATAAAGATAAAATAAAGTTTGGGTATGATCATGGAGATATATGTGAAGAAAAGAAAGAAGACAAACAATTATGGTCATGGTTGATAAATTATGCAAGAAAACCATATGAGGATGTATGGGAAAACATGAAGTTATATAAAGATGCTCGTGAAGAAAAGAAAGAAAGGTTCGTCAAGAGATCAACAATCTTCAAGAAAAGTTCCAAGTCATTGTTTGGTTAAGCTTAGTTATTTTTTTTTTTGGGGGGGGGTGGTGGTGTTGAAAGTTGAAACAAAGCTTAAGAGTTTATTTAGAATTTAAAGTCTAAATTAAAATAAGATTGAAGTCCTAATTAGATTAGAAGATATGTTATAGGAAGATTAATAATCCTAGTAAATTATGGATAATGATTAATTATTTAGTTATTTTAGAATTATTAGTATGTATGGTTTGATTAGGATTTGATTGAGTCTACTATATTAATCTTTGTAATTTATCAATTTTATTAAGATAAAGTAATAAAGAGTTGAGAAGTGTTCAAGAGTCAGTATCTTCTTCTTCATTATATTCTTGTGTTGCTTGATTGGTTGAATAATTATTCTCCAACAAAGTGGTATCAGAGTAAGCCAAATTCCAACAAAGTTTTTCTTTTTATTCTTATGCTTCATGATTCTCCTAACTAATCCTTGATGTGAACTTGTTGGCAATAATCCTCTTGATCTTCTGTGAATCCAATGATCGATAGCATGCTTAATTAAGAGAGAATATTGATGGGCAACAGCAATTGACACAACAGCCTGTAGAATGAAGCTGAGATTCTGAAGGCGGCGTTGGAGATCAAAGATGGAACTCAGTAAGACCAAGGAACGAGATGCAGAGATGATAGCAGTAGAGCAGAAGCGTTGAGCGTAGCTTGATTGATGAAGCTGGGATTTCATTTCGGCTATAAATGTGAAATAGTAGATGAATGTAGTCAGCAAAAAAGCCCACATGGCTGCTGGGTTTGTCTCCAATATAGATGCTTGTTTGCCTTCAACATACGTTTTCAGGACTCGAACGTTCAGCGGAATCAGAAATATAAATACGGCATGGCATGGTGGCGCCCGGGACCTCGAAAAGAGTTTTCGCTCACTGTCAGACCATAAAAAATGGGTCAGGATTCGCTTATCAACTTTCGTAAAATCGGTTTTCTAGTAGAGTGAAAATTATATTTTGAAATTTTCTCTTAGAAAAGACAATAAAGTATAACTAATAATCTAAATTATGTATCTAAACTTCGTAATGAATTAGAGTGCAACTTTAATTAAAAAAAAAATAGAAATAGTAAAAATAAAGTATGAAGAACTTCATCATGTCGGAATTTAATAATCTTAACCAGAAACACGGTCTGCTTCTATAACAATTAGTTTTTCATCCAAAGATTTTTTTTAATTCAAATGCGCGAGCTTCCATACATATTTCTAAAGTCAGAAATGAATTTCGATCCACTTTCCCACTTGCCAAACATGCCCATTTCTTTGTCTAATAAGATTCGTCAAGAAGGTTGAAGGGAGCAAGGGAGGGGACTGGAGTTGGAGGCATGGGCTGCGACATTGGGCTTTTTTGTGCGTGTCTCTTGAGTACTGGATTCTTTTTTTTAATTATTTTCATTGATTTATTTATTTTTTATAATTTAAGCCTCAGAGAATATTTTTTGAAGTTCCTTTTGTTTTGATTGAAATGTATTGAAATTACCCCTAATATTTATATTTTAATTTAATTTCCTTTGGATTTATAGATTAATTCTATACTTTAAAAAAAAATTGAATGAATTGCACTATTCAGCCATGGATATGGGCTTGTGTGTCTCCCCGTGATTGAATCCCACAGTGGGCAGAACCACCAGCCAATGTGGGATGAAATTCCCCTCCTGATTGAACCCCCATTAACACGCTCCCGAGTGGATGCGGTAGTGCTTCGCCGGTCGGGTATATTTATTATTTTTAGTACATAATGTTTACAATTACAAAGGTCTTCCTCATTTTTTCTTCAGTACGTTGACCTCCATTCAAGAATCAATTGTTTCATAAGGGGCTGGAGAAATCAAACACCTTGAAACGGTTGGACATCTGATGAATGCCAACGAAGCTAATTTGAATGAATGACAAAACCTATTAATCCTAGAGAATAGGAGAATGATCCCAATGTTTTTCACCTGCAAAATTCTGTGATTTTTCTTTTTAAAATCATTTTATCATCAGAATGGATTAGTAATGAGTACAAAAGATCGTAAAACAAAGATAATAACAAAACAATTATAAGACAATAACAGATATTTTTGGAATTATAAAGAAACATTCCTTGGATGGAGCTTCCAGTCTTGCTCCCTATTAAAGAGAAGAAGGCAGTTGGTTGAGATTAAACCTGGAGACTTCGCGGCTCTGGCAGATTTGCATCGTCAATGGTTACAAATTTTTGTAACGAAACCTTGATAGCTGCTCTGAGCACCGAGTTAGACACAAAAGAGTCTTTATATGGATGTTTAGAGCTCGTCGCTTGCGTGTAATGAAAGTGAAATTGTTACCTTCCTGAAGCCCTCGAATCCATCGCTTCCAGTCAAGTCAAGTCAACTGAAATAAATACTCGTAGAAATTTATGACCCTGCAGTTGCTGTGTCTTTGCGAAGAGGCTTCGTCACCTGGACTTCCAGTTGCCTTCCACGGCTAGTAAAAAAGCTACCATTATTCATGACGCGTCCCTAGATTATTTGACACGTAATTTATTAATATGAAAAGAGATAGTCTTAGGTAGGAGCTTCTGCCTGAAACCTTCTTGTCCGTCTTCCAGGCAAGAGAACCCTGGTGTTATGTTTTTTCCCAGAAGCTTTTATCAATTGGACTTGCAATTGCCTCAGATTAATCCTAAGGGAAGTTGTCAATTATATTCATAATAACGTGTGACAACATGAGTAGTTTGGCACTTAATTGAAGTGAAAATAGAAAATCTTAATTAAGTTGAACGTGTTAAGTTCCATCTTTCAGGTTAAAAATGGTTTTGAGGTGTTCCCCAATGTTTTAAAAAATATAATTTTTTTTTGAGGGAAAATATGATCTAGCGAAGAGTTTCTTAATTTTCGAGACAGAGAGATTCTTATGAAGAGAAAATTTGTGGTTCACCTGCTTCACTGCAGCGGATGGCCTAGCATGCAACACGTAGGCACCTCATCAGATGTTTTAATTCTAAGAAAAAAAAATCAATTTTAAAAGAAACTTATTTTTTGGACAAAAGAATTAAATTATAAATAAATTTGATTCCTTTAACTAAAACTTATTTCTGTGGGCAGATTAAAAAATCATCTTTAATTTTTTAACATGAGACATTGATTTTCAATTTGCTAAATTAATTTTATAAAAATTTAAGTTTAAAGAGCCTCACCCTAATTATGTATGTACTTCTTTTGCGGGTTCGTAAAAGCACTTAGTTATTTATTGGTAGAGCGTGCACGGGGTTAGGACTTCTAGAGATTGCCGCCAGATAATTGCTGCTTTTTGACCATTAGCTAGCTTTCCTTTAATTTAAAGAAACATATATCCAATTCCTTGTAATGGTTCAGAGTATCCTTTATGGTTAAATAGGTTCAATTCATCACAAATCCCTGATCGTGTAAGAAAATTAACCCTTTACAAGAAAGGATGGTTCTTGATCAGTTTTCTTGAAATGTCATTTTAGATTATGAGAAGCTTCTGTGAATTTTTATCTTAATTGTTTATTTTTTAAATATTTTTATCCCAAATTTATATCTTAAATTTTATATTTAACATTGATTTAGATCTATCATATCGTCAGATTATTAACCAAGTACCCATATTCAACTGGGGGATACAGAGTAAAATTCTTTTTCTTTTCTAAACCTGTAAATTAAGTCAAACTTCACATTTGAATAAGATTTCCTCTCTAGCTTACAGCTACCGTGGCAATTGAGGTTGATTCATCAAACCGCTGCCTTTGGACCTACTCCAAATACCAGCTGAAACGAAATTGTTGGAAATGGTCTTCAGGATCTTCTGAATTTGCTGACAGGCTTGCTTTGTTTCGTCTTGTTGCAAGGCAACCATAATAGACAGAAAAGCCCACAAAACCATGAAAATGAGAGTTCCAAGCAGGCAGGAGAGGAAGACGGATAGCAGTAGGACTGAAGAAAAAGATCCTGAAATGACAGCAACAACACTGAAGTAGAGAGAGTTGTTTGAATGATGAAGCCTAGATATCTTGTAAGCTGTAAATTGATGAGCTCATGCATGACAGCATGAGCCTTCCAGAATCCCTCTCATGTGATTAAATTGTTAGTCAAATTAGTTAGGCACCTCCCATTTTGAAAGTCAAAGGTAGTGGCCAAATTGATTTGAAATTGTGTGCAGAATTTCCCTATAAATATGGGACGAATTCTGCCTTGATTATGCATTAGAAAAACTCCAGAGAGAGTTCAGGTTTCAGAACCAGAGAGTTCTGAGTGTTAGAGAGCCTTGTTGAGCTCCAGGAAATTTAGGAGAGTTTTTGTATAATTCTTGTATATTGATTTTCTCTGTTAATACAAGTCATTTTTCTTCCAAATTCTGTTCTGAGTTTGCTTTGCATCCCCAACAAGTGGTATCAGAGCCAGGTTGAGCTCCTGTAACGTCAGAACAGAGAGAAAAAAATTCAGAGAAAATTCGTCCCATGTTTCTGGAAAATTTCGATTTTTCGGAAAGTCAACGAATTCCGAATTTGAAGTGTTCTGTGTGTTCGTGACGTCGTGCTGATCATTCTGCAATTTTTCGGCGATCGAACCGACCACTAGAGAAGCCGCACGCGCCGACCTGCTAAACCGCGAGTGGGCTTCACTCACCTCACGCGCCACACGCGCGTCTCAAGGAAGAAGACGACCCACGTCACCCGCCACGTCAGCAGCTCACCACGTCAGCAAAGCCACGTCATCGGGCCACGTCACCTGACACGTGTCGCCATGTCAGCAAAGCCACGTCATCAGAGTGGACCCCATCTGCCACGTCAGCAAATCTGCGGGAAATTCTTTTGGCCCCTTTATTTCCGAGTAATTACTTTTGACCCCTGAATTTCTGAAATTTACTTTCAGTCCTTACGAAATATCAGTTTGGCCCCTGTAGTGCTAGTGAATGATATTATGCCCCTTTTAGTTTCTGAAATTTCAGTTTAGCCCTTAAGAAATTTCAGTCTAGTCCTTAGAATTTCCAAGCTTAGTATTTATTGTATAAAAGGAATTTTTGAGCCCCGGAAGAGGCTATTCCACCATTTTTGACCGTTCCAGACGTAACGGTGGGCTCGGATTTTTGAAATTCAATTTCTATTTTAGTGATTTAATTATTCTAAAATGGAAGAATCATTCGGAGCCATGATAAAATTGACTGCTATCAATTACACACTATGGAGGCCCAGGATGGAGGATCTTCTTAGTTGTAAGGATTTATATGACCCTATAGAATTTGAAGGGCAGAGACCCGAGACAGAAAAAGAGGGAGAGTGGAAGAAAATTAACAGAAAATGCATCGGTCAGATCAGACAATGGATCGATCATAGCGTCTTCCATCATGTAGCCAAAGAAACAGATGCATATACTCTATGAAAAAAATTAGAGAGTATGTATCAAGCCAAGTCAGCACGGAACAAAGCCATCCTGATGAGACGACTTGTAAACTTGAAGTTGCGGAGCGGAACTCCTGTAGCAGAACATACAAGTGAGTTTCAGAACTTGGTGAATCAGTTGACAGCAGTCGAGTTACAGCTTGGAGACGAAGAACAAGCACTTCTACTTCTCAGTTCCCTTCCAGATTTATGGGAGATGTTAGTGGTCTCCATCAGTAATTCAGCACCCGGAAGCAAACTTACCCTATCAATGGTTAAGGATGCCTTGATGAACGAGGAGGCGAGAAGAAAAGATGCAGGCGCCAGTCAAGATGAAGCCTACATCATGGAGAATCGAGGAAGACAGTCTCGAGGTGAAGACTGGAGAAGAGGTAGAAGCAAAAGCAGAGGCAGATCGACAAATAGAAGGGGCAGGTCAACAGATGGGCGGAGACCCACCTACAAATGCTATCACTGTGGCAAAGAGGGTCACATGAAGAAAAATTGTTGCAGTCTTCAGAAGCAGAACCAGGAGAGTTCACAAGCACAAAGTAGCGATGAGCCACGAGTTACAGTGGTAGAAGATGTAACCATTTGTGCAGAAGAGACGTGCTTCCACACAGCAGACCAAGGAGTAGAATGGGTAATTGACACAGCAGCTTCCTGCCACGTCACTCCTTGCAGAGAGATCTTCACCACGTACAAAGCAGGAGACTTTGGGATAGTGAAGATGGGAAACAACAGCACCGCCAAAATCATGAGAATTGGTGATATTCAATTCCAAACAAACGTCGGATGCAAAGTAACTTTGAAGGACGTTCGTCATGTGCCAGATCTTCGACTCAACTTGCTCTCGGTAAAAGCCTTTGATCAGCAAGGCTATGATAGCTGCTTCACCAATGGTACATGGAAGATGTTGAAAGGGGTCATGGTGGTTGCTCGAGGTAAATTATGTGACAATCTTTACAGGACTCATGTAAAGATAAACGGAGAGAGCCTTCATGTAGCAGAGCACATGGTACCTTTGGATTTGTGGCATAAAAGGCTCGGTCACATGGGTGAAAAAGGTTTATCAACTCTTCAGAAAAAGAAGCTGATCACTGTTTCTAAGGATGCAGCGTCTCATCCTTGCGACTATTGTTTGTACGGGAAACAATGGAGGGTGTCATTCAGCTCCTCATCAGTGAGAAAATCAAAACTGTTGGAGCTAGTACACAGTGATGTATACGGACCTCTCGAAGTGGAAAGTCTAGGCGGCAAAAGGTATTTCTTGACCTTTATTGATGATGCATCTCGGAAAGTGTGGGTGTATTTCCTCAGGACGAAGGATGAAGTTCTGGAGAAGTTCAAAGAGTTTCATGCCATGGTAGAACGTGAAACGAGTAAGAAATTAAAATGCCTTCGATCAGACAACAGAGGTGAGTATACCTCCAGAGAGTTTAATGCTTACTGTTGGAGATACGACATTCGACATGAAAGAACAGTCCCACGCACACCACAACACAATGAAGTGGCCGAGAGAATGAATCGAACCATCATGGAACGAGTCAGAAGCATGCTCAGATTGGCTAAGTTACTCAAGCCATTCTGGGGGGAGGCAGTTCGCACCACCTGTTACTTAATCAACAGAGCACCATCGGCACCACTGAACTTCCAGATTCCAGAAAAGGTATGGTCTAATAAAAAGCCCTCCTATAATCATTTGAAAGTGTTTGGTTGTTTAGCCTTCATACATGTATCCAAGGAGCTCAGACAGAAGCTCGATGCAAGAACTGTTCCATGTATCTTCATCGGTTATGGAGATGAAGAATTCGGATACAGATTATGGGATCCCAAAGAAAAGAAAGTCATCCGGAGTATAGATGTCGTATTCCATGAAGACCAAACATATGAAGACGCTGAAAAGACAACAATATCTAAAAATCCCACTAGCAGTGCCCCAGATATTGTTGCAGATTCTACCCCAACACCAAATGCTACAAGAAATGATGAGGTACCAGAAGAAGTTCCAGAAGCAGATCAGGAGGAGGAAAATGAAGAGATTGCTGAGCCGGGGGAGCCACAATCACCTATAGAAGCTGTTGTACCTCCTGGAAATGAAGAACCTCAGCTAGGACGATCTGAGCAAGGTCAGATTCCGTTGAGGAGATATCCGGAATCAGAGTACACACTGCTTACTGATGAGGGAGAGCCAGAAAGCTTTCATGAAGCTTTATCTCATCCAGACAAAGAACGATGGCTGCATGCAATGCGAGATGAGATGAATTCTCTTGAGAAGAACAAAACCTATGAACTAGTCGAGCTCCCTAATGGAAAGAAGACACTGAAGAACAAGTGGGTATTCAAGCTCAAGAAAGATGGAACAAGAAAGGTGATGAAGCATAAAGCCCAATTGGTGGTAAAAGGATTCCTTCAGAAGAAAGGAATTGACTTTGATGAAATCTTTTCACCGGTAGTAAAAATGTCATCAATCCGCGTCATCCTCGGATTGACAGCAAGTCTTGATTTGGAGCTTGAACAAATGGATGTGAAGACAACATTTCTTCATGGAGACTTGCATGAAGAAATCTACATGGAGCAGCCAGAAGGGTTCGAGGTTCAAGAAAAAGAACACCTCGTGTGCAAGCTTAAAAAGAGCTTGTATGGCCTCAAACAAGCACCAAGTCGAGACAGGAAACAAAAGAAATTATGGCTGTCTCAGGAAAAATATGTTGAATGGGTAATTCAAAGGTTCAACATGGATAGTGCTAAGCCAATTAGTGTACCATTGGCTAATCATTTCAAGCTGAGCAAGAGATCATGTCCTTCATCCAAGAAAGAGATAGAGGACATGGCATCGGTACCCTATTCTTCTGCTGTAGGAAGTTTAATGTATGCCATGGTGTGCACAAGGCCAGATATTGCTCATGTTATAGGAGTCGTGAGCAGATTTCTTTTCAATCCAGGGAAAGAACATTGGGAGGCAGTCAAGTAGATTCTTAGATACCTTAAAGGTACTTCGAAGATATGCTTGTGTTACGGGGGAGCTAATCCAATCTTGGAAGGCTATACAGATTCAGATATGGCCGGAGATCCTGACAGTAGGAAATCTACATCAGGTTTTGTTTACACTTTTGCAGGGGGAGCTGTATCATGGCAATCAAGACTACAGAAGTGTGTTGCGCTATCCACGACAGAGGCAGAATATATTGCCGCAGCGGAAGCTGGAAAAGAAATGTTGTGGCTGAAGCAGTTTCTCCAAGAACTTGGGATTGAGCAAAAGGAGTACAAAGTACACTGTGACAGTCAAAGTGCTCTGGATTTGAGCAAGAATTCAGTGTACCATTCTCGAACGAAGCATATCGACATCCGCTATCATTGGATACGAGAGGTGATGGACAAGCAACTGTTAAAACTAGTGAAGTTCCATACTAAAGAGAATCCAGCCGACATGTTAACAAAAGTGGTCACCAGAGACAAGTTAGAACTATGCAGAGACATAGTTGGACTAGAAGCAGTCTAATTACTTTTGTTGTTACTCCCTTTCACATGGGATGGAGGGGGAGAATTGATGAGCTCATGCATGACAGCATGAGCCTTCCAGAATCCCTCCCATGTGATTAAATTGTTAGTCAAATTAGTTAGGCACCTCCCATTTTGAAAGTCAAAGGTAGTGGCCAAATTGATTTGAAATTGTGTGCAGAATTTTCCTATAAATATGGGATGAATTCTGCCTTGATTATGCATTAGAGAGATTCCAGAGAGAGTCCAGGTTCCAGAACCAGAGAGTTCTGAGTGTTAGAGAGCCTTGTTGAGCTCCAGGAAATTTAGGGGAGTTTTTGTATAATTCTTGTATATTGATTTTCTCTGTTAATACAAGTCATTTTTCTTCCAATTTCTGTTTTGAGTTTGCTTTGCATCCCCAACATAAATGCCAAGTAGTAAATGAATGCCGCTAGCAGAAAAGCCCACATGTATGCTGGGTGTGTTTCGAACACAGACTTGCTTTTGGCTTGAATTTTTACTTGCAGAAGGACAACAAGCAACGGAATGAAGTATTTGAAGACATCATGGTGTGACATCCAGTAAGAAAATAAGTTTTGCCCACTGCTGCACAACAATAAAAAACTTTAATTAATAAGGTTAAAATTTTCCTTCTCAAATTGTAACAAACTTTGGCAATGTTTAGTCAAAGCCTATACGTGATAGAGTATGCTTTCTCTAATCATGGCATATTGTACAAGTGAATTTGATAAATCGGGGAAGGTGGTAGGACCCTTTAGTTGTGCATGCAGAAAGATAACGAGGGTTTTGTTATAAAGAAAATGATATAAAACCTTTGACAAAAAAAGGATATATAAATGAAGAGAAAATGAGAGAAAACAATAGAAAAGAAAGAGAGAGAGAGAGAGAGAAAAGAAGAAGAAGCTGAAATAGGAGGAAAATTATTTGTTTTTACATATTTTCTGAAGGAGGTGTGCGTTTGACAAAGATAGTCCGACATTCAGGTCGGATCCTGGATTGATTGCTACCCTATATTGCTTCAACGAGGCGTCGAAGATCTCCTAAAAGTGAACTTGCGAATATATCAACCTACCCGCGCGTAAACGCATAGGATTCTCAAAATAAAATTATTACTTCCTAACGAAAATAATTATAAGACTAAATTGTTAGATAATGCTATTAAAAATTCACCACTAAAATACTCGCCCTCTTGCCGCCCGCAATGTATCCAAAAAGTTAATTTTGATTGTTATTGATTAGAGTAATTTTCATTTTTCTTTTCCAAACCATTATAGATAATTTGGTGTGATTAGTTAACCTTGTTTATTACGCAATGAATTCATTTTCATGACTTCAGAAATATCTTTTGTTGACAGCATTACTTCCACTAATAACTTAACTTTATTAAATAAACATGAGCCTTGAGAATTACTTTTAGGAGTAGAAAATTATCTATTTCAATTAAAAAAAAGAATTCAATGTGTTTATAAAAATAGATTTACAATTCGAAAGTGCAAAAATTATTCCACTTTAAAAATCATTTGTAAATATATTTCTCCATTAATTTCTTTTATATCAATTAACCATGAAAATCTTTTTTCCTACTATTGTAAAAAAATTTATAACTGTCATTACAATTAATAAAATCTATAATACAAAATAAAAGTTTTCGTTTGACTTCCAATCTGTACCTGCCATCCATGGCGGACACCACCACAAATATAAGAATCTTTTGTAACAAACAAAAATCCTTAAAGACAAAAGAGTAAAATTAAAAAAGAAAAAAAGAAAAAGAAAACCGAAAATTCTTCCACAGCCAACGCACAGTCGTTGTAGAACATTCGTCGTTGACCAAGGCGTCTACGCGACACTATCACCGGCGAATGCCACGTCGCAACCTACTCCACAACAGTTTCCAAGGGACTGCACAAAATCTCCACTATCCAAAATCATCGCTGGAGCTCCTTTACCAAATCTCTTCCTCCTGATCTTTGTGCACAAATCCTCAATTATTCAAATGTTCTTTCAATCTACAACCTCAATTTGCTGTTGACATATCGGATTACGTGGAAATAAAGGAGCCAATAATTTGTTTCCGGAAATTCTAACGCTGCAAGGATCGCAATCTTTTTTTTTTTTTCTCGCTCTGTGTTGGTGATGGGCAGTTTTTGGTTGAGAACAGGAGTGGATTCTGGAATTGAAAATGGGAGCTGTTTGACGCGTCTGGGTAGCTTTTTGAGGTGGTACAGGAGTTGCTGGCGAATTAAGGTTTTTGATCAATTGTACAATTTTTTAGTCTCTGTTTGGTTGCCCGGAAAATGCCGGCAAAGAAAAGATGGCTTTCTGAACCAAGAGGATATTAGTAAATAAAAAAATGTTTCTGAACGAAGCTACTTCAAGAAATGAAGGGGGACATTTCTCAAGGGAAAAAAGTTGCAGCTAAAAAAAAGAGACCAAGCATATGAAAAAGAAATTAATCAAAAGAAGGTTTCTGGACCAACAAAACACAAGAAAAACGAGAATATTTCTGAACCAAGAGAATTCAGGAAACGAGGTGAAGGATTCTGAACATTTTTTTTTCTAGTGTATTATATCTTGGTTTGTAACGAAGATACGATTTGTATTGTAACTGAATAATATAGTACAAGTCATGAGGTCAACGACTACCACTATAGTTGTCATCGCTGACCAATGACCATCTCCAAAGACTCACAACATACCCAAAAAAAAAAGAAGTGTAACGAAGGGTTATCAAGTAAAAAAAGGAAGCGAGTTCTCGTAGCCACCAATATGATTTTATAGGAGTTCAAGGAGAGTTTGTGCAGATATAAATCAATAATGGATTTGCGAAGTTGGGGAAGTCTGGGCCAGAGTACGTAGTTTAGGAATCGGTACTTCTGGTAGTCATCAACATGATTTCACTGGAAGCTCAGGACGAGCGTTTGGTAGTGCAATGAATTATGGATTTAGGGAAGTTGGTGGTGCTAGGAGTAGCAATTTGTAACAAATTGAGCTCCACATCCACGGTGAATCCGTGAGCATTATTTTATAGGAACTCAAGAGGAATTTGAGGAAATTAATGTAAACGAAAAGTGGACTGGAGAAGTTGCTGAAGGCTGCAGCGAGTACAAAGGGAAAGGGATTTTGGTAGCCATCAACATGATTTATAGAAGGTCAGGATGGATGGAAGGCATCAACAAATTTTGTAAAGAAAATTTAGGGTAATTTGGCATTTCATCAAACCCTTGATATGGGCTCGATCAAACGAGAATGACCAAAAATGACAGAGGGTAGTTCTAATTCGCCCAAACTATGTATGCAATGAAAAGAGAAGATGACTGGCTAATTGAAAGTAACAAGAAATTAACAACCTTCCGATGCGCTTTCCGTGGACATGGCACAGGCAGATTGGAATTTTCATTGTTTTTGTCTCACTAAACCTTCTGGCAACTCTAAAGCGAACTCTACCAACTCTAAAATTCTGAGCTGATAAGCGTCTAGAGTTTCGAGCTTCTCTCAGCACCTCTTTGTTTCTCTCCACTAAACTCATATTCTCACAAAAGAAACTCTCTCTCTCTCTCTCTCTCTCTCAAATCACTCTTCTGGCTTTCTTGTTTTGTTCAAGCTTATGACTATGCCTTTTATAGCAAATTTAATATTTAGCGTAAAAAAAGGGTGCTTCCTGACAACTTCCCAAAAAGCTATTGCTAAGAAGCTTCATAGATTTTTCCTTGTTGCACCTCATTGCAGCCACTTAACGTGAGATTTTAGAACTAACCATCTTTATTTCTTCTAATATTTGGGTTAATTAACGTCTACAGTGAAAATGTATAAAATGTGCTAATGCAAATCCTTAATTAGTAACAAATTAAAAAGTAATTGAAATTAGGAGGATGTGTTTGAAAGTGTTGTTATTATTATTATTATTATTATTCAAAAATCATCCCATGATATAATAAAAAAAAACCATAGTTATTAAATGTGAAAACTTGCATGTTTGTTTATAAATTTTGTGTTTTTATTTTTAAAATAATTTAAAAAATGTGTAGTTGATTTTGAATTTTTTTAAATATCAGAAATGTTATGTGATTGATGTTAAATTTGAAATAAGTTGAGAAATATACAATATAGAAATTTGAGTTCATAATTTTTTTTTAAATATAGTATAAAATTAATGCTTTAAACATTTTTTGAGGAAAAACATTAATTTTAAAGGCGGATTCTGTCAGACGAAATATAGCAAGGATTTTTCAAAGGAACAAAAAGGAATCATGGACATAAAATCATTTTGTAATGAACGTTAAATCATACTTTTTGTGATACGCCGAAAGATATCTTTCGTACAGCTTCAGTCCAATCGGTGCTTCCTGACAACTTCCAATGTTTTAACTAATTTAAATATATTTAACCATGTCATACGTTTCCATCCACTGCGTAGAAAGCATCACCAATTGACTTATAATTTGACTTTGTTTTTTAAATTGATCCTTATTATAAGGACTGAACGAGTGGCTACACAATCTAAACACTTGAAATATATATAAGACAATAAGCTAAGCAGATTATGAATGGTGAAAAATAAAAATAAATCTAGGATACGATATGTTGACATCTATATATATGAAACAAATTATAAAGAAGGGTAATGTAAATATTATACTATATTTTTACGGACAAATTTCAAAAGCTAACGGGGTTTGTGTTTGGATGTGATGTAAAGGTCTCGACTACAATCGCATGGAATCGCAGCACCCTAGATTATTTGACACATAATTTATTAATATGAAAAGAGAAAGTCTTAGGTAGGAGGTTTTCAGTGACAAGTGTTAGCTTCTTCCTGAAACCTTCTCATACATTTTCCAGGCAAGAGAACCGTGGTGCTATGTTTTCCCCTACAAGCTTCATTAATGGGACTTGCAAATGCCTCAGATTAATCCTGAGGGAAGCTGTCAATTATATTCATGACAACATGTGTCAAGGTTAATAGTTTGGCGCTTAAGTGAAGTAAAAATAGAAGGTCTTAAGCGGAACGTTTTAAGTTCCACAGTTAAGATTAAAAATGGTTTTGAGATGTTCTCGATCTAAGAAATTATGCAGAAGTCTATTTCAAATCGAGATTAGTAATAAGAAAAAAATAAATCACAAGCACACAGAGATATCATATTTAATACGGTTCGATATTAATTGCCTACATCTAGGGATAAAGAGATAATTTTATTATATCATAAATTTACAATAGTTCAAAAGATAACACACTAAACTTGGTAGTCTATCTGATACTTAATACCGATCTTTTTTGTACTATTTCGATTACTGTGTAGAACGAACAGACACGTAAAGTCTTATTATTCTTCGTCTATAAATATTCAAATTTTGACTCATAATATCACGTAGATAGTTCAAATTGTATAGGAGCAATAATCAATTTTAGTCCAATGGTTTGTAGTGGAACCCTACCTTCTCTAATCCATTCAATGCATGCAATTTCTTTTCATCGATACGCTCCATAATTTGTACTTGATTTCTTTTTTTTTTTTTTTACCTTATTGTTTAGTTAATTCAATAGCCTTTTTCATTGCTATGTGAAAGAAACTCTAATCTTTAATTGTTCGACTATAAATTCTACAAGAAAATTAGGGTTTCCATAAGGATTTGCGATTCTTGCAATAGCAATGTTTAGTTTTTAATTGACACAATTAAGTTTTTTTTCTATACATTTATTTGTAATTCTTTGATTCTTCAAGGTCGATTTTCGAGTCATAATTTTGGGAATCCTATATAGATTATGACTTGACTTAGATTGATTCTTTTTTGAATCTATATCCGTGCAATGCCCTCAACACTGGAGGATGTTCTCATATTTTTGTACATAATTGTTAATACAATCTCATATTTTTTGACCTTCTTGTTAACCTTTAAAATAATTTTTTGGCTATGAAAACCAAAGACAATGATGACCTTGCATTGTACCAAATTGCAAACCAATCATCCACATAAAGAAAGAGCATTGTGCACATTGTCGGTGTTTTCTTAACAAACAAGCTTGAATATGAATTTGACGACTTAAAGCCACAAAAATCAAGATATTGAGCAATCTTACAAAACTATGCGCGTGGTGCTTGCTTGAGGCCATACAAAGCCTTCTTGACGTGTCGCACATGATGAGGGAACTCCTTGGAAATAAGTCCATGTGGTTGTTCCATAAAGATATCACGATCTAACTCTCTATATAAGAATGCATTCTTCATATCTAGTTGCCATAATTTCCAGCCTTTGTTTGCAGCCAAGGAAAAAATTGTTCCAACAGTCACCTTTTCAGCAACAGGACTAAAAGTCTCCTCATAATCTAGACCATATTACTGAGAGAAGCAAGCAACAAGCCGAGCTTTATGCCTATTAATAGTGCCATCAACCTTTTTCTTCAACTTGTAAACCTGTTTACAAGTAACTAGATTAACATCATTCGGCTTTGGAACAACTCCTATGTGCAATTTTTATTTAATGCTGATATTTCTTCCTGCATTACTTCTTCCCACTTGAAAATCCCTTTAGCTTCATTGTAGGATTTTGGCTCATTTTCACATGAATCTCCCATGAAAAAAAAACCAAGACAAAACAGAGAAGTGATTTAATTGAACTTCATAATCAGCTAAATATTCAGATTGCTTTCTTTGTCTAGATAACTTCTGTAAGGCAGTCTCATCTTGTTGAATAATTTGCTGGAATTGAGAGATATTGCTCCCTCTTTTCCTAGATTTAGCATCATCTGAGAAAGGTGCATGCTCAGTGATGCCTTTGCCTTCATTTGCATCAAATTTATAGGATGACACCTCATCAAACACCACATCATGAGAAATGGTAACCTTTCTTGTTTCTAGATCCATTCATCTCCATCTTTTCCTGTGAGTATTATAACCAACAAAAAAACAATGCCCAGCTTTTGGGTCGAGTTTAGTTTGACTACTTTTTGATAGATGGACATAACAAACAAAACCAGAAACTCGAAAATAACTCACATTGGGTTTATGATGATATAATAATTAAAAAGGAGATGATTCTTTCCCCGACCATGAAGGTAGGCGATTGATAACATGACAAGCAGATTGAATAGTTGCTGCCTATAGCTCTCTCAAAAGATTCTTTGCATGCAACCATGCATGACAAACAAATAGATGTAAGAGAAAAGTTGGTATTACGCTCATTCTATTTAGGAGTTTGTTTGATACTTGTATTTGTTGCATTGTCTTGTTTGATTTTGGCCTAGATTTGCTAATATGGACACTAATTCCGACCGAATGGAGTATTCTTTCGTGTAAAAACTTTTTGCTGATATTTAGTTCCATGCCAGTCATGCACTAAGTAACCAGTTTTAGTTCTACATCAAGTTTCCTCTTGTTCTGATTTTAGGTAGCTTGTGAAGCCCTTGAACAAGCAGCTTTGGCAATGAATGTTTGCTGCCTGTCTTTCCTTAGTATTTTTTGAAAGTTGGCCTCAAAATATATCATTCGATAGGGGAGTCTACCATGTTAACTGTTAAGCATAACTGGGTTGATTTCTTATCCATTCTGAGATTTGAGATTTGCAGATGTGTGATGCTGCATTGATAGATTTTTGGTGAAGTTGTAGCTCTATCTCAGTGGCTGGCTTTGCTTTTTTGAGTTTAGATGGATTAGATTGTTCACTGGCGGAGGTTATATTTCGATTGATGAGCTAAAATTAATTTAGATTGTCTGTCTCTTGTATCACTTGGTAGAATATCTGTGTCTAATTGTTTAAGTTCCTGGTTGTTTTTATAGGAAATGTTTTAAATATTCTGAAGCTGTGAATGCTGTGTGCAGAATTGGGTTGAGTTTACGATGCTAGTCAACTAACTTTATTTCACTCTGTTGAGTCAAGTACTGAAAGTAAAAATATATTTGAGCAAGCAGACCTTAGCAAACCAGAAACTATTCCTCCAACATTCAGCTGTAGTCTGTGATAGTTTCAACAATTGGAGATGAAATTCCTAATTTTACTTGTCTCAAACATTATCTGAATAAAAACTTGATAAAGAGTTTATGACGTAAGGGCTGATAATAAATCTTGCATGAAACAAATCAGTTACTTGGTCACTTGCAATTTTTCATAGTCAACGACTCCCTGTTTCGAATTTTAATTTATAAATCATCATTTTCTTCATATGACAGGTGAAATTTTAACTTCCTGTACTTCTATGTCTTTTTCTTTTATTCCTTTTTTAGTGGGAGAGTTTCATGATTAACATGATGTGAATGCCTCCAAGTTTTATGTGTAGTGATAAGAGGATGACAGTTAATCTTTATTGCACTTTGGAGTGGTTTCAGAGCTGTGTTATTAATTGTTTCTCTGTTTGGCATGGAGTGGGCTGTATGTTGGTTGTTTTTTTATGTTCAGGAGTTGGGAAAAATGTATTGTTGTTAGCTGTGAGGCGTTAGATCTGGAGGATTTAAATTTAAGAACTCTATAGAAGAATCTTGATGTTGTAGTTGTTTTGTTCCATTACAAACCCCTAACTTAATCTTTCTACTCCTAGGCTACTAAGAAAGAAGCAATAAAACCTTTTGGACCTCTACCATTTATTAACCAATCATCACTGTCTCCTTCGCTGAATCATTATGGGAAAACAATAGAGTGCATATCAGAAGTTCTTTTTTTTTTCAAATATTTTACATTACATGATTCAAAATGAAAATTTGCAGAACAAATTGGAGGGGCTGCTGCAAAAGTACAAAATGAAATTCCATCAAGTTCAAAGCCACTGAAAGCGAAAACAACAAAAGCTGAATGACGTGCTTTGCAGGAATCTCAACGAGCTGCAAAGGCGGCAGCAAAAGGTTCAAAAAGTGATGTTTCCCCTATTCGTTCTCTCTATCTCTTTCTCTCCTCTAATTTGAAGTGATAAATGATATATTATATCATATGACTATTTGTTTGACTTTTTTTTTCGCTTAAGATTTTTTGCTTCACATACTTAGAAATTTATTGCTAGCTACCATTTATATCTGCGTTGCTAGCTTGTTATTTGGATAACCTGAACGCCCATCTCTGATTTCTTCAATGATTGGTCCTGCTGCACTTGATTGACAATTCCTCTTTTGTTCCCCTCTATGAAAAACAATGAATAAGATATTGTTTCTTTTCCCCTAGGGGCTAAAGCAAATAACTTCGATATGCAAATCCATTAATATCGACTTTCTTTTCTGAGCCCAAATAAAGCTCAAATATAGGCAGATAGTTGGTCCTTAATAACACTTTTCTCCTCATACTAAGGCAGAGTAATTTGAAGAATTTCATGTTTTTGGCTGGCCTATGTCATTCCTGCATAGAAGTGTTAAGAAAAATACGCTCAAAGACTCATGTTTATTTATATCTCTTTATTTTTATTTTAGTGGCTCAAACTCATTATTATATTCATATTTTACTTTTTTTCTCATTTGTGGATTTTTTTGCAGCTGAGGGAAATAAATCTGGTGTTGCATCTGGTGGAGCAGTCCCTGCTAAACCTGCGAAACAGCCTCCACAAAAGAAAGATGATCCTCCACCCGCTCCTTCAGCTGTAGGTTCTAACAGGAAAGGGATCGATTGTCCACCAGAGAAAGAGAGGAAGAAAGATGTCCTTCCTCCACGCATGCAGTTTGATGATAAGAGTCGAGTGGAGAAGGCCAAAAGGCGTTCAGTGGTCAATCGAGCTGAAGCTAGAAACAAAGTTGAATTGTTTCGGCATTTGCCACAATATGAACATGGAACACAGCTTCCTGAACTTGAGTCAAAATTTTTCCAACTTGATCCAATGCATCCTGCTATTTACAAGGTACTTTGTTTAGACGGAAGCATGTTTATTTAGCTTCTGATTACAAGACAAGCTTTTTCACCTAAGCTGTTACTTGCATGGCCTGTGTCTATATAGATTCGTTGTACAGATGGATATATCATCATTATCTCATCTCTCTCTTTACGAAGGTCCAAATTCTATTTAGTTTAATTATAAATGCTGTCCATTATATCTGTGTCATCTATGCTCTAAACAATCATACGAAGTGTAAAAATATGCTTGTGAACTTTCTTTAAGTGTTCACTCCAAGTTTAATACTTTGTGGCTAAGTGGTAGCTGATTGTTTTCTTCACTTGGGTGTTGAAGAAGTGTCTTTGAGGCATCCCTAGTCCAAATGTGGCCTGTTTGTTCACTCTTCTTTGGAACGTAGGTAATAAATAGGATGTTCCTTTTTTGGAAAAAAATTTGCATTTTATGTGCATCAATATAAGAAAATTGGTCACTCCTTTTTAGTCACTGTTAAACCTTCAATATGCAAATTTTTTGTTTTTGTTTCAAATTTCCATGTTATGAATGTTGTTCTCAATGTGGCTATGATAACTTGAAATGGAAATGTTCGTGATTGTAGTAACATTAGAAATTTATACTGATTAGAATGATATTTCCTTTTGTTTAGCACAGCAACTTCCTGTAATGTGTGCTAGTTTATGGCAAAGGTTGTTTTGATTTAATCACTGTCAGATTTTGTTTAGGGTCAATTCCTCATGCTAATATATGATAGATAGAAGCATGAAAATGAAGATTTATTGGGTTTTTAATCGTAGTTAGAACTAGATATTGGTGATAAATTACTTTAGACTATTAATTAATTTCCTTCTTTGGGAAAGAAACCTTAGTTTCTGGTCACGCTATCAACTTTAGAAATGCACTGCATCTGGTTTGTTGATTGATGTGTCTATGAAATTGTCAGGTTGGAATGCAGTATTTGGCAGGAGATATAACTGGGGGTAATGCTCGTTGTATCGCAATGCTTCATGCTTTTTAGGAAGCCATTAAAGACTATTCCACACCTCCTGAAAAAACTCTCATTAGAGATTTGGCAGCAAAAATCAGTAGTTATATGTCATTTCTGAATGAATGCAGGCCACTTTCTATGAGCATGGGAAATGCAATTAGGTTCTTAAAAAGTCGTATTGCCAAGTTACCTCTAACTCCTTCTGAATTAGAAGCAAAAGCTGCCCTTTGCAAAGATATTGATCGTTTCATAAATGAGAAGATAATACTTGCTGATAAAGTGATAGTTAGACATGCTGCTACAAAAATCAGGGTTGGGAATATGCTCTGTTGTGGTGAGTTATGCTTTGGTATCTTGGTTACTTCATCTACTTTTTATCTCTTCATTTGTGTGTGTATATAATGTGTATTTTAAGCAACTTGAAGTTCCAAAAGATTAATTAAATTAGATTTTATGAATATAAAATTGGTGATATGCTTTCCATAGACGAAGAGCTGCATTTGCTTGGCCAGTATCTTCAATAAATTAATTGATTTGTTAGGGTTGCAGATGGCTTGTGTTTTCACTTACATGATAGAAAATATTCACTGATACTATTGTAACTTACAGAACAAAGAAAAGTCAATAGTGTTGAAAACAATGGAGGATGGCCAGGTGCTTTTGTTCTCAGTAAATTTCTTGTCGTTCACCTATTTTGGTATTCCTGTGAGAAATTGTATAATTTTTATTCTTTCCTTTTCTTTTATCTTTCCACCCTCTTTCAAGAATAAAAACACAAATATATTCAAATTATAGTTCCTCAATCTTGTTTTTTTTACTCCAAAAAGTTTTTATGATGAACACTTGATTATGAAATTAAACAGAATTCTGTGAATGCTGGAGTACCCGCAATTCCATACCCATGGCTAGTTTTCAACGAAAAGGTTCAAGTGAATTCAGTTTTCCTCCGGGATTCCACTGGTGTATCAGATTCAATACTTCTCCTATTTGGAGGGAGCATTTCCAGGGGTGGACTGGTAAGTTCCACTGTTTCTTTTAGGTTATTTCTTGTGGTAATAGAAGGAATTGATTATTGTTTTCTAGTCTCCCTATGCCAAACGATTTATGCTGAAACTATTAGCTGCTTTTTACAGGATGGACACTTGAAAATGTTGGGAGGATACTTGGAATTTTTCATGAAACCTAAATTAGCTGATATCTATTTGAGCTTAAAGCGTGAGATTAAGGAATTAATTCAGAAGAAAGTAAGTATTGACTAAATTTCAAGAGGTAGTATTTCCTTTGTTATGATTTGTTAGGTTGAATTTCTTTATGTAAAAAACTTGCATTTAAATTGTTGCATAGTCTGTCTGATGTTTTTGTTATTTTGATGCTATAAATATATGAGCAACTTTTGGATCCTGAGTTGGATATGCAATTACACAAGGAACTATTATTGGCAGTCAGATTACAAGTGTCAGAGGACCAATGTGAGGGCAGATTTGTCTCTAGCCGTCAGGTGGCAACACCCTTGTCTAGATACCGTTGCTGCAGAACTCCTTAACTTGTGAGGCTTACTATTCACACTCAACAACTTGAATCCTCCCATCATCTCCCACTCTTGTTTCCTTTCCTCACACTTGTTGTTACTCTTCTCTACACTACACATTGTAACACACCAATAATGACCATTAAATTCCCTCCAAGTTGGGGCCGAGATTGTTGAAAGGGTGGCCTTCCTGTTTCAGTCACCATTCTGATTTGGTTTTAGTTGCTGAAGTGCCTTCTGTTCCTACCAAAGTTGTTCTTCTGCCCAAGAGTAAGTTTTTTTTTTTTTTTGTCATTTGATTAGGATCTTTATGATATTTTTTTGAAAACGTTTCAGTCTTTTCTAAAGGAAAATTTTGCTGCTTTGTTCTACTTTCTCAATCCATCTCCATGGATAGGCAAATCCTGTGAAAAAAGCCTTACCAGAATTGGTGTATTTTCGTTTTCCTAATTGATTTAATTGTGAATGTTCGTTTTTGGTTCATGGGCCAGCTAACTTTATCTTTATCAATTAATATGAGGTTTCCCTTTTAATGAAAAGTTGGGAATCCTATAAGTAAGCAGTATATTCTAAATCCATTAACTGTTGTTTTTCAGGGGTCTACAAGAACAATGGCTATCTGATGGTTTCTTGCAGTGGAGGACTCAATCAAATGCGAGTAGCAGTGAGTTGATATTAAGTTTTGCTTCCGTCTGCACATCAGCTCTCTTATCTTATAATTTTTGTTTCTTATATTTTTGTTTCTTATAACTCTTATTTAATATGAATTAACCAAGATGAACAAATGTATTATCTTCTTATTTAATATGAGTTAACCAAGATGATAGAGAAAGTGTTACTAATCACTTGCATGCTTTTGTTAGTTTATTGTTTTCAAGTGTTACATTCCATATTAAGTCTCGCAGTTTTTTTTTTTGTAATTCTATTTGTATTTTGTTTAGGTTTTTGTTCTATATATACGTGACCTTAAATATAAATTTATATTATTATTTTAAAAGTTAACAAAATTATTATATTTTCACAAAAGAATATATAATATAAATGATACATCTATTATCATAATTTTATTAAAATATATATATTATATATATATGATAATTCATATTTGACGGTTAAAAATATCCAAATATGATAATAACGATAAATATTATTCTGAAGAACTTGACAATAATAAACAGTCAAATATGAGCAAAAAAATCTTTCATACTTGACAAAATACAAACCGTCAAGTATAAAAAAAAATTATTTTATAATAATATTTGTCTATCAAAAAGGAGAAAAATATTATTCTACCACCACATACTTGACGGTTAAATGCAATCAAATAGGAGGGAATTTGACCAGTACTGTTCATTATGTTTGACCGTTATAGTCAAATATTAGTAATAGTATTTTCAAAATTTCGACCGTTAAATTCGTCATATTTGACGGTTTATGTCAAATATTACTTCCAAAAATCGTCAAATAATGTTAGAAAATCAATTCAAATTGCATATAAACTTGACTATTTATTAAGAGTCAAATATATTATAGTATATATTTAACTGTTTGACCAATTGTCAACTATTATTATATGTGACGGTGATATATATGACACGCATTAACCGTCAAATATGATCATATTTGACGGCTAAAAATAGTCAAATATTTGTGTTTTTCTTGTAGTATACTAGTATGAAAGGAAGTCTTGGTTTGGAAGAGGGAAAGCGACCATCGTTTCATTCAAATTCAAAGACTTTTGAAACTTCAATTAATGTGGAGGAAGATGATGCTTTATCAAATGAACCACTTTTGATCTCCAACAATCTAAATGACTCATCTGCTTATGACAAAGAAGATAGTGGGAGAAAGAAAAAGAAAAGTAGAGTGGATCAAGCTCAAGAGCAAGTAAATAAGTTATTACGTATTTTGGAGAATGATAGTGTAGAAGAATTAGTGAAGCAGTGTTTGACAATTTTAGAAACACTACTACCAATGAGGACCCATTATTCTATGTGGCTGCTAATGCATTATGCATTAGGAAAGAGTTTCGGGTGTTGTGGTTGAACTTTAAAATTGACCAAGCAAGACTTGCATGGATTCGTAGTTTACCAAGGATTTAGTGACCTTGTTTAGTTTAGTTCAAATGAGAGAGTTGTCATTTTTACTTTTGTTTAGATGGTTTAAATTTGTTTAGTTTATTTTTTCAGGTATGGATGTTTACATTTGAACTAATTGAGCTTGTTTTAGTTAGTTATTTTCATAGTTGGTTATGTTGCTATAAAGTTAGTGAAATTACTCTTTGGCACTTGATTGTTTTCTCATTAGTTGACATTGTGGTCAAGTGTTGTGTGTGTTATTGTGTTAACATTCAAACCAGTGCTATTATGTTCCATTTTAACAATATTATTTCTTATGTATGGGAAGCTCAAGCATTTTTAATTTATCCATTTGGAGTGAAGATTATGATAAAGAGTTGGAGAAAGAAAAAGAATTGCAAAAGGAATTGGTTAAATTAGTACTTTATTTGATAAGTCAATCGTGTGTGAGAAAGCAACCTATGTCTACCTCTTCACTTACGGGTGCACAATTTACTCGAGAATTTTTAAATGGTTCATCTTGTGAAATTTATGAGTTGATGCGAATGGAGAAAAATGTATTCATTTGTTTATGTCAAATGTTTCGAGAAAGATGTTGGCTTTGTCAATAGTAAGTATTTGACTGTTGAAGAGAAAATGGCCATGTTCTTAATGACAATAAGCCATAATCTTCGAAATCTATTTCAACACTCGGGTCAAACAATATACAATACTTTCATGAGGTGCTAAAGGCGATGGTCACGTTTTCAAAAGAAATGATTACTTCTCCATCATTCAATCATGCTTCAAATGGCATCACTAATCATCAACTAAAGCAAAATTTTAAGGTAATATATTATTTTTTTTCAATTAGAATTATAATGGAATATATAATTTTTACATTGTTCTTATATCAATAAAAATTGTTATTATTTATGGAGCTGTTGGTGCAATTGATGGAACTCTAATTCATGCAATTATTCCAATTAATAATCAAATACTATATAGAGGTCGTGGGAGAGGAGAATGTTTTCGGAATGTATTAGCAATATGTGACTTTGACATGATGTCTAAATATGTTGTTGTTGGATGGAAAGGAACAACGCATGATTCAAGGATTTTGACTGAAACTATTAATGACTTGAGACATAATTTTCCAATGCCACCACTAGATACATTATTCGTAATTATTTTAGTTCTATAATTTGTATTTTATTCATATTATTTACTCAAATTAATAATTGTTTTTGTAGATCAATATTATTTAGTTGATGCTGCATATACACACACAAGGGGATTTATGGCACCATATTGTCATGTTCGATATTGGTTAAAAGACTTTCGTGTTGGTGGTCGAGGAAATGGAAAAGAGGAAATGTTTAACCATTGTCATGCTAAACTTCGAAATATCATTGCACGTGCTTTTGGAGTATTGAAGGCTCGTTTTCCAATATCAAAGAAAATGGCACCATAATCCTTTTATACACAAAAAGGTATAGTGATAGCATGTTTCGTGTTACATAATTTTCTTCGAAATATGTCAATTACGGATATGTTATTTTCTAAATTTGATGTGAAGAAGTTCAACTAAAGGATGGGGAAGCATACCAGAATCAAATACCAACCATAGGTCAATCTGATAGAGCATGAGAGCAAGCTTTTATGCACCAACTTTGGGATCAAATTGCTAATCAATTATTTCAAGCTTACAATTAATTTTTTATGGTCTTGCTACAATGAAGAATTTTAATAATTATGGTTTTGAGATCGGTTTAAATATTACCTCTATTTTTTTGTTATTTTTATTAGCATAGTTTAGTTAAAATATCTAATTTAAAGAAAAATTGGTTAATAATTGGGAATAATAAATTTAAATGAAATATAATTAATTAGAAAGTAAAAATAAATTATTAATTAAAATATAATCAATATTAAATTTATAGTTATTTATAATTTTACTTTAAGATTATTAAATATTTAATTTTTAAAGGATTGTAACAAATATAGTATTAACTCTTTAAATTAAAGAGAATTTTGATTTAATTTTATCAAATATTTAATTTTAAGGGATTGTAACAAATATAATATTAACAATTTAAATGAAAAAGAATTTTTGTTTAATTTTAGTGAATATTTATTTCTTAAAAGTTTGTAAGAAATATAATATTCATTATTTAAATAAAAAAATTTGGTTTCATTTTATTAACTATTTAATTTTTAAATGATTGTAATAAATATGATATAAATATTTTACATTTCAATAAGGATAAAAAGTCACATTAAATATAAAATATTTAAATGATTGAAACAAACTTAACCAAAAATCTTTCTAAAAATTCTTAACTACTCTAACTAGAAAGCCAACGTGCTCCTAATTTTATTCAACAAATAGTGACCATAAAAGTCAAGTAACTGACTCCTAAATACACTAAAATTAACTCCTAAAAATCTGGAAAACCAAGACGGACTTGCAGACTAATTCAACATCCCTTAACACAAGTAAGTTTCACTAATTTGCAACACAAAATTCCTTTAAATAGATATATCTTTTTTTTTTAAATTAATAAAATCTCCTTGTATAGTTGGGCTTACGAAATTTATTTGGAAACCTTTCAGCCTAGTCGAAAAAGATTTCTGGATTATTATATATATATATATATATATATATATATATATATATATATCATAATCAGAAACCTTTTTCAAGTGGGTACACACACAAAAACACACAAAGCGCACGTAATTACATTCATGTAAATGCAAATTAAAATAGCTTACCAGTGAAAAGATAATTAAATTCTATATCTTGCATATTGCATAAGTAATGTTCTTTTTTTATTCTTATTCTTATGCTTCATTAATCTCTTGTGAATTTGTTAACAATAATCCTCTTGATCTTCTGTCAATCTAATGATCGATGGCTTGCTTAATTAATAGAGAATATTAATGGGCAATAGCGATTGACACAATAGCCTGTAGAATGAAGCTGAGATTCTGAAGGCAGCATTGGAGATCAAAGATGGAACTTAGTAAGATTGAGGAAAAAGACACAGAGATGATGTCTGCAAAGCAGAAAAGTTGAGCGTAGCTTGATTGATGAAGCTGGGATTTCATTTCGACTATAAATGTGAAGTAGTAGATGAATATAGTTAGCAAAAAAGCCCGCATGGCTATTGGGTTTGTCTTCAATATAGATGTTGGTTTGCCTTCAACGTACAATTTCAAGACTTGAATATTCAGCGGAATTAGAAATACAAATACAGGATGGCATGGTGGCATCCAGGACCTTGAGTAGAGTTTTCGCTCACTGTGAGACCATAAAAAATGGGTTAGGATTTGCTTATCAACTTTCACAAAATTGGTTTTCCTAGTAGAGTGAAAATTATATTTTCAAATTTTCTCTTAGAAAAGATAAAAAAGTGTAACTAATAATTTAAATATGTCTCTAAACTTCGTAATAAATTAGAGTGTAACTTTAAGTAAAAAAAAAAGAATCATTTAAAGAAACTATGGAGAACTTTATTATCTTAGAACAGGGTAAACATCAAAACTGCCCCTAAGGTTTGTGAATCTATCAATCTTAGACAAGGTTTGGGTTCTTGAAGAACAACTTCCTTAACCTTTTAAAAGCATCACAAACATTCCTAAGCCGTTTGCCGCCGTTTACTAGAGGGATAAATGCGTAAATTAATTAATTCACTTACTAATAATAGAAATCTAGAAATTTTTAGCCAGCCACCACTCCTCATCCAGTCACGACCTCTCCTCCATCGTGAACCACCATCTTCACAAACCATCTCCTTCGTTCATCCACCTTGAAGCCCAGCTCACTTTTCATCGAAAAATCACCATCAACAACCGAGAACCTCCTTTCATCAAGCCCCTTCACCAGATTGAAACTTTTTTTTTCCGATCTGTGTCTAGCCATCATCATGAACAACATAGCCACCCACATCACCAGTCCATCTCTCCTCCATCTGCTCCACCATGACCCGATCCCATTCACGCTCAACCGATAAGCCACCCCACAAAGCTTCTCCTTCCCTTCATCGAAAATCCCTCTCCATCTCGCTTTCATCTCCAAAGGTCTTTTCGATCTAATCACTCTCTTCTTCAATTCTGATCAACTCCCCTCATCGAAAAAATCGAGTCAACCAGCCGAGATCGACACCACCATAGCTTCTGTAATCAAGCTTCCCCACCAAACCAATAACAATCATCCTCCCCTCATAACCATTGCCTTCATCAAAAAACAAATACAATCACCCTTAACTTCACATCACCCAATCTGCTAAAAGCTCCACTCATCAACTCTGATCTCTTCCTCGCTTCTTCGATCTGCACCAAAGCCATTATATTTCGGCAACTAGCCTTTACCTCTTCTCCTCATAAACCTGATAACAACAACCCACCTGCATTTTCATAACCTCCATCAAACCCAGCTCGCCGAAAAACCAAGAGGAGCTAGCTTCCTTTCCGATTATCTTCTACGAGGACAACCCTACCTTCATCCTACCACCAAACCCAAAACTGAATCCCACTTCCGTCCGAGTTTTCCATTAAAAAATAAATAAATAAAACAAATTTATTTTGTTGATTTCCTCTTAAAATATTAAAAAGAGTACTTTGTCTTCTATTAAGAAATTAATAAGGGTTATAAAGGTAATTATGGCGTGCATTTTTATACATAAAATGGTGGCAAACGGCTTAGGGACGTTTGTGATGCATTTTCAAAATATTGGGGAAGTTGTTTATTAAAAAGCTAAAACTTGTCCCCTTGTAATGATTTCACAAACCTTACGGGTAGTTTCTGATAATTGCCTTCTCAGAATATAATAGTCTTAATTAGAAACATGGTCTGCCCCTATTAGAATTAGTATTTGATCCAAAGATTTTTTATTCAACTGCATGAGCTTCTATACATATTTCTAAAGTCGGCAATGGATTTTCCCTCACTTTCCCACTTGCCAAACATGCCCATTTCTTAGTCTTAGATTCTTCAAGAAGGTTGTAGATAGAAAAGGAAGTAGGGATGGCAATTGTACCCGGCCGGGTCCGGGTACCCGGTTCCCCGGCCCGGAAATGTCCAGGGAATTACCCGGAATTCCGGGGATTCAAGCTGGGGACGGGGATAAATTTTTCGAGGAAGGGCCGGGGCCGGATATCATGCTCCCCGGCCCAGAATTAATTAAATAAATATTTATTTATAATTTATATTCAATTTACATATGATTTAGGCCCACATCCACTAATATCACAACTACCCAAGCCCAACAACTATAAACTATATCCAATCCAATTCACTAATTTCATAACTAGTCCAATACCCAATAAATGCAAACTAAGCCCAACCCAATTAAATTATTATTTACTAAAAAATTTGGAGAGTGCGAATCAGGTGGCTTGAACCTGGCTGCTTGAGGAAGGCAGCACGCCAACACACCATTAGGCTAAGCCTAACAAGTGAAAAATAAGCTCAACCTAATTTATTTATCAATTACTGTCTAATTCATTATTTTAAAAAACATGAAGGCATGCAAACGCGGACGAAGGGGTTTGAACCCAAGTGCTTAGAGGAGACAACTTACAGACATACCACTAGGCTACACATGAATATTATGTGAGACTTGGAAATCAACATAAAATGCTTTAATTACATACAGAAAATTAAAAAAAAAAGAAACCGGGTACACATCCGGGGAATTGAATTCCCCAGCCCCGGGATTAAATTCCCCGGCCCCGGAATTTCCGGGGAATTTTCCGGGGACGGGGATAAAAATTCCTCCCGGGGCCGGGGCCGGGGATTGAGGTCCCCGGCCCGGCCCTGGGTTTTTGCCACTCCTAAAAGGAAGGGACTGGGTTAGAGACCATTGGCTGCGACATTAGTCTTTTTATGTCTGTTTTAATCTTAAGTATTGTATTTTATTTATTTATTTATTTTATAATTTAAGCATCATTGTATTTTTTTTAAATCCTTTTCATTTTGGTTGAAATTTTGAAAGTTAGCTTAAATGGTAACCCAGATAAATGCAAGCATGAGATATTTGACTTGGATGCATGGTTCATACGTAAACATTTGTTTTGTCTCCTTATTTTTTTAAGTTTTTAAGTTGCCTGAATCGATGGCATGTGCAAAGGCAATTAATGCCACCAAAATGGAAGAAACTTGTCTCTCACAAGGTCAAAACAAAATATGATTTTGGTGGTTGCTTCATGTATCTTTTGCTCCAAACTTTGACATGCATGGGCTTCCCTCTACCATAAATAGAGGTGCTATCCAAGAGCAAAAACCATCCTAAGCCATTTCCACTCTTGTGAAGAGCAATTAGAGAGTTAGTGAGTTTTTTTGTTCAAGTGTGCGATCTTGGAATTGGGGACTTGGGTTTGTGAGAAAATTTCTCAATTTTGTATACTCTATTTTGTTAGTATAATTCTTCTTCTATCTTTGCTCGTGGACGTAGGCTAAAAGCCGAACCACGTAAATTATGGTGTGCTCCCTTTCGCTATTCTCTCTAATTTTTCCGTATTAACCTCATTTTACTTCCACAAAAATCAATCCTTGTCACAACAAACTCGTATTAGAGCCTGGCTTTTGATCATATACTATTGGTTACTATTCAAGTATATGACAATATTCACCTATATAGTACTGTTTATCTGTACAGTATTGTTCACAGCAGGAGTTGTGAACTTCAATACTTGGAGAAGCTTGGCTTAGTGTGGTGAGTGGCTATGCATATGGTAGGATATATGTCTAGCAAAGTTTTGCCAAAAAGACTATAATTGTCTAAGGAGTATGGATTTTAAAGAGGACTGCTTGTGACCCCTCCAGTCTTTCCTGGGAACTTTCTTGGTGTATTTTTTTCATATAAAAGCTCACTTTATTATTCTAAGTGAGGTTTTCTAAGTTTCATAAGCCAAATAATTTCTTTAATATGGCAGCAAAAGTTTTTACGACAAAATATGACGTCTAAAAATTTGATAAGAAAAATAATTTTAGCCTTTGAAAAATTAAAGTGAAGGCTTTGTTGGTTCAACAAGGCTTGCAAAAAGTAGTGAGAAATTGTTGAGCACACTGTCAGAAGAAGAAAAAGATGAAATCATGAAATGAGCTCATAGTGCAATCTTATTGAGCTTGTCTGATGAAGTTCTATGTGAAGTTGCAGAAGAAAAGATAGCTGCAAAGTTATGTCACAAGATGGAGAGTTTGTATATGAAGAAATCTGTCACTAACCATTTATACTTTAAACAATAGTTGTATACTCTTTGGATGGAGGAAGGAATGCCTATTCAGTAATACATTGACGAATTCAATCAAATCATCATGGATTTGAAAAACATTGATATTAAGCTCGAAGATGAAGATCAAATTATAATTCTTCTATTTCGTTGATGGAGTTCATCACTTTGTTAGTACAAAGCTTTATAGTAGAAATTCTATCTCCGTGGAAGATGTTAAATCACTCCTTAGCTCACAAGAATTAAGAAAGAAACTGTTCGGGAATTGAAATAATACACAAGGTTATGGTCTTGTTGTAAGAGGAAGACCTCAAGAAAGGGGATTTGTACAAAGGACCTATAGGTCGGTCCAAGTCAAAGCCAAAATATCAAAATGTTCAAATGTCATTACTGCCATAAAAAGGGGCATCTCAAGAAAGATTGTTGGAGGCTCAAGAACAAAGTAGAAAAATATAAAAAGATTAATGAAACATCTAAGTCTTGAGAGGTTAATTCTTCTGTCGGTGTCAGCACTATTAAATCAATATCAAATGTGCATTTTGGAGAACAATGGATTCTTGATTCAACTTGTTCATTCCACGTGTCCAAACAAGGACTAGTTACCACTTATCAGTCGGCTGGTATTTCTGTTTTGATGGGCAATGATTTTATTTGTCCAATTATAGGAATTGGAATAGTTCAAATTAAGATGCACGATAATATTGTTAGAACCTTGACCAATGTGCCGCACATTCCAATTCTAGCAAAGAACCTTATATTATTGAGTACTCTTGACTCCTTTGGCTGTAAGTATTCAGCTCAAGGTGGAGTTTTAAAGATTGTTAAAGGTGCTCTCATTGTTATGAAGAGGTAGTCGATGAAAGGCCTATACTTTCTTGAAAGAAGTACTATTATTGGTGTTTTTACCATATTTTCTTTAGAAAATGCAAAATCTGATACGGCTCAATTGTGGCATAAGCATCTAGGGCATATGAGTGAATGAGGGATGTTAGTATTAAGTACAAGGTTTTCTTGTGGCCAAATGATTTCCAAACTCGACTTTTGTGAGCATTGTGTTTTCTAAAAGTAGTGTTGAGTGAATTTTGGAAACGCCATTCGTCGTACAAAGGGTACGGTTGATTACATCCATTCAGATTTGTGGTCTGGCATCCACCCCATCCAAAAGTGGTTTTCAATGGATGTTGACATTTATTAATGATTATTCAAGAAAAGTATGGGTATTTTTCTTGAAGCATAAAAATGATGTTTCGTCAATTTTAAACAGTTTGAGAGTTTGATAAAAAAATCAGATAGGCAAAAAGTTTAAGCGGTTTAGATTGACAGTGGCTTGGAATTTTGTTCTAAAGAGTTTGATGAGTTCTGCAAGAAAGAAGGCATAGTGATACATCGCATTGTTAGAGGAATGCCACAGCAAAAAGGAATTGCAGAACGGATGAATATAATACTATTAGAGAGAGCTTGATTCTTCTCTCTAATTTTGGATTCTCAAAAGATTTTTGGGCTGAAGCAATCAATACAGCTTGCTACCTCATGAATAGATCACCATCAATTGTTCTTGGGTTAAAAACTCCACAAATGGTATGGTTCGGAACTCCTACTGATTACTTACAATTAAGAATATTTGAATGTCTTGTATATGCACATGTAAATGATGGAAAGCTCGGACCTAGAGAAAAGAATTGCATATTTCTGGGTTATGGAATAAGTCTTAAAGGATATAGGTTCTAGTGTCCTGATCCTAAGTCACCTAAATTCTTGTTTAGTAAAGATGTTATTTTTTATGAAATATCCATGATTCATCCAAAAGAAAAGTCGACAGATGAAAGCTTGAATGAGAATACTGGCAAGCAAGTAGAGGTTGAGCTAGATTTAATACATCAGTCCATTCAACCAGAAAATCAAGAACAAGATATTGAAGCTCAAGAACGCAACAATACAGTATAGCAACTAGAAGAACAAAAAGAAGAATCAAACTGCCTCAACGATATGGCCATGAAGATTTGGTTCATTGTGCATTGTCCACAGCAGAGACAATTGAAAATAAAAAACCTTTCACTTATTTAAAGGATATCTCCAATGGTAATTCTGCCACATGGATTATTGCTATGAACGAGGAGATCGAGTCCATTCATAAAAATCACACATGGAGTTGGCCAAACCACCTAAAGATCGAAAGATTTTTGGGTGTAAATGGATATTCAAAAAGAAGGAAGGAATATTAGGGGTTCAAACAGCTAAATTCAAGGGACGCTTGGTTGCAAAGGGCTTTAGTCAAAAGGAAAGTGTAGACTTTAATGAAGTTTTCTTACCTGTTTTCAAGCATCACTCTATTCTCTTGTTGCTTGCCATTGTTGTGATGTTTGACTTGGAGTTAGAGCAACTAGATGTCAAAATAGTTTTCTTGCATGAAGAGCTTGAAGAAGAAATCTACATGCAACAACCAGAAGGATTTGTAGTTCAAGGAAAGAATGACCACATATGCTTACTAAAGAAATCCTTGTATTGCCTGAAGTAGTCTCTTTGGCAGTGGTATAAGTGATTTGATTCATTTATGATTGAGCATAATTACTTGAGGAGTAAATTTTATGGTTGTGTTTACCACAAGAAGCTTCCAGATGGTTCGTTTATGTAGATGACATGCTCATAGCTGCTAAAAGCATGTATGAAATTAACAAGTTGAAGACCCTACTCAATAGTAAGTTTGAAATGAAGAACTTAGGTACTGCTAAGAAGATTTTGGGTATGGAGATTTACAGAGACCGACTGAGTGACAAGTTATGCTTATCACAAAAGAAGTGTATTGAGAAAGTGCTACAATGGTTTGGTATGCAAAATTCTAAACCTGTAAGTACTCCACTCACAAATAATTTAGGCTCTCAGCAAAATTGTTACCTCAATTAAAAGAAGAGGAGCACATGGCTCATGTTCCTTATGCTTATGCAATTGGAAGCATCACGTTTGCAATGATTTGCACGCGATTAGATATTTCACATGTTGCTAGTTTTAGCTGATATATGAATAATCTAGGAAAAACCCATTGGCAAGTTGTGAAATGGATCTTTCGTTACGTAAAGTGAACTACAAATTTTGGTTTCGAATATGGAAGAAATAAGAAGCTTAATAGTAACATTATTGGTTTTGTTGACTCTGATTATGCTGAAGATTTTGATAAAAGGGGATCCTTAACTGGATATGTCTTCACATCATCTGGTTATGCCGTTAGCTAGAAAGTAACTTTACAATCTACAATTGCCTTGTCTACTATCGAGGTTGAATATATGGCAATAATAAGAAATAAAGGAAGCAATTTGGTTAAGAAACTTGGTGACTAGTCTAGCTTACAGCAGGATGCTACTATTGTTTATTGTGACAACCAAAGTGCAATACATTTGATTAAAAATCAAATGTATCATGAAAGGACCAAGCATATTAATGTCAAATATCATTTCATTTGGGAAATTGTATATGAAGAAATGGTTATTGTCAAAAAGATCTCTACATCAGACAATCTAGCGATATAATGACAAAGTCAATTCCAACTGTAAAGTTCAAAAGGAGTTTGGACTTGATTGGTATTTTTAGTTGCTAAATTCCTCAAGAAATTTTTTGGAGGAGAAAATTGAAGATTGGCTATGGAGTTAGTCACTATTTAAGCCAAGGTGGAGATTTGTTGAAAAGTTGACTTAAATAGTAACCCAAATAAATGCAAGCATGAGACATTTAACTTGGATGCATGTTTCATTCGGAAACATAAATTTTGTCTCCTTATCTTTTCAAGCTTTTAAATTGCTTAAATTGATGGCACATGCAAAGGCAATTAAGACCACCAAAATGGAAGAAACTTGTCTCTTACAAGGTTGAAACAAAATATAATTTTGGTGGCTGGTTCATGTATCTTTTGCTACAAACTTTGACATGCATTAGCTTCCCTCTACTATAAATAGAGGTGCCATCCTAGAGCAAAAACCATCCCAGGCCATTTCCTCTCTTGTGAAGAGCAATTAGAGAGTAGGTGAATTTTTTTCTTTTCTTTTTTTTTTTTCCAAGTGTGAGGCCTTGGGTGTAATGGGGGATTTGGGTTTGTGAGAAAATTCTTGAGTTTTTTATACTCCATTTTGTAAGTATAATTCTTCTTCTATCTTCGCCGATGGATATAGGCTAAAAGCTTAACCACGTAAATTATTGTGTGCTCTCTTTTACTATTGTCTCTAATAGTTCCTATTAACCTCATTTTGCTTCTGCATAAATCAATCCTCGTCATAATATAAAAATAAGCAAATGATCATATATATATATATAATATATATATATATATATATATAAATATATATATATATATATATATTTGGATTTATTGATTCTATACTTAAAAAAAAATTGAATTGATTGGATCATTCAGGCATGAGTACGACCTTGTCTTCCCCCTGAGTGAATCCCATAGTGGGTAGGATCACCAACCAATATTGGTCCAATATGGGATGAAATCCCACTCCTGGTTGAACCCCCATTAACATGCTCCCGAGTGGATGGGGTAGTGCTTCTCCACTCGGGTATATTTGTTATTTTAAGTACACAATGTTTACATTTACAAAGCTCCAGTCAAGAATCTATTCCTTTCATAAGGGCCCGGAGGAGATCAAACACTTTGAAACTGCTGGACATCTGATGAATGCCAAAGAAGCTAATTTGAATGAATGATAAAACCTATTCATCTTAGAGAAGAGGAGAATGATCCCAACGTCTTTCACCTGCAATTTTTTTTTTTAAATCATTTTATCATCAGAACGGATTAGTAATGAGTACTAAACATCATAAAACAAAGATAATAAGAAAACAATTATAAGACAATAAAAGATATTTTTGGAATTATAAAACATAAATTCCTTGGATGGAGCTTCCAGTCCTTAGCATGCTCCTAATCCTGGTAACAAGGTGGGAGTTAAAGAGAAGAAGGCAGTAGGTTGAGAATATTAAACCTTGAGATTTTGTGGCCGTGGCAGATTTGCATCGTCAATGGTTATAAATTTTTATAACCAAAAACCTTGATAGCTGCTCTAAGCACTGAGTTAGACACAAAAGAGTCTTTATATAAATGTTTAGAGCTCGATCTTGGCTTGCGTGTAAAAAGTGAAATTGTTACCTTCCTGAAGCCTTCCAATCCAACGCTTCCAGTCAAGTTAAGGGAACTGAAATAAATATTCGTAGAAATTTATGACCCTGCTGGTGCTGTGTCTTTGCCAAGAGGCTTCGTCGATTGGACTACCACTTGCCTTCTACGGCTAGTAATGAAGCTATCAATATTCATAACACGTCCCTAGATTACTAGACACGTAATTTATTAATATGAAAAGAGGGAGTCTTAGGTTGTAAGTTTTCAGTGATAAGTGTTAGCTTTTGCCTGAAACCTTCTTATCCATCTTCCAGGCAAGAGAACCCTGTTGTTATGTTTTTTTCCTAGAAGCTTCGTCAATTAGACTTGCAATTGCCTCATATTAATCCTACAATAATACTACACTTATAAAATCTATATACAAAGTTGATGTGATATCTCTCATTCAATGTCACATGACTCGTTAACATTTATTATATTAAAAACTAATTAATCTTTCCATTTGATCGATATTATACCAACTTTGTATACAAATTTTCTATACGGATTTTGTAAGTATAGTATTACTCTTAATTCTAGGGAAGCTGTCAATTATATTCATGATAACATGTGACTAGATTAGTAATTTGGCATTTAACGAAAGTGAAGATAGAAAGTCCTAAGTGGAACATGTTAAGTTCCACATTTAAGGTTAAAAATGGTTTTGAGATGTTCCCTAATGTTTTAAAAATCTTTTTTTTTTTAAATTCAAATATGAGCAAAAATTTGTTAATATTTTCAAAATACTGTTTTCTCAAAATGCACATTTATTAATACGTTTAAATTAATATCGATTACATATCATTTTTAAAATTCAAAAAATTTAAAATCAACCACATATTCTTTCCAAATTTTAAAAATATATAAAAACTCAAAATACATAAATAAACCCAATCTAATTTCAAGACAAAGAAATTCTTATGAGTTATATGACGTTTTAATTCCAAGAAAAAACTATCAATTTTAAAAGAAATTGATTTTTTTGGGACAAAAGAATTAAATTAGAAATAAATCTGATCCCTTTAACTAAAACTTATTTCTATAGGCAGATAAAAAAATTTTCTTTTATTTTATTTTTTAACATGAGACATCGATTTTTAATTTATTAAATTTAAGTTCAAATGAGATTTGCAAGCGAGTGGGAGAGGAAGGAATTAGGATTCTCTTTTGATCTTAATTTTACTTTAACTTTTTTAGATCTTATACCATGAGGATTTTATTGACTTTGAGTAGTTAAAATCTATTATATTCTCGCTCCTCTCTCATTTATTGTGTATTAATCACAAATCAAATATTTATATTTTGTTAAAATGAATGGTAGATCAAGAGAGAATCTTGATATGAGAGGAAGATGGATAGCTGGAGGACTGAAGAAAAAGATCCTGAAATGACAGCAACAACAGTGAAGAAGAGAGAGCAGTTTTTGAATGACGAAGCTTGGATCTGCCGAAGTAGCAGATGAATGCTGCTAGCAGAAAAGCCCACATGTATGCTAGTTCTGTTTCAAACGGGATTTGTTTGTGGCTTTAACTATTACTTGCAGAAAAGCCCACATGCATTCTTGAATTCACTCGATAGTGTATATTACTCAAGAATCAAAAGTATTTATCAAACTTATTTGCTGAGAATTTTTCATGGTAGAATTACTTTGATTAAAGTTAATATTTAATTTCATTTATGTCCCAAAATCTTAAAGAAATATTCAAGATTAATTCACTGTCTGTTTTCAGTGAAACATAATAAATTCATAGTTAAGTACTTTCAGCATTTTTATTTATTTTTAATATTAAAATAATGAAGGAACGAGTTATAGATTGATATTTTATGATTTCAAATTAGAGACAAAATAACTTCTAATTATTTATAAGTTTTACAAAACACACGTGAAGTATTTGAGAAGTATAATACTTGATGTTACGCCGCGACAATCATAACATTCTTAACTCGTAAAATTTTAAATTTATATTTAATATTTTGTTTCAAATTATAATATCTTAACCATCCAATGATTAAAAAACAGCCCACTAATAATCTATTCAATTGCACTACAATACTAGTTTATTAGACTTTGTAGTTATGCAAAATAATTAAAAATGCCCCATTACTAAATAGGAGCATGTTAACAATAATAAATAATTAGTAATGCTACTCTTACAAACTTTATATATAAACTTTTACATATAAACTGATGTATCATAAAGTAATTAGTAGGAATGGCAAAACAACCCGGCCGGGATGCAGGGACCCAAAAAACCCGGCCATCCGAGGTTGGGGAATTGCTCGAAAAATAGAGGTAATTGACCGGGGTCAAGGTGCGATTTTTCTGCCCTGTCGAGGCCGGGGCTTGGCTGGGGTAGAGATGTTGGGGTTGAGGACCTGAAATTGAACCCGAGGTACGTAATTATAATTATAAAACCTATCATTTTAATTCATCAATTTTGAATTCTTAAATATAACCTCTTAAACCCATAAACTATTTTGCTAAAATAATTCATAAGAGCTCAACAACACAATCTAAATCTAAGCCCAGTCCAGCCCACCTAAATTAAAAATTAAAAATTAAATGAGATGCAATGTAAAAGATTTGAACCTGAGATTTTGGACCATAAGACAACATAAGGCAAAACACCACTAGGCCAAAGCCACTTTATATTCATAGGTACAATATACAAATATATCACCTCTTTAAATAAATTCAATGAGTTATAATTAAAGAAATGCAATGCAAAAGATTCAAATCTATTCCCTATAGTAAACCATAAACCATGCATGATAAGCCACCGCTAGGCTGTAGCCCACTTTGCACCAAAATCTGCATACTATATATATATAATGGAGAGAAAAGAATCAGAATTAAAAAAAATTACACTACCCAGGTTTTAATCCCGAGTTATTGGGTACCCCAGCCTGAAGAAAAAAATTTTGGGGAATTTCCCGGGGTCAAGGTTTTACAATTGATGGCCGGGATCGGCCATGGGTACCATCTACCCCAGGTTTTGCCATCCTTAGTAATTAGAGTAGTAGATATGTAAAATCAATTCATTTAATGACGAGTGATGATGTGTAAATTTTTGAGTGATGTCACATTAGTTTGTGTACACAAGTTTGTATATATAGTTTGTAAGAGTAACATTACTCATAAATAATCTTAAGAGTATAATTGACTTAATTGGTAAACCCATTTGAGATCCGCCCGATCCAACTGGGTATGATACTTTACACATTGACCTAGAGTATTGCTAGATCTTGTTGACAATTTGTATCTTTAATAAATTTATTGTCGATATAGAGGTTAAATTTGTATCTATCTCATAATTATTCAGATTATATACTTAATAAATTTATTATTAATTGTAATAGGGGGTGAAACTATTTGTCCTGGTAGTATAAATTAATAAATAGATCTTATTGATTTCCAATATTGTCGTCATAAATTTTGAAAACTATTAATATGCAACATTTAAGTAAATACAGAAATAGCAGGAGGAAGTTATGTGCACAAAGTGGTAAAAAACGAAAAAAAAAAAAACTCTAGACATCGGTTAATAAGACTAAAATATCCAACAATAACACTACGAAGTAAAGATATATTATATATAGGATTATCCCTAAACCCCCGGTTTATATCAAAACGGCCCCTGCTTTTTCTAAAACTTATGAAAACACCCCGTTATTAATTATTTTTCTGTTAAGATTAATTTATAATGTTATAATATTATTTATACCCTTATCTATTAAGTAAAATGTCATATTTACTCTTTTATCTTATAAAATTTTATAGAAACTTGTAAGTAGAAGATTTAAAACTGGTATTTAATGAGTAATAAAACATGTAATCTACCACTAAGCCAAATAGGCAGTTTGATTTTAAATGAACAAAAAATTTACTTAACCTATTTGAATGAAACAATGGATCATTCATCATAGTATCACACCACCTCAACTAAACTCAATTGTGGATCATTCATCGTAGCACCACACCATCTCAACTAAACTCAATTCCAGTAACACCTAAATTGCAATCCCAAGCAAACTCTAAGCAATCTAATTTTTTTTCTTTTTCTTTTTTAAGAAAATCAAATAGAAAATAAAAGCCTAATCAAAATAAAATAAAAAAATCTATATAAAAATGAAAAAAATCTATAGATTTTATTTGATATAGAATTTATTTTGAATTTTTTTATTTTTATTATGTTTCCATTTTATTTTCTAAATAGATTCTATAACAAATCTATATCAAATGACATCGATAGATTTTATTTTTTATTTTCATATAGATTTTTTTTATTAGGTTTTTATTTTCTATTTGATTTTCTTAAAAATGAAAAAAAAAAAAAGAAATCATATTGCTTGGATTTTTGGTTGGGGTTATGTTATTGGGATTTGAGTTTGATTGCAATTTAGGCGTTATTGGAATTGAGTTTAGTTGATGTGCTATGGTGCTATGATGAATGATCCATCATTCCATTCAAATAGGTTAAGTAAAATTTTTGTTTATTTAAAATCAAGTTGTCCCTTTGGCTTGGTGGTAGAGCACATGTTTTGTTCCTTATTAAGTATCGGTTCAAATTCTCCCACTTGCAAGTTTCTAAAATTTTAAAAGATCAAAGGATAGATATGATATTTCACTTGATAGACATGAGTATAAATGACATTATAACATTATCGGTTAATCTTAACCGAAAACAATGAACGGCTGGGTGCTTTGGAAGATTTTAGAAAAAGCAGGGGGCTGTGTGATGTTTCGATATAAACCGGGGGGTTTAGTGATAGTCCCCTTATATATATGCTAATGATTTAAATAAATAAAAATAAAATAACTCCCTTTGCTATATTTTCAACACTATTAGTACTTATCTCTCCTTACTATCACTTTTTTTGCGTGATATCTGTGAGAAAGCATAACTTTAATAAGAAAATACTTTGAAATAATTAGAAAAGTGAAAACGACAACCAAATCCCCGAAAATTCTAACTCCAAATTTGTTATGAATCATAATTATTGAATTGGTAACTATGAATTGATCTAAAAATAATGGAGGCTTCTTATATAAATTTTTTTCAAAAAAAAAAAGTGCATTAAAAAGATCAGAAAAATAAATGAAACATATTTAGTTAAGAGTTATTTTGGGAATTAAAGCATGTGCAGAGACAAATGGCAATTTAACATTAATAATGGGTCTATAAAGAAAATTGACATTTAAGTATAACTTTTGGGATGTAAATAGTCTCAGACAAATAATATTCCAGTGGAAATTTAAATTCATAATTAATTCTAATTAACATTTTATGCGAATAAAATATATTTCAATTTCTCTAGATCATCTTGGAAATAAAACAATCTACAGCAATGGCACTCTCGTTGATGCTCAGCCACCTATATATCAAGCTACTTCTCCTGATGAAATCATTTCAAACTTGGAAATTATTATCTTCTTGACCTTCCTGCGACGCCAATGATCTATAGCATGCTCAATTATGAGAAAATATTGACGGGTAATGATGAAGGAGGCCAAACCCCGTATGAACAAATCGAGGTTTCCATGCTCTTGTTGAAGAAATATGGAACTCAGAAACACTGAGGACAGAGATGCAGAGATGATAGCAAAAGAGCACAAGGGCTTAGCGTTGCTTGTGTGACGAGCCAGCGATTTCATCTCAGCTATAAAAGTGAAATAGTAGATAAATGTCGCCAACAAGAAAACCCACATCAATACTGGATTTGTTTCGAATAGAGACGTCGGTTTGCCTTTAACATAGCCTTTCAGGACTTGAATATTTAGCGGAATGACAAGTAGAAAGATGGCATGGCATGGCGGCGTCCGGTAGCAGGTTTTGCTTTCACTGAAAGAGTACCATAAACAACGGGGATGAATAATTAAAAATTTAAATCAAAATCTTATAAATAAAAACTATTAATAAGCTGATACGATCATTTTCATACGACTTGATATTCAATAATGCTAATTGTATTTTCCGAATTGTCGGTCGACGTAAAATTAGTTAAAATAAGAAGATAGCATATTGGAGAGAGCAAACCTTGGGAGGTTGTGAATGGGGCAGATCACTTGCATCGTTACAAATTCTGAATCTGCGGATGTATTGGATTCTTAGTTGCGATCGGAATAGTGTTATAAGAGTAGCTTCTCTGACGAGTTAATTAAGAGTTCAGAAGCCTTTAATTTATATAGCTGGAATGCGTGTAAAAAGTTGAATGTTATCTTCCTGAAGACTTCCAATCCATCTATTTAAGTCAACAATTTAATAGAAATTCGGATGCCCTGCAGTGCTCTGCTGCTATGTTCTTGCCTGGAAGCGTCATCGAACTTGCTTCATACGCTCTAAGTCAAGGTTTAGTCAAGTCAAGTCAAGGTTAGCAACAACAACCACAACCATCATTAAATTTTCTACTTTTTTTTTTTAATCATTCCTTCAAATCGAAGGCAAGGAGTTCTGAAATAATTTTTGGTATCTATCATAATCACAAACCCTCTCCCCCAAACCATTAATTTTAATCAACTTTAATAATTGAAGTGTAAGAGCATGATTACTTGTTTATTTATTTATTTATTTTTTGTATGTTTCTTCCATCTATGAAGGATTTTATTTTATTTCCATGGAGGAACCATTCTATTCAAAAAAAATTACAAATTTAAAAAAAAAAGTGTAAAGGAAGACCGATTTTATATATGAAGAAAGAAAGAGAAGAAATAAGAAAATAAAAAGGAGAGAATCTCGTATACATAGAGTTTGTATCAATTTTATTTTGATGGTGTAATATATTTATTCAATTATTTTTTATACCTTTTTTATAACGTGCACCAACTATTCATTTATATCCTATTCCATTTAATTTTTTAATAATTTTATTTATCTTTTATTCTTCTTTTAAATATTAATAAAATATATTTATAAAGTAAGTATAGTTTAGGGACATTTAACATAAATTTTTAGTCCTTTATCTTACAAAATATAATAGTTAATATTGAAAGTCAATAAGTTACATTCATTGTTATCAACTTATCAATTATCTCAATCATTGTATTTTATAAATTAATGACTAAAAATCTATTTTCATAATTTAAATAACAATTTACTCTAATTTAAACACCTCTTTTTTTTTCCCCCCACCCCTAAAAATCAGCTTTTAATTTATCAATATTTTTGTTTATATCTTTAATATGTTTGACACTTTAAAAGGAAAAAAAATGTTTTATGTATAACTTTTGGAGTTAAATCTACCTAAAAAAAATATATATATATATATATACTTATTTAATTTAGACTAGTTTGTGATCGTTGGAGTTATCTAATGAAAATAATTTATTTTTGAAACAAATAGGGGGTATATAAGGAAATTTATATTAAAAAAATTTATTTTTTTGAAATAAATAGTGAGTATATAAGAAAATCTATATTAAAAAATTTTATGTCATTCATAAGAAAGATAAATGTCTTTTCTATCATTATTTTAGATTTATCTAAACTTTTAAAAAGATGTTGACACATGGATTTTCACTTCTATGTATATCCAGATTTGTTTTTACTTTCTTTCTTCATTAATTCAGTTTCTCTAACTATCAAATCATATTTTTCAAAAGGTTAAAAATATAAGATTAAGGAGAGGATCCTTACAATTATAGTTTCCTAAGTGATACTTTTATATATATAATAAAGAAAATTGACATATTTTATAACTATTTTATATGATAAATATACAATTTAATAATTATTTTTAATCAATTAATGATTCCTTGGATTTTTTAAATGAAAAAAGCAATTTGTATGGTGGAGAAACATTAGTGTTAGAGTGACCTTGGAACTTTTCTTTTAAAAAACTTTTATAAATTATTATCTATAAGGAGTTATTTCGGAATTTATACTAAAGTATTTGTTCGATCGTATATTCGCATAATTTACTCAAAAATAATTTAATTTTGATAACTTATTTTATATGCACCGAACCGCACCGCGCCGATCAAACCGAAGCAGCTCTTGCAGACTTTTTGAACACGTCTGATCAGCCTCGACAGCTGGAAATAGAAAGAAAAATTAAAGAACAAAACAGCTTCTAGAACATTCGTCCCATTTGAAAGTCAATGTCAATTCCGTCATTTAACATTTTGCGCACTTGGAAGGCCCACACCTTCAGACAACTAATGAAATAAATAAATCAAATTAAATCTCATCTATCACTATCAGTGAAATTTCACTCCTTTCCTCTGCTGGAGGGACAGAGCGAGATCGAATTCGGTCCGTTTGATTAAATCAAATTTGATTGTAAAGGAGAGAATAAGCAATGGCGACGTTCCAGGAAGCACCGCTCGGTGATTGTAAGGCCGGAGAGAAGATTTTTTAGACCAAGTGCGCTCAGTGCCACACCGTCGATAAAGGCGCCGATCACAAACAAGGTTGTTTTTTTATTAGTAATTTTATTTTTGTATATGAGGTGAAAGATTTCAGTAATTAGTTCTATTTTTCAACTTTATGTTTCTTATTTTGTGGTAAATTTCATTTACCTACCCTGAACTTTGAGTTGCTTGGGTAAAGCCCCTGGTTTTGGATGGTAGACTAGTTTATGGTAAAGACTATGAAACTTTAGAGGAATATTTTGGTGAATTGCATGATGGTTAATGATAATTTTAAACGCCCCAAATTGAGAGGGCTAATTCGTTCATATTAACTGAGTGATGGTAAAACTTTGCCTTTTTTTGCTTTTTAATAAATTTTTAATTCAATTTTTTTTTTTTTGGTTTGATAATGATCTTATTTGCATGTTCCATTAAATTTATGTACATGAGAATTTTTGGATGAAGATGAAGTTTACTTCTCCTTGTATTGGTACATGTTGGAATGACCAGAATATCATTGATTTTAATTTTAATTTTTAACAATTTGTAGATTGTAAAAAATTGAAGGTAGAAATTAGTGACATTATGTTGAATATAAGTGTATCCTTAGAGACAGCTTTTGAAATAAATTCATTTTGATGCTAATCGTAGTTGTAGCTTCCAGAGATTTAATTCACTTTTCCTTGTAGTTTATTATATTTTTTCTAACATTGTTTGCTCTTTGATTCTAACAATGTGAGTGTTATGTGATTTCAGGACCTAATTTGAATGGGCTATTCGGGAGGCAATCTGGGACAAAACCAGGGTACTCCTACTCTGCTGCTAACAAGAATATGGCTGTCATTTGGGGAGAGAACACGTTGTATGAGCACTTGCTTAATCCCAAAGAGGTATTTAACAACTTTTGATTCGTCTGATATGTTGTGTCACCAATTTGTATAGAACTTCGAATGCAAAATGTTTTGATATGTTAGTTCACTGTTAGTCATTGTGCATTGTTATATTATTTTAATATAGGAAGAAATGGCACCTTGGATTTATTGATGCTTGGTTATTCGCTGCACACATTGGTGTATTTGCTGGAAAGTTCTGTTGTGGAATGTGGGTGGAGTACTTTGGTTTGTGATATTTTATTAGGACAAGTTTGATTGGTTGCTTTGACACGACTGAGTAATAAACAAACGTTATAATTTACATAATTTCCTTGCTTCTACTTACAGTGGTCGTCCAAAAATTTAGTTGATATATTTGCTTGCTCTATTTTCCTACTGTTTTGCTCCTCTGTTCAGCCTAAAAAAAAATTCGACTCATATCTGCCCTTGAAATTTGTTTTTGTACAGTATATTCCTGGAACAAAGATGGTCTTTCCTGGATTGAAAAAGCACAGGAGAGAGCTGACCTCATTGCATATTTGAAGCAATCAACAGCCTGATGGTGTTTTCTGCTTAGAATGCCCCACTTTTTTACTATGGGAAAGTTCAGTTAACAATGATATAACGATTTATGTTTCTGATAGAAAATGCCCTTTGTTAAAATAAGATCGTGAAGGTGCCCTTCCCAAGATATTTTACAAAAAATGGAGCAATTACAGGCAAATAGAAAAAAAAATTTCCATGAGAAACTGATCTTCGCACTAGGCAATTTTGAAGATTTATAAGCTTTGATATGCAAATTGTAATGATAAATTTGTCAAAATGATGCCTTAAATTGAATATTGTGGATCTGTTTTGACATCTATTGTTGAATTTGATTATATTCAGAAATTAATGGTCAATTTGAATGCATGGTGTAGAGGCTTAGAGGTCAGGTGAGGTGAATGTAGTGCCCTCTTCTTTTTTAATTAATTAATTCATTATTTTTAATGGTAGAAACTGGATATATTATTTTCGTGTGGACTTTGGACTTCAAACTTTATCTTCGGCTGCATGTGGTCGTTCGAAAATAAAGATATGGGTTTATATGTTTATTAAACAGAACCATTTTGGTATTCTGAAAACAAAATTTCAAGAGATCGGATTTAAGGATACGAGGGAGAGATCTATGATAATGTAAAAGTTTTCGAAACAAAATTCAAAATTCATAAGCAAAATGCAATCTAAGAACTTTTAGGCAGAAGCCACCACATAGGGTGAAGAGAAGACAGAATTATTTTTTTTATTAATTTCTGGATAAAACTTTGCTTAATACTTAAGCAACCGTACATCAATATATATACATACAAGAAAGAATTTTAACTGTCTAACAACTTTGCTGAGTCAGCTATAACTTGACTTTTCAGCAATTACATGAGACATATTCCTATACATGTTTTAACATAATGTTTTACTACAACTGTAGCTAATCAACTAACTGATTTTTGACACAACAGCACTAATTTCAATCAGCAATGCATCAGCCTGTAGAAGCTCTGATTTCATGCGTGTCCAGCTTAGCTTGATGCTCATCAACAGGCCCCCTCAAGCTAAGCACTGATTCTTTAACAGTCAATTTGTCTCTAAGAAACTGAAATTGATTTACAGCAAGTGGTTTGGTAAACAAGTCTGCAGTTTGATATTCAGAAGGCACATATCTAACTTCTAGTTGCTTAGCAGTCGCCTTTTCTCTAATAAAATGCACATCTATCTCTATATGTTTAGTCCTGGCATGAAACACAGGATTTGAAGCAAGTAGACCAGCACCAATATTATCACTCCAGAGTATAGGAAAAGTCACCAGATCAACATTCAGTTCTTTTAGTAAGCTTTGGAACCATACAATTTCTGTTGCAGCATCTGCTAGTGCTCTGTATTCTGCCTCTGTAGAAGATCTTGCAACAACTTTTTGTTTTCTAGAACACCACTGCACTAAGTTTCCTCCAAGAAATACACAATAACCAGTTGTTGATCTCCTATCATCCAAGTTTCCTGCCCAGTCTGCATCAGTGAATGCTTCTAGAGTGATTTGTGCTGCTGGTTTGAAGTGAAGGCCGAAATTTGCAGTCCCTTTTAGATATCTCAACACCTTTTTCAATGCTTGCCAATGCTGGTCTTGTAAGAGTAAGATATTGTAATGCACCAATGATGCTTCTATATAGAGAGGGCTGTTCAAATGGAGATCCATCATGCAAAGAAAGTTTAGTTCCGGATGATGCAGGAATAGGACTACTTTTAGCTTCAGCCATTCTGTTTTTGATCAGCAAATCATTAAGATATTTGGTTTGAGTCAGATACAAACCAGAAGCATCTCTGTAAGCCTCAAATCCCAGGAAATAACTTAATGATCCAAGGGCTTTAAGAGCAAACAACTTGTTCAAGTCAGATATTACTTTGTTTATGAGTGAAGAGTCATTTCCAGTTATTAAAATGTCATCCACATATACCAGAAGATATAGACTCTTTCTTGAAGAATGACAAATAAACAAGCTGTTGTCTGAAACAGAATTACTAAACCCCCACTGCAGCAAGGCTTGTTTAAGTTTGTCAAACCAAGCTCTAAGAGCTTGTTTTAATCCATATAATGCTTTATTAAGTTTGCACACATATGATGGATGAGTAGCATCAACAAAACCTTCTGGTTGAGCCATGTATACTTCTTCTTGCAAATCTCCATTCAGAAAAGCATTGTTGATGTCAACTTGTTGTATATCCCAGCCATAAGAAACTGCCAATGTTAATATGATTCTAATAGTTGAAGCTTTAACAACTGGACTAAAAGTTTCAAAAAAATCAAGACCAGGTGTTTGTTGAAACCCCTTGGCAACTAGCCTGGCTTTATATTTTTGAAGAGTGCCATCTGCATTGTACTTAATCCGATATACCCATCTGTTTTCAACAATGTTCATAGTGTTATGAAATGGAACAAGAGTCCAGGTAGAGTTTTGGATCAAGGCATTATATTCTTGTTGCATTGCACCTAACCATTGAGGATTTGATAATGCTTCCTGGACAGTAGTTCGTTCTATAGTAGAGAGACTAGAGATGGCTGAGAAAGAGTAGGGTATTTTGGGTTTAAGATGACCAGTTTTGGATCTGGTTTGCATGGGATGAGTGTTTGATGGTTGAGAGTTAAAAGACAATGATTTATCTGATTGTACCTGATCATTATCATGAGTTTTCATGGTGTGGGAAGAAAGAATGTGATCATTTGTTAAAGGAGATTGATCTGCACATGCCAACATAGAAGGAGACTGACTTGTATTAGAAGTTATATCCTGATTTTGAGTTCCATATGAAAATGAAGTAGGAAAAATCCAAGAGAAAGATTTATAACTAGCAGAATTTGAAGGAGAATCAGACTTAGAAGAAGAATCAGATTGAGAACTGAAATTTGACACAAAAGGAAAGTCCATTTTCATCAAAATTGACACTAATTGATATATAAACTCTCCCATCAGAACTTAAACACTTATAACCTCTATGAATTGGACTGTAACCTAAGAAAACACACTTTGAAGAGTGAAAACTGAACTTGTTCTTGTTATATGGTCTGAGATATGGATAGCAAGCACATCCAAAAACTTTCAGAAAACAATAATCTGGTTTGGAATGAAAAAGAGTTTCAAAAGGTGAATAATGTGACAGAGTGGAAGATGGTAGTCTATTAATTAGATACACTGCAGTTTGGAAGGCATCCCAACAAAAATGAAGTGGCATGGATGCTTGAGCTAGGAGAGTTAGGCCAGTTTCTACAATATGTCTGTGTTTTCTCTCAGCTCTCCCATTCTGTTGATGCTGATAAGGACAAGGATGTCGAAAAAGGATGCCTTGAGTTGTGAGATAAGGTAAAAGACTTCTGTATTCACCCCCCCCAATCTGTTTGCACACACTTAAGTTTCTTTTCAAATTGTTTTTCAACAAGAGTATGAAAGTTAATAAAGATTTGTTTCACTTCAGATTTGGTTCGAAGGGGAAATATCCAAGTGTATTTTGTAAAATCATCAACAAAGTGCACATAGTATCTATAACCTTCTACAGAAGAAAGAGGAGCAGGTCCCTAGATGTCAGAATGAACAAGTTCTAAAGGAAATTTTGTTTTATTGCTTGAACTTGGAAATGTAGCTTGACAAGCTTTACCATACTGACATGATGAACAAAAGCTTTGTTTAGTAGCATTTGTAACATCCAGAGAAAGAAGTTTACATATTCTAGATACAACTTGACAATTAGGATGTCCTAACCTTCTATGCCATAGATCAAATTGATTACAACTGACACTTAACATAACAGTAGGAATAGAAATGCAATTCTGAGAGGAATTTACAGACTTAGAAAGAAAACCAAGTGAAGAAGATCCAGCAGTTGGCACATGCAGTTTATATAAGCCATCTTCAAGTGTTCCTTGAAGCAGAATTCTCCCCGAAATTTTGTCCTTAATGAGACAGAAAGTATCATAGAATTCAGCAATAACACCATTATCTTTTGTAAATTGAGATACACTAAGTAAATTCTTAGTTATTTTAGGAACATGAAGAATTTTGTTTAAAGAAGAACTCTACCAGGATATAAGGAATTTAATTCTGCAGAACCAACATGCTGAATAGGAAAAGTATTACCATTTCCAACAATGAGCTGCTCAGGACCATTGTAATCTGCTTGAACTGTGAGATTGTTCAAATTGGAGGTAATGTGATCTGTGGCTCCACTGTCCATGTACCAGGATGGATCATTCACAGTAGAAGGACTAGCAACAAAAGCTTGAGAATTGCCTTGAAAGCCTTGAGAACTCTGACTTGTTTGAGGTCCAGCCACATTGTTATTTGCACTTACCACACCTGCTCTGTTTGTGTGAGATATAGGACCTTGATATTGAATATTAAACCTATGATAACATTGAATTGCTGAGTTTCCAACTTTTCCACACACTTGACAGATAATTTTTCCTCTATTGAAGTTCTTTCCTCTTGCCCTGCCTCTGTTATTTTGTGAACCTCCTCTAAAGAATTGAGAATACTGAGAATGAAATGGTTCTGATGACTGCTTATATGAGTACTGATTTCCACTGTTAAATTTCTTAGCAAAGTTGGCAGAATACGAAGGAAGACCAGTAGCAGAGAAGTGAGCTACACTAGCACTTTGCATATTAACATTATAATTCGAATTGTATTGAGCAAGTCTTTGCTCGTGAGATTCTAAATGCAGCTGAGCTTCTTCAATGGTGATGAAATCAGTTCTGGAAGTAAGGTTAACTACAACAGATTCAAATTCTGGACCTAAGCCTCCATAAATGTATGTTAACAACTCATCATCAGTCATGAGATTTCCAGTAGCAGAAATCTTGTCTCCAATTTCTTTCATTTTTAGAATGTAATCAGCAACAGACATTGAACCTTTCTTTGTGTTTTGAAGCATACTACGCAAATTCATTAATTAAGATTTAAATTGAGAGACAAATAATCTGTCAAGAGTTTGCCATACCTCAAAGGAGCTTTTACACTTAACAACATATCCAAACATTGTTTCAGAAATTGAAGCTAAAAGCCAGCTGAGAATCAGTTTATCCATGCGACACCATAAGGTATATTCTGGATTATATTGAGTTGAGATGACAGAGGATCCATCAGAGGCTTGGATCTCAACAACTGATGGAGGACAAGTTCTTTCTCCAGTGAGAAAATCTTCAAGTCCATACGCACTCAAAGCTGGAAAAATTTGTGACTTCCAGAAGCTGAAATTGCTCTTATTAAGTTTGAAAGATAGGGAGGGTAAGCTAGGTAGTGGCGGATTCAAGAAATTCATTTGTGAGAAATTGAAATTTGATCTGTCAGGATTGTTTGGCAGGTGAGAAAATGTAGGAAAATTGGCCATGACTTTCGTCTCTTGGCTCTGATACCATGAAGAGAAGACAGAATTATTTTTTTTATTAATTTCTGGATAAAACTTTGCTTAATACTTAAGCAACCGTACATCAATATATATACATACAAGAAAGAATTTTAACTGCCTAACAACTTTGCTGAGTCAGCTATCACTTGACTTTTCAGCAATTACATGAGACATATTCCTATACATGTTTTAACATAATATTTTACTACAACTGCAGCTAATCAACTAACTGATTTTTGACACAACAACACTAATTTCAATCAGCAATGCATCAGCCTGTAGAAGCTCTGATTTCATGCGTGTCCAGCTTAGCTTGATGCTCATCAACATAGGGGACTAAACGATGGTTAAAGAGTAATAGCAAGTCTGTGGCCTTGAAGTCGTAGCATATGCGGGTACTGTGACAGAATGATATTAATTAAATAATTCAACAAAGCTAGGATATTTTACTAAATAATTTTAAAGCGATTTATACGAACCAGTTTTTATTATTCCAAGATTAATCTAATACTCGCGTTTTGCAATGGTTTGCAAGAAATGCAAAATCTTAAATTTATTTAAATCATAAAATATTTGTAATCAGAAATGTAAAAACTAAAGGAAACAAAATCAATGATCCTTCAATCTCTTGTTCAATATAGCACTAAGTCGCGATGCGCGCTCCAGAATTCCACCCACTTCAATCTCTTGGTTTGCCGTTCCTGTTCCTCCTCCTCCTCCTCCTCCTCCTCTGATCCGGTTCTGTGGGGTATAATAACTTGACCCCACACTTTTTCACTTGTATGTTTTCACAATCATAAATATCGACATTCAAGGTCACTCTGTCATAGAAACCTTCCTTGTAAATGCCGCCTTCTCCACAACGCCACTTCACTGGCAGATCGGTTGGACTTTCAGGACTTTCAGGGCTTCTTCTTCTGCGCCACCATAGGATTACATGATTTGATATGCCTTTGAAATTAGGAAGCTGCGTCTTATCAAACCAAGTTCCCAGACCGTTAATATAGCCGGAAAACTCTTTCCTCCCACCATCTTTGCTGTCAGCCGTGCACTTAAAAAGAATATATAAACTCCGGTCAATAGTATGATGGTCTCGACATGTTACAACAATACAGGTTACATAACTTAGAAAACCAGACGACTGTGTCTTCTTCAAAATATCTGGTGTCAGCTCAAGTGCTACGGAAGATCCCTTGCTTTTAAAGTTAAAAAAACTCGGGAATTTCATTTCCAGGGTAACAGACATGAGCGTAGCATACATAAGACTTCTGCACCTGCACTTCGAAAATCATTACGGCTACATAGATTCTGACATATTGTTAAAACATCATATAATGTAGGGAGAGCGAAAGACTGACCTCAATTTTAGATTGAAATTCCAATAGAGCATTTTCAACTTGGGCATTGAAATCAGGCCTGTCCAGTTGGAAGCAGTTGGCAAGGTTCAATTTCTGCTCCAACGAAAAATATGGCAGTGCCTCTAGTGATTTGCAATTGTAAGCTTGCACCTCTACGCCCTTTGGAAGCTTCGGTAAGGATTGAAGGCTGGTGCAATCGCTTACAATCAAATTCTGCAACTTAACTAAGTCTTTGATGGTACTTGGTATGAGCTCAAATTTGTTTTGACTTAGAAACAAACTTTCTAGGGAGGATAACTGACCGATACTGTCAGGTAAATTTGTGATTTGACAGTCAGATAGATCTAGATAAGACAGAGACTTCAAACGGCGTAAAAGAGGCAATGCCGAATCCACCAGCTCCTGACCACCCTTGCATCCCCGCAAGTCTAATTTCCAAAGCTGGTTGCAGCGTACGATGGATGATGGTACTTCTCTTATGGCAGTGTAACTAGCTGTAATGCTTTCCAAAGATTCTATAAGTCGTAAGTCATCTGGCAATCTTTCAAGTTCCGAACAACCTGAGAGATCAAGAGAGTCCTCAAACAGCGGCTTACAGATAGTGCTTGGAAGACTTTTAAGCCTTGAACAGTTGCGAAGAGACAATGTAAATAGACAGGGTGAATATTTGACCAAGGGAAATTCTTCTATTGCAGTTCCATCTAATAGAAGCACTGTTGTCATGCTATTTGAAATCTTTGGAGCCATCTTAAGATTTGAGCAGCCAGATAGAAATACACGTGTAAGAGATTCAGAATATTGAAGGCTAACTGGAAGACTCTTAAGGTTTTTGCAGTCTGTAAGATCCAGCATATCAAGCTTATTAAGATCCTGTTCAGATGGATAAATTTCGGTCAAACTTGTACAGCCTTTTAAAATCAGGATCTCAAGATTTGAGGACAGGCATAGGATACTGGTTAGGTTTTCGGAGTGCCTGAGGTCAATTCTTTTTAATTTATCAAATCGCTGCAAAACAGGGGGGGAAAAGTTGTGTAACCTAAATTAATATTTATAATTTGCTGCAGAAACAAAGTAATAATTTAAAGAAATATAATACCTGGAAACCGTCTCCAAGTTGTTGAATGTTGCTATGAGGCATGATAAGTACAACAAGATTCCTTGGATCGAAACTTGATGGCAACGAGTTCAGTTGTAACACCTCAAAAATTTTATGAATAAATATGCCTTTATATGCCTTAAAATGTGTATTTATTTATGCATATATGTGTCTAAATGATATATATGTTAATAAGTAATCTTGGAGGATAAAATTGAAAGATGTTAGTAAGTACAAGGGCTAACCTGAAATTTCACCTCAAACTTTATCTATATAAGCATGGACAACTCTAGAAAATTTTATTTCTCTTTCTTGTCTCTACATAAACGTTTCCAGCCCTCTCTCTTTCTCTCAATTTGCTTTCTTGAATTTTGAGGAATCAAGGAAAATCAAAAGAAACTAGGAGGAATTCAAGGTATAAATCTTTTCTCTCCTTCAACTTCTCATGCTTAGTTACTAAATTTTGTGAAGGAATGTTAGATTAAAATATGGTCTATGGTATGTTCATGTGATGTATGCAGTTAGGTTTGATGAAAATCACAAATTTGGTGGGTTATACATGATTCTAGTAGATTGGATGACATAGGAAGGCCATATATGATGATTGAGTCAGAATTCTGCAGGACAGTCAAACTGAGCAGTAGGGAGTACGAATTACCTATAAAATTATAGGGATATAATTTGGTTCTGAAATTTTTATATGTGAAACTAGACACATTGAGGAGTTTATATCATTTTGAATCACTCAAAAATTCGAAGTGAGCAATTTATGGTGATTTTTCAAAGCTGCTGCGCCGAATTTAGATATCCCCTGTTTTGAAACAGAGTATGGGAAACGGTTTTCATTTGAGGGACCAATTCCGCATGAAAATTTCTGGTTTTTGATATAAAATTCCTTAGGTATGTTTTCTATTGAACTGGAAAATTTTATGGCCTTTGGAGCTTTGTATGAATTTATATGATTTTTCAAAGTTGAGATTGTGAAGCTGGAAATTTTAACTGTCAAAATAGAATAGACAAGTTAAATTACTTTTGGCTGACTTAGACACTATAGAAAATTATTATTTTTGGTAAAATGACAGTTATTTGTGTCTAGTTTTAGACTGCAAAGTTTGGTAGTTATTTGATTAAGAATGAATTTTATAAAATTCTTTAAAGTGATACTGCTCAGTTGAGAGGCCTGGAGATAGATTATTTGGATAAACAAGATTCAGGGTTTCTATGTGTTCTATGGCCTTATTTTTTTACTCAATAAAATTCATGGGATATAATACATGTGTCTACTTAAGTCCCATGAAGTTTGGTGAGGATTGGGAATAATTGACCTTTTATTTTTATCACCCTATCAATGTGTGTGGGTGATATTGCTTAGTAAATGATTGGTTGAATTGCTGTTAACCTATAAGGGGTTTAATGATTTTTAAATGGACACTGATCAGTGTGTCATGATTATGGCAATGGTTACCAGAGAGGAAGGAGAAGAAGAAGAGATGAACTTTACTGCTTGTCAAGAAATACAGGACAACAAAATTAAGAGGCAAGGCTAATCAGGTAAGTAGCTAGACCCTTCTAAGGACACAACAGATATTAACTTTTAATGAAATCTATTTAATGATTGTGTTTGTGAATATATGTGAAATGTGTTGATGGAATGTGGATGGGGCCATGAATACATGGACCTTGATATGGGAAATAATGTGATCGGGGTTTATAGTGATTTATGAAATATGTGATTTAACTCACTTTGATGTGTATGTGAGTTGCATGTTACTTTAAATTCTATGTGTGTGAGATATAGAAATGTGAATGTGCCCTCATATATGTGAATCTGTTGTGATATGGCTTGAATAACATTGCTAATGGAACGACGTGTGTATATGAAGAATGAAATACATGCCAACCGTTCTAGGATACTAATTCCTCATGTGAGATGGCATGACAAATGAATGTCTATGAAAAACCATGTGTATTGGAATGCCATGAATATGTATGAGTGAAAAATAAATGAGATCAGTTATACATGGTCATAGTTATACAACGATGTGATTGAAATACATCGAAGAGTAATGGAAGGGTTGGCACTAATAAAGAATTCAATGGGGTTCTATATGTACAGAAATGATGCCAATGTGTGGATTGTGTACATCCATAAGTGTATGGGAGATATGTAAGCTTATTGTGTTTATGAATGTATATGTGATTAATGAGAAGCCTACGTAGAACCTCAATTATGATAGTGAACTGCAATATCGTAATGTGTGAAGCATGCATCACTGTGTGATGTGTTATGAATTTAAAATTACATGCCAAACCCATGGGAATATCTTGAATATCGAATGTGAAATGTGATACCGTTAAATGATATCCTTATGATGAATGAATTGTGATAAGTAGAGATTGGATTGGAAGCTTGACATAGAGCTTCATTTATGTGATTGAAATGTGATATGTGAGTGAAAGTTTCATGTAGAGCTTCACTTATGTGACTGAATGTAAAAACTGATATGTGAGTGGCATGCCACAACTTAGGATACTTGGCTCTCATAGCTTGAGGGAGGTCTGGATCATGTGTTTCCCTACATGGGATTCGGTAGCATGGGCTCGGTATCACCCGGATTGTCAGACTAGCCTCGAACTATTTCAAGTGTAGGCATTTGAATGTATCTGTACTATTACGTACTCCCATGGCTTGAGGGGAGGTCTGGACCATGTGTTTCTCTAAATGAGATTCGATAGCATGGGCCCGGTATCACCCGGATTGTCAGACTAGCCTTGAGCTATTTCATGGGTAGGCCTCTGAATGTATTTGTACTGTTCCGTATCCCCATAGCTTGAGGGGAGGTCTAGACCATGTGTTTCTCTAGACGAGATTCGGTAGCATGGGCCCGGTATCACCCGGATTGTCAGACTAGCCTTGAGCTGATTCATGGGTAGGCCTACATATGGGAACTGACTGTGAAATGAAAAGTCCTACCTTGATTAGAGAGCACTGTTCCTAAGTATCTGTGACTGTACTGTGGAAGCTTCTGAAATTATGTGAAATGGATATCCATATAAACAATGTAGCTAGCTTGTGGAAACTCATGTGTGAATGATTTATGTGTTTATAGGAGCACATGAGGATGTGATAGACTTGTGAAAAGTTTATTTGTAAATGAGAAGTGTATGTAAACGGGTGTATGTGATGAGCTTTGACATGGAAAAGCCATGTCTGATTATCCATAGACAAGTATTTATAGAATTAGAAATGTGATGGGATAAGTGAGTAATTGGTCTAGGAAATTGGCCAATGATGCAAGTTTGGTGCATGAGCACCATTAAATGGTGCAGGAGCACATCTTACCGACCTAAAGAGGTATAGACAAAGAAATGGCATCGCTGTACCATACTTTACGCATTGGAACGCCAATTGCACTGACTCAAGTAAGAGAGAACAGAGGGTTGGCGCATGCGTGCCTCTCCTTTGGTGCAGAAGCGCGAAACTGAAATTTACAACGGATTGGAAATCAGAAACTTGGCACCATCGTGCCAGTTCCCTAGCACAGAGGCGTGATCCTTGAGCAGTGAAATAAATTTCTGACTTTCTTAGTAGGACATTGGTGGCTTGTATACCAAGAAATAAACAGTAACAGGTGATTTATGGAATAAGTATTAAATAGTAGTCATATTCTGAAATGGTTATCGTCATTAATTGTTCTATTTTGAGTGTTACGCCTATTTTTATAATTCTAGCTGCTTACTGAGTTTCATACTCACTAATCTGTTGTGTACCTCAGGTAATTGATCAGCTAAAGATTATGGGAGGATTTCGGCATAGTGACGACTGTGTTCCCTTGGCAAACTCTTATCCGCTGTGGTATTACTATATTGGATGCGGGGTGTGACATCAGTGGATATCTAAACCACCATAAGTACCTTAGTTCAGAGCAAACAAAGTCGAGGCTTTGGTCAGCAGCCACTTTATTCTTATTCTCTTCATCAGGTGACTTACATGTGGGAGTTGAAGATAAGGACATGGTAGGTGAAGGAAAAAAATCTAATAATATCATATTACACATTTTTAAGAAAGTATGGGGATTCAAATTTATTTCTGATATTTTAGATGTATCCAAGTGTATGGCTTTAATTCCTTCAGTCCCCTGAAAAGTAAGAATTGAAATAAGTTAGTGTCATGCGCTTTAGACTTGGTATTAAAATCATAGTAATGAAATCAAATAGTAAAATAAACTTTTTTTTCCTCTTTCCTCTTAGCATTGTGATTATGTTCATTAATTATTAATCTAATCGTCCATATATTAAGTGAGCTGACACATAAAGAATAGTAACTCACCGTGTTATTTTTCAATACATAAGAGATATCTTCATGATCCCATAATCTACTACATTTGCCACGATCAATAGATTCTTTCTCAACAATCTTCCTACCCATTTCTTGAAGCAAATCATGCATTGATATAAAAATATCAAATGTTGATGGTAGAGTTATGAGAGACTTATTATTGAGTTCCAATATTTCAATCTCTGGAGTGAATCCATTGCTCTTGAGGATTTCAAATGCATCATCTTGAAGGACATCTTTTAAAAAACATGCAATGTCAAGAAACATCTCCTTTTGATCTTCGTCTTTCAATTCATCATAACTCAATTTTAGTACATCTTCGATTTCATTAAAAACTTTTCTTTCCAATTTTTCAACTACATTTCCCCACTTTTCTTTTGGATATGTAGATAACATGGAACCAAAAACTTTAAGAGCTAATGGAACACCTCTGACAAATTTATGTGTTACTATCCTTTTTGATAGCTCCATGTACTCTTCATTAGGTCTTGGTTTTTTGAAAGCATATTGACTAAAAAGTTTAAGACCTTGATAATAACGTAATCCATCAACCTTATATATGTTGTTATCCTCCACTTCACATTGTTTAAGCACCCCTTTATTTCTTGATGTTATAATTATTCGACTTCCAGCACCAAGATGTTCAATATTTCCAATAATTTCCTCCTTTTGATCGAATTTTGTCACATCATCCAAAACAATAAGAATCTTTTTATGTCGAAGCCTAGATTTTGTCAACGTGGACTCTAAAGTGGCATCCTCATCATCTAATATCTTGCAAAGAAACTCCTTCTGCATGCTAGTTATTCCAACTCTATTTGATTCTGCCGTAACATTTTTTATCACGTGGTGTCCTTCAAATTGTCTCTTGATTTCGTGAAATATTGCACAAGCTAGAGTTGTCTTCCCTATACCACCCATTCCCCAAATCCCTATGGCAAAAACATCCTTTGACTCGAGACGTAATAAAGATTTAAAATTTTCAATCCTTTCTTTTACTCCAACCAATCCCTTGTTGTTAGTTGTGGACAAATGATTCAATACCTTCATAGCATCTTTGACAACTTCCTTTACTAATCTGGACTCTGGCCTAACAAATGTCAAACAAAACGGTACGTAAAATAAGTTCGAATAAATGAAAAAAATAGAAGAAGACGACAACTTTTGATCAAAGACAACAGTTAGAAACCATCATATACGAGTACCTAATTTTAAATATTGATATATAAGGCCTTGCACAAAATATTAAAAAAATAAATTCTTCATCAATTCATCAATGAATAAAAATAAATAAATAATTACAAAAGAGTAGAAACGTGGGTTAACCTTATGATTTTTGAATCAAAGCCGCATAGACCGGATGCTTCACTCAAGGCACTCCTCCATCTCTGCATTTTCCCTTCCTCCTTGACACTTTCTTCATAGCCTTTAAATGGTTCCCCAAACTTACCAGTTTGATTCCTTACATCTGATGGATCTACCTCGTAGAAAACTGGCAATACAGTCAACCTCGTGATCCCTTGGATTCAAGGATCTTAGAAAGTTCTTCAAGGCACCATTTGGAAGAGGCATAATTTTCTGAGAAGACAATGATCGCAACCTTTGATTGTTCGATTGCTTTCATAAGTGATTCTTTAATTTCATCCCCTTTATGAATACCCCATTCATCAAAGAAGGTTTTAATTTTACAGTCATCGAGCTTACTGAGGAGATGGCTGACCAATTTTTCGCGGGTGTCCTCCCCTCTGAAACTTAGGAAAACCTCATACTCTCCTTCACAAGCTCTAGAAAAAGGAGCATAATCCATCACGCTTGATATCTTGAAGAAAGGCTCCTCCCAACAACCTTTGCTAAATTTGAATTGATTTTTCTTTTACTCTTCTGTGCTATAACTTTTTTTGTATATCAGAAGGGCTGAAGTCTGTGGATGTATGCAATGGTTGAAAACTAAAATAAGTAAAAGATAATAAATAAAAAATATCTCTGATTTACTAATTAATCTCTAACTCATCCTGTTTCCTTGAAGCTTCGGTTTTGGAAAAAGGAAGACACTCTAATTGGAGGTCGCTTTTCTTACTTTCCGACTTTGAAATAAGGAGCAATCTTTATTTTATAATACTGCAATATAATAGTATCTCAGCTTTATATATTATAGCAAACATTAAGAAATATACACGCGTTCAGTTCAACAGAATATTTTTATACCAATTTTTTAAAATTCATCTATTTTAGACTTATTGAAAAATTAAACAAGATAAATAAAACGATCATCGTATCCTTGAAGAGTTGAAATATTAGAAAGATGATTCAAATTACAAAAGATGCAGTTATAAGAAATAGGGAGTCATGTTGGTCGTCATATAAGAGGATTAAATTTTTATTTAATTTGAATTTAAGATCCTTCAAAAAGGTAATGTTTGTTGTCATTTAAAAGGATTCATTTTTAAATTAATAATATTCTTTCTTCTTTTTTTTTTTCCAAAAAGTTTGCGGCACGCCTAGCCCATTATATTACACCCGTGCCTCGGAGAAAGATGACTCCGCTATTGGCGGAACTTTATCAATTTTTAGATTAAAATAAAGAGCCACTACTCTTGCTTTACTACTTTCAGTTTTTACTAACACAAGCACAACCACTCTGTCCTCTTTTTATATTATATAGTTCTATTTGACTTTGACATGAGTAGTCTTGCCTTGCTAATTTATTTTTACTTCAGCAAAATAGGGGCTTAATTAATTGTAAGAAAAGTTTAACAGAATCATGTTTTTTTTTATGAACATTCTATATTATAAATTAATCCAAAAAGAATATTATAATAACAATTCCAAACAATGTGTTTGTAAATGTTACAAACTTTATAGAGAATAACGAGTCATATGTTGGTAGATTCAGTCAATACCTCAAGAACACTATAATTTTCAAAATAATGAGGTGTAATCAGGTCAGATTCAACGGAAATATTGAATGTTAATTTGGTAATACTAGAGACAATAACTGCCAAAGACTGTCAGGTAATTTAGTAATTTGACAATCAGATAGATCCTGAACCTTGAGATATCTCAGACAGGATATTAGAGGAAATGCTAAATCCACGAGCACCGAAAGGATAAATTTTTTGAAGATTGTTCAATTGTATGATGGATGGCGGTAATTCTCTTATGGCAGTATCATTAGCTTCAATTTCAGTCAAAATTTTCATGTTTCAAAGGTCATAAGGCAATCTTTCAAGTTTTGATCAACCAGATCAGAGAGAATGGCATGTAAGATCGATGTTCAAATGAAGTGCACTTGATGAATATTTGATCATGGGCAATTCTTGTAAAGCAGTTTCATCTAAAAGTACTCTTTCCATGCTGCATGACATCTTTGGAGCCACCTTGAGAAGCTAGATAGGAGAACATCTCGAAGATATTTTGACTGAAATCTAGTTGGACGACTACTAAGGCTTTTACAACCTCTAAGATTTGGGATAATAAGGTTACTGATCAGACTATGTATAGATGAAGTAACCTCATGAAAACTTGAACAGCCTTCTAGAATCAAGCTCTCAATAATGGGGGACAATGATAGGCCTGGGATTCTGGTAAGGCACTTGGAGTGAACAAGATTGATATGTTTTAATTTATCGAAAGTCATTTATGAAAATAAACTGTTCATTTTAATAATTTTATGTAGAAAGAAAATATCAACATAAAATAGAATAAGATATGTAGTACCTGGACACCATTCACAAGTTGTTCGATGTTGCTGCAAGGCATGACAAGTTCAAAAAGATTGATTGGAACAAAATTTGATGGTAGTGACTTCGAGGCTTTGGGAAGCAACCACCTTATTGCTACTCTCTTCATATGGTGACCAACATGCAGAGACTCCTTTGAGAGATGGGTATAAAGATGGGAGAAGGGTGAAGGCCTCTTTGCCAAAAAAAAAAAAAAAAAAAAAAATCTAAAAATCTTAGGTTAGGCATCTTTTAGAAAGCATGGTATCTAACTTTATAGATGTTATTTTAGGCATGTCCAAATCCAAGTATATGACTTCAATTGCTTCGGTTCCCTGATAGTAAAAAATTGACAATAAGTTAGTAATTTAGTATCATATATGTAAACTCATCTTATTAGATCTAGTAACCAAATAACTTCTCTCTAATTTTTTATCCCATTTTTCTGTCAAACATTTCAATAGAATACTGAACGTAGATATTTTAAATCTAACTTATGGCTTACTGCAAAAGCTAATTATATGTTAATGGTTTATTAATGTCTTACCATGTCAACGAAGAAACAATTAAAAGCATATATTAAAAAAGAAACAATATGATATCAAGAAACAATTGACTTGAAATTTAGAAAGTATTGGAAGTGTAACATTTAATTTTGTTTGTTTTATGATTTAAATATAGCTAATACTAATATATCAGTATAAGAATTAAGTAACAAATTTGTAAAATAAAGAAATTTAATAGTTATATTTAGACATGATGGCAATGTATTATTTAATTTTTATTTTAATAATATAAAAGTATTTGAAACCTTGAAAAAATCCATCGAAACCTGGAACTTAAAATTTGAAATCAAAATACTTTTGGCATAGTGTCTTACACTTAAAACTTTAATCAAACAAAATAATCGGAATCAATATCATTAAATGGTTAAAGTTATAACTTTTTTTTTTAGTATTTAATTTAATTTATCTTATCAAATAAAGTATTCAAAAGCTTCTAAAAATTGTTAAAACTCAAAGCATAAGAAATGAAACTAGAAAGCTTAAAACTAATGTAGATTTGATACGAAAAACTTCATGATTTGAAAATTAATTTTGATATAATAATTAAAACCAAAAATGTAAACTTTGAAACCTTTGAAGTTATCTTGAATCCTAGAAGAGCTAATGCGAAACCTTGAATTTGAAAAAGGCAAAATTATGGTACCCATAAAAATTGTAGCGAAAACACGTATAACAAAAAATTTGAAGCTTTAATATTTAAGGTCATATAATATAAATATTTGAACAATCGGTTGCAATACCGGATGTCCCAACTCATGCATCAAAATAAGGTGCCACCTGGACATTTAATTTGTTCCGCGTTACATATTAAGCTAATTCCTTGAAGCTTCCTTGAAGCAAAAGATGACTCCCAATTGAAAGGCACTTCATTGATAATAATAGATTTTGATACTACCACTTATTTTACTTTTTTACTTGAAATAAAGGGCCATGACTGTGAGGACTCTTGCTTTGCTAATTAAATAATTTGAATTTTACAAAAACAGACCCAATTGAATATTATGAAGTCCAAATTAATACAAGATATTAGCAACTTCAGCTTCAATATTTCAATATACAGAATTGATTTTAGATATGAAATCAAAATTCTTTTATACATATCAGTTAATTTTTTATGAAATTTTAAAAATATTATATTAAGAGAAAAACAAGGACATTTTAATTTATTTTCAGTTTTAACATAAATTTATTAAAATGTCCTTACGTCTGTTAATTCTAACAGAAATTTATTAACGGTTGCAGGTTTTACGATGGTTTTGACAAAGTCAAGGAGACGATTATGTTTTTAAAAATAAAGGAGGGTCCAATATGATTACCTTCATTTTTATTTTTATATTTAAAATTTGATAATAATATGTGATAATTTTAAATTTTGTATATTAATTTATAGTTAATATTAATTTAAAACATATTGATAAATATATATTTTTTGAAAATGAAAACAAATAATCCCTAATTTTTTCATTAAATCTAACTATTGATCGATTATAAAGATAATTTTACTCATTATTTATCAAGAATAATTTTTTATTAAAAATAAAAATTCTGCTTAATTATGATTAATATTAAATTTATTAAATATGTAATCTATATAATGAAATAAACACAAATATACACCCTATATTAATAATATTTTTATGTTGTCAAAATTAAATTAAAAAATTTAGTTCCATAGCCTTTTCCCTTTCTTTTCTTTTGTTTCTTTAACACCTAAACAAAAACTTAGGTCCTCGCTTTCTCTCTTAGTAAAGAGTGATCCTAGGCTTTATTTAGATGATGAAAAAGAAGAAGAAGAGAAACAATATGGAATTTATTTTTATATTTTTATTATGATAAAATTAAAATATTGTTGATGCTCAAATATTTTTCTTAAAGCCCAATGGATCAATGACTCAAACTCAAAACAGACTCATCCAACATGCAATAGACTGTTATATAATCTCCTTAGGCTAACATGTAACATGCAAGTAAATGACACTAAAATAATTAAAAGGCTTTATTTCATGTTGGCTTTATAGCCCAGAATACAATGTCTAGCTAGCATCCCATGCACTGGGCTATTCATGCTAATTCATGTTATTTAAGAGTTGAAGCCCAAACACCACTATATTTGAGCCTGATGCTGACAACGTTCAGACTGAGTGAACCCAAGCTACCCATAGGACTCTTGGATGGGTTATGAATTGGTTTGCACAAATGAGAGAGATAAACCCACTTTAACGCAATATATTGAACCTAAAACCCACTTAAGGGGTATTTTGGTCATTGATAATTGAGGTAAAGACAAAGGCAAGATGGTAAAAGAGTTGGTTAGATGAGATTAGGATTTTCTTCATGCATTATCTATATATTTATCATACATTATCCATATATTTATCATGCATTATTTATATAATATCTTTTTACCCTAGATAATCCACCCGAGCTATTATCTTTATCTTACATACATTGTCCTAATCCCTTAAATGATAGTATCATTATCTATATGTTTCCTAGCCAAGGTATTGTTGTCTACGAAGTCTCCAATCAACTATGAAAATGTCTGAACACCAAACTCACAAGGTAAGCCAAGTCAAGCAAGTTGATCACACATGCATAAATCCTTAGGGTCTAGTTAACAACAATTAGGTTCCTTCCTCTTTGTTCCAACCTAGGGTTTTCTCGCCCAAGACACGTTCACCATACATCAAATCTAGTATATAGAGTCTCCTCATGCCATCGTAGTACTAGAAATCACCTTAGGATTATTCCTTCTCGGAACCCAAGCCAAATGGACACTTCAAATTTTTTCCCCATGCATATACATGAATTCAGGTCAACTACATATAGAAGAGTATAATTACAACAGAGCACTGTTCTTTCTTAATCTAGCATAAAGTTATTTTCCCAAATAGACTTACACCATCTATCAAAATGATTTTATCTGAGCCATTCATGCCATCATAGGGAACACTACTTGGAGGTCTTTCCTTCTTAGAATTCAATCTGAAGAGGATGTTAGATTTGTTTCCTCCCACTAATAATTCTGATTCAATCTCATGTCAATCATTAGAGATTCAGGTCCTAGTTCTCATACGATTATCAACTCTACTTCACACCATCACTTATCTCCTTTATTTGCTCCCAACGCCATGTTTTCCTCTAAGGATCTTGACTTTTTTTTTTAGTGTTTCCATCACATATCTCCAACATGGCATCTCCTAGTCAGTCAATGGCCTCCAGGTGACGCGGATCAGCTCCTCGAACTCAGGCAAAAATCTCCCCTCGGTAGCAAAGGCATCAAGGCCTTTACTTTTGATTCTAGAGACAATGGGCATCTTTGTAATTTGCTCATCACTTGACAATGGCAAATCTATCTTTTTATTTTGTTGTAAAAGTGAGACTCAACAAATATTATTAACTTTTTGATTATTGAAACTACTTTTCAAGTAAATTTAATATGTATCATAGATATGATAATATATATGAGTTTTCCCTATTCTATGGCTCTACTACCAATTGACGGTAATATGAACAATTTTTTTTTTCAATTTTCCAAAAAGATAAATTTTGTAATTTTTGTAATTTTGAAGACTTAATATACTATTTATAATTAATTTTAAAATAAAGTAATCAATTGTTTGAATAATGTTATTTTAGAATAAAAAAATATAAAAGGTTATGTTAGTAATTTAACAGCTAATTATCTAAGGAACCAAGTTTCCTCCCAATCTAGAGAAGAAACAAGTTAATTAAATTTTAGGAAACAAGATTATCAATAATTCCCTTTCACAGATTTTTAATCAAACTAAACAAGTGAAAATGATAAATAAAGCATAAAATAAGATGAATAACGTTTGATATAATATTCTTGTAAATGTATTCAAGCATTAACTATATCAATAGCAATTCTAGAATTTTCTATAGGATGTGGCTATTTGTATTTTAAAAAAAAAAGTTCTATATTTTTATTATTTTATAAAAAAATTTATTACTAAAATGATCCTTAACAAAATTACTTAAAAAGATTTAAAATGAGATGTATTTCCTTGTTATCTTAAAAAAATACTAAATTCTATGTTTTCGATTCATATTTTTAATTAATTTTCAGATTTATATAAATATTAATTTAATCCATCACTTTTTGACAGCTTTACTACTTTTCTCATACCAGACCCAAAGCTCTCTGTCGTCTTCCCTTTTTATTCAAATCACAAATAAATAAAGGCATTGATTCCTTATTGTCTTATTATACCAGTCGGATAATAGAATTTAAGATATTAAAAAAATTAGACAAAAATAGTAAATTTTTAGACATCTTTTTATTTTAAATATATTATAAGTTTTTTTTCCATAAATTTACAATTTCATAAAATTTTTTGTTATATTAATTTTATAAAAAGTTTTCATAAGCACAAAATATTTAAAATTAAAAAACTTATAATTTACAATTCTTTAAACTCTATTATGAATTATAATTCTTTTTCGTTATTTTATACCATGGAACAAAAGAGGGTATTAATATTTTTATATCTTAGATTATATTATGTGTTTTTATTGAGAGCGAAGAATTTTGTTTTTACTCAGGGAAACCAATTGATGGTGGTGTTAAAATGGTGGCAGTGGTGATATCAAGGCCCTGGGTTGTTAATAAATGGAGATGATGGTACTGGGTTATCCGTGTTTTGTTTATTTATTTATTTTTTTGATTGTTTAACCAAAACGACGTAGTTTTACCAAAAAAAAAAGTATTTAAGTCTGTTTCCTCAAAACTTCTTTCTGAAAAAAGATTATTCAAATAAATAACAATTGACTCGTCACTTTCTGACTTGAAATAAGAGCCATGGATACTGTTGATGTTGGGCCGTGTTTGAAAGTGGGGATTAGATTCAACTAAACTAAACTAATTTTTAAGATTCGGATAAGATTGGATTGAACTGGATGATACTATACACAAGACTATCACGTTATTATGGGACTATTGAGTGAAATAGGACTTGACTTAAAACACAGTCCAGTCCCTTTTCCTCGAAAATGAACCAAAGAAGGGGCCAAGACCAATTTTTAAAACTAGTTTTGTCCCTCTGATTAGGCCCGGTTTCCAAACACTCTCGCTTTACCAGTTAATTTGTACCACAGCAAAATAGGGACTTAATTGTCAGTAGAGCCCAGGAGAATCATTGTTTTTGTGGACATCCGATAGAATAAATTGAGTATTATTCGTGCAAGCTTTATAAATCAACTCATATATATAAATTAATATAACATCATTAATGTATTTATATATCATTACTATTTATTAAAAAAATTAATTTAGCATATCTACTAACCTAATCATCTTACGGTACATTAATTTATATATAAGAGTTTGTATATAAAATTTTTAAGGTTAACATCATTCTTATAAATTAATTTAAATACTGTATAGTCTCTAAACCATGTGTTTGTAAATATTACAAAATTATAAAAAATAAAGAGTCATGTTGGTAGATTCAGTCAATACCTCATGAACACCATAATTTTTAAACTAATGAGGTCATATTCAACAAAAACCCAATGAAATTTTCGAAATTGTTATGTTTTTATAGTTTTTAATTTGATTTTTTTAATGATAGAATAAGAATTTTGTTTGTAATAATTGTTAGCACGCCCTAAATTTTGTTAAATAAGAAAACATTTATTTAAATAACTGTAAAATGTTTTTGTATCATTAGATGAGGAGATAAGAATCTCTGGATCGCGAGCCCGATTTTCACCATATAACCCCTTCCAAAAACCATTGTCTATATATGACCCCTTTTACAAAATTAACTATTGTTGACCCCTTGTAACATATAAAAAGACAAAATTATCCTGAACAAATTAAAAAAGGTCAACAAAACCTACATGTCATAAACCCTAAAATCAATCCCCACCCTAATCGGAAATAACCGAAATTGCACGACCCCGTCACATGCTCCGCCGCTGCCCTCACCGGACCGCTCCTACCGCAGTCGTAGCTCCGCTGTTCTCTGGTGTGATCGTGTCATCGTCGGCTTGCTCCGTCGCTGCTCTTCCCTTGTGTCGCGCCGTTGGTTGCTTGCCGGTCGCGCCTGCTACGTCGCTGCGTCGTTCCGCTGCCGTGCCCACCTCCTCCCGCCGCTGTGGTGACTTGCTCGTCGCCCCTGTGATCTCAGTCATCCGCTGTGACGCCGTGCCGCTGCTGTGGTCGCGCCTGTGGGAGTAGAAAAACTCAACTTTCTCTTGGGATTTTGAAATCTCGTTTCTGAGGGTATAAATCTAGAGCCTTATTGTATTCTTTTTCCTTTTCATCGTATGCCTAGTTTTTTTCATCGAGATTGGATTGTTTTTCATGGTTTCTGCCTCTGCCCTTACGGTTAGTTTCGAAATTTCAATGATCCAAAAGCTACTTTGGATGCTGTAGTTAGATTGCTCTTGTTATGCAATCTGTCTTTCTGGTCGTGCAGTCACCACGACGGGGTCGTGCAGTCAGACAGATTGTATTATGCAATCTGCTTTTCAGCACGACCGGGTCGTGCAGTCAGACAGATTGCATAATGCAATCTGCCATTCTGCACCGGGTCGTGCAGTCAGACAGATTGCATTATGCAATCTGCCTTTCTGCACGACCGGGTCGTGCAGTCAGACAGATTGCATTATGCAATCTGCCATTCTGCACGACCGGGTCGTGCAGTCAGACATTGCATGCAATGCACGATTCGTGCCAGTCAGACAGATTGCAAGACCCTGTCGTGAGCACGACCGGGTCGTGCAGTCAGACAGATTGCATAATGCAATCTGCCATTCTGCACGACCGGGTCGTGCAGTCAGCACGACCGGGTCGTGCAGTCAGACAGATTGCATTATGCAAATCTGCCGATCGTGCTGCACGACCGGGTCGTGCAGAATGGCAGATTGCATAATGCAATCTGTCTGACTGCATGTTATGTTATGTTGTGATTATAATGAGACAAATCTAGTTTAGTTTTTTGAAACTTAGTTTAAACTGTAATATTACTTATGAAAATCTAGTTTATGCTTATGAAAATCTTGCCTACAACAGCTTACTTGTGATATTGAACATGATATTTAATTATTTACATTGAAGTCATTGATTTAATTCCCTATATACGTATCATAAGTGACATTGGTGATGGGAAAGATTTTAATGATTGATGATTCATCGATAATTTTCTTGTTTTCCTTCTACATGTGATTTATTCCGTATGATTAATTCCTTATCTTGATTGAGATTGTTGACTTACATTGTTACATGTGAAGGGTTTTTTCAAAGATGGTTAAAGCAAGGAAATTCAAAGCAACTGCGAGGGGAACGAAGAAAGGCAAAGAAAAGATGTTATCATTTGAGAAGCGAAAGACAGAAGAAGAAAGGAGAAAATCACTTCAGGACAGGCCACACGAAGAAATGAATGTTGATGAGGTAGGTTGGAACACCCTCTATTTTGAAAATCTCCATGAAAATTTTTCCTTCACTCTTATTACAGTACTAAATATTAAAATGGTATCATGCTTGCAGGCCCAATTGAAGGACATTGATTTTTTTCCTGCAAAGATAACCTGTAGGTCAAAGATCAATGAGGTTTTATATTTGATTCGAGAAACTCTTTCAAAGTCACAGATGAAGCTGTTTAAAGACTCATGCTTCGGCCATTTTGAGGGAATGCAACAAATACAATTTTCATCGTGCATTTGCCACAACATGCTTTTGCGGGAAGTGGATAGTGACGATGAGGGTATGACCTTTCTTGTCAATGGAAAGAAGGTTACATTTTCATGGAGAAATTTTGCATCGATTACGGGGTTACGGTTTGGAAATTTTCCCCGTTATGATCCAGGAAAGATAGTCCCCAAAAAGCAGAGCTTGTGTCATGGTCTACTGGGCGGAAGAGTTAAGTTCAACCATGGAGAATTACAAGCGGCATTCAAACAAAGCTCAGATAAAGATGACATGCTAAGAGTAAAATTGGCAATGTTGTATTTCTTGGAGTGTGCATTGTTGGGTAAAGAACCAACAACTAAAATTAAGATAGACCATATTCATTTGCTTGATGATATCGATGCGTTCAATGCATATCCCTGGGGCCGAAAATGCTTTGACATGACATTAAACAGCATGAGGAAGAACATTCAGGATCGACATAGCAAATGGAATCTTAAGAAATTGCAGAAGAGCACACACAAAGAGCATTATAACTTGCATGGTTTCCCGTATGCATTTCAGGTAAAGTTGTGGTACCGTATTCCCTTTTGTTGTCCGTTGAATAATATCTTAGAGCCTAATAATATCTTCTTTCTGTGTAATAGGTGTGGGTGTATGAGACATTTGAGCAATGTAATCCTAGACTGGCAATTAGGTTGAAAAAAGAGGGTGCTTTAATTCTTAGATGGATTACAAGAAGTTATCACACCAATAAGGAAGTGCAAGACATCATTTTTCGTCAATCTGAGGTATGGACTAACGGAATAAGTATGTTTGTATTTTTAGTAAGATGTATATTACATTTGATAACCTTTTCGTTTACGTACATTTCGTAGGTTGAATCTAAAAGTCATTCTCCCGCCCAACCAGGTGAGTCCCCCACCCCATACACTTTAACATTTTTGCATTGTGGAAAACTTAAGATTACAAAAACGAGGTTTACACTTAAACACGATTCAGATGAGGGCCCAAAATATGAGCATACGGCAGAAGATAGAGCCACGTCGCCCCATGAAGAAATTGACAAAACACCTACCGCTTCACCTCCTGTAGCGGATACCGAGTATCATGGGCCGGACATGCATTCAAGTATTGAAGAACGATTGGATCGCATAGTAATATTTTCCATTCCCTAATTTGCTTTTCAACGTTATTGTTTGACTATTGCACATAACAATCAAATTTTTCTCTCTTCTTGATTGTTTTATAGAATGAGAAGATCGTCCACATAGAGGGTGAGCTAGGCTATCTTCGTGCTGCAGAACGTAAAAGGGAGGATAACATCACCGAAAGACTTCATCGGATGGAGACCTCAATTAATCAAATCCTTTCATTTATACAAGTTCAATACGGAGATTCCCAACAGCAATATAGTTCTCCTTCTCCGGTCAATAACACTTTTACTTCTTTGTTTGTTGTGTTATCTACAAAAAAAAATTCAGCATCTCATGTTATGGTATTAATTGTTGATTACAGGTTTTTGATGACCCATTCACTACTCTGTCGAGAGAGTGGCATAATGCAGATACAGTGGGGGAGCCGGCTTCTGAACACACTGCCACTGACAATGTTGACGTTGTCAATATTGTTTCTAAACAGAAACGTGAGAAGGAGATTCCAGCCAACACATGCATGTCCCCACTAGATGTCACTGTTATAAGTGACAAACAGAAGGTTTACTTGCGTAAGCGACCAACAACACGCGCACAATCGTGTAGACCTCCTTACACAAACCCATTGAAGAAACAGAAACCGGATGAGAAGGACAACGTGAAAGAATTGAATACTTGGCTACGTCACAAAGAAGATGACGGAAAATTGTAAGTGGGGATCATCCTTCAATTTCTTTTGAGTCATGCAGCATAAGTGGTTGTTCTCATAAATTGCTTGTCATGCAGTGTTGAACTCGGGCCAGTGGTTGCTGACAAGAAGTTCTTCAGAAGTATGGTTAAACCTAGAGAGTGGTTGTCCGACGCGGTATGTATGGAAGTCAATATATTAGTGCATGGTTGTTTTAAGTTACTTTCAACTAAAATGTTTTTATGATTACAGCATATAGATGCCGCATTTTGGTTCATTCGGCACAGATTTGCAAATCAGGGTCGACAATATGCTATAATGGATTGTTTTTTTCAGGTACATATGTAATCATAATGCCATTACTAGTAATAAATAATGATTCATTGTTTCGAATGATTCACTGAGCTGTTAGGTGTGCTGTGCAGCAACTATTGGTTGCAAAATTCTCATTATTTGAAAAACAAGAACCACTATGGACTGAGAATGATGACAGATGCATCAAGTACGCTAAAGGTGAAACCAAATTTGAAGGCACATCATGGTCGGCTGCGGAAAGGGTGAGTAAAACAAAGATGAATGACCACTTAATATCTAGTTTTATTGTAGCTTCTTTCTCACATGACTTGTCTTTTGGCAATTCTTTTGTTTCTTAGGTTTTTATTCCAATAAACGTTGGGAAAGTTCATTGTATGTTGGGAGATGTTAACATGAAAGAATGCAAGATCGATGTATATGACTCGGACCACACTTTATACGCAGAAGATGAATTTCAAATTCACTTGTCGCCATATGCCCGGATGATTCCTTCATTGCTACAGGCCATTGATGGGAATAACAGTGGTGGTGCAGATCCATGGCCCGTCATTCGAGTCGAAGGTGTTCCATAACAACAAATAAGGTTATTTCCATTTAAAACTAAACTTGTTTCATTTATCGTAATATCCACTCTTCAAGTTGCAACTAACCATTATGTTTTGTTCTCGTGTAGTGGAGATTGTGGAGTTTTTGTTATCATGTTTCTTAATTGCCTGGTTACTGGTGAGTCTGTAGAAGTTATACGTCATCCAGACCATGCTCGAAACTATAGGAAGGAGTTGGCGGCAGACATGTTCGATATGAGATTGTGGAAATGAGCTCCCAAACCATGGTGAAATCCTGCATTGTAGAAACTTTGTAATACTCGTTCGGATGTATGTATTTAATTTTGATGGAACGAGTAATTGTAGAGTAAAACCTTTGGTGATGGTATTATCGTTTGTATCCATGTAAAGCTCAGAGGAGCTGACAAATTGTAAAGCTCATTTTGTGTTAACATATTACTTTTCCTTTGGCATGTGTCTGTCTTCTACGTGAGAAAAATCTTATTTCAGACATCTTATTTTTGTGTCATTGTCTGTCTTAGATGTCTTCCAGATACATTTGATTGTTCCATTTGCTGTTGTGTTGGTGCCTGCAAAGAAACAGGATGAACTAGTCATGCATGCCTCCCAGTTTGTTGGTTGAGGAGATTCAATAAAAGTTGTATTTTCTGTTGAACGGCACTGGATTTCTGTTAAATGGGTGAAGGGAGATCATGATAATGTTTTGCCACAAATGGAGACGGGTCGTGAAGCATTCTGGTTTTCTGCACGATCGGGTCGTGCAGAAAGGCAGATTGCATAAGCAATCTCCAAAATTGCACGACCCGGTCGTGCAAAAAGGCAGATTGCAAATGCAATCTCCAAGTCTGCACGACCCAGTCGTGCTCTGCACGACCCGGTCGTGCAGTCAGCACGACTGGTCGTGCTAAAAAACAGATTGCATTATGCAATCTGTTTTTCTGCACGACCCGGTCGTGCAGTCAGCACGACTGGTCGTGCAGAAAACCAGATTGGTGGTTGATTTGATTATGCTTAAAGGCGTGATCGGGTCTGTGGCCCGATGGTTGGACTGCTGTTACTGCAGATGGTAAACGCAGAATTTCTACTACATGATGGACTCCTGTACAAAGCCAATATAACTAGTTTACGCTGGAGAATTATGGCTCTCTCATGCATTGATATTTATATTGGCTGCTTTATCATTTCAGGACGAGTTTCAGCTGAAATGCAGATTGCAGTATGCAATCTGATTTTCTGCACGACCGGGTTGTGCTCATATGCAGATTGCTTAATGTACACAAATGCGCTATTACACAATGCTTTGCCCTGTTTTAGATGTCACTCTTGTCGATTTCTATTCATATTATATAAAATTACAATGTAAGAGAAATGAAATTGCATTACAATAGCATATTGCATTCTGGTGTACAAGAACAACTTATTAATAATGTTATTTATTGAAGTCATTAGGCAACAACATCCCCCACTAACATGTCCAACAAAACTATTACAACACACACATCTATAAATGATCGCAACACACACATCATCCAAAGCATAAAGTAAAGCATTTACAAAGCAGTAGGTACATGTGGTTACTCCCCACCGGCATCATTTAATGGAGCCTCCGGATTTCTTTGGGTTGACAGCGGATTCGTCGACCTGCATGTCTTCCGATTATGACTTCTGCCACCACACCGCCCACATTTACGTGATGTCCTTTCTTCACCCAACGATGGAATTCGATTCTTCTTTTGCCTACCCCGACCGCGACATTTCGCGGGGGGTAATATTATACGTGCCTCGACATCATCTGGGATATCCCACTCCTCAGACGAACCAACAGGGTAGATAGCTTCCGCATATGCAGTCAATAAGACTTCGGACCTATAAAAGTGATGAGTAAAATTATAGACTGATAAGTTACGCACTCTACACACTGCAATAACGTGTTTGAATGGTAACTGTTCAATCTGGAATTCTCGGCAGCTACATGTTCTTGCATGCAAGTCTACATGACCATCTAAATATCCATCTTTGACAGTAAACTCGTGCAGGCTAATTGGAACAACTCTATAAGAAAGGCCTTCCTCGTGCCTATTTTTCAACTGTTTTTCAGCCCATGTTGTTAGTGGAGTTGTCATGTTAATTGCCTCCTCCCTACGTGTACAAAACCATTTTTGTAACACCTCTGATATAATATGATCCACTAGCTTCATAATGGGAAATTCTCGTGCTTCCTTGAGAACACCATTCAGGCACTCTGCAATATTGATTGTCAAAATACTATACCTTCTGCCATCAAAATGCGAACGAGCCCACTTTGCATACCCAGCTTCGTGTAGATATTGTGCAATACGGTGGTCGATTCCATTAATTTGTTGCATTAGGTCCTCAAACTCACATTGACGATAAACTTTGCTGGCTGTGAAGAATATATCACTTATAAAGGGTCCACATTGAGGTTTTCCTCCAAGAAATATTTCAAATCTTCATCACTTTCTACTATTGATGGAGGAAGTGGAATATGTGCCCTTAACACATATTGCAATGAAAATGTGTTTTCCTCTAATGACTTATTGGTGACTTCAGAAACTTTACGAACTAACTCTTCATAGGTTATTGACATAGGCAAAGTCACACCTTTGCTTCTACGACCATTGAAAAAAAATTCTCTGCCACTTGACACCCATTCACCATCATACACGATAGGAAAACGAACATTATCCATTCACTAAAGCCTGTAATACCAATACAAAACATTACAATTAATTCAAAACAGATTTCACTCTATTGCATGACCGTTAGACAAGTATTATGCATCATGACTATTTCGACAAAAGTATTATATACCATCACTAATTGGAGAAAATGGTCGTTTTGCACGACCCTTTGGAGAAAGGGCCTTTTTGCACAACCCTTTGGAGAAACGTGGAGAAAAGGGTCGTGCAGCACGCCGCTTTGGAGAAACGTGGAGAAAGGGTCGTGCAGCACGCCCCTTTGGAGAAAAGGGTCGTGCAGCACGCCCCTTTGGAGAAACGTGGAGAAAGGGTCGTGCAAAACGACCCTTTGGAGAAAAGGGTCGTGCAGCATGACCCTTTTCTGAAAAAGGTGCAAAACATCCTTACATAAAAAATGGACCACTTCAAGCCTTAATTTCCTTCAACATTGACCACTTCAACAGATGTCAAACATAAAAATTGAAAAAAACAAATCTCAAGACAAATCTCAAGAGAAAATCAACTATGAATACCTTCACTCACTAGCTTCTTGGATTCAACAATCAACTTCTTGGATTTCAATCTTCACTTACTAGCTTCACACTGCTTTAGTGGGAAAATTTTCAGATGCCGTTTTGTTGGAGAGTTGGGAGAGCCGTTTTGGAGAGTTGGTGTAGGCGAGTTCTGTTGGAGCCGTTTTGGGCGAGTTCTCGTTCTGTGATGTCTTCTTCTCTTCTCTTGTCATTTTAACTAAGGGATAAATTGGACTTTTCATATCCAAAAGGGGTCAAAATTAAGCAAATATCAAGAAGGGGTCAATTTTGAAAAAGAGACCCCAAAAAGGGTTAAATAAAAAAATTACCCGGATCGCGAAGATGAAGTTCACTTCTCCCTTCATTGTTATCACTCTCACTCTCTGATTCCTCTGTTTTGTTAAAATAACCTTATCTAAAGTTACTTTCTAAGAAAAATATTAATCTATATGTACAATAATAGAGTTTTTTTTTGTGCTTTTTATGTTGACTAGTTGTGGCCAATAATTTTTCCTATTTGATAGACGTACATCAAATGACAATAATAAAAAATTAATTAAGGCAAAACTAAATAATTATTAATTGTTCACTTTCCTGACTATTTAATTTTTATTTTCAGTATAAAAATTAGGAGGAGAGGTTTCAAGAGATCTACTCAAGGATATAAGGGAGACCTTTGTGGTAATGAAAAAGTTTTTGAAATAAAGTTCAAAATTATCGCCAAAATGCAATCTAAATCATCAAAACTTTCAGGTAGAAGCCACAACAGTGAGGGAGCAACAAGGTGGTTAAAAGTACACCCAAGTTTATAGTCTTGAAGTCGTGATTTATGCAGGAATGTTGTGACATAATGACATTTAAATTAAATAATTGAAAAAATGATATGATATTTTACTCAATAATTTTAAATCAATTTATAAGAATCAGTCTTGAATATTCCAAAAACTTTTTTGACGACATCAAAATCATTGATAATTTGCTTGTTCAATATAGAATGCACTTTTTAAATTAATCTATCATAATATATTCATCGTGATCCAATTCTTGCGTTTTGTAATTTGCAAAAAAAGCAAAATCACAAATTTATTGAAATCATAATATATTTGTAGCCACAATATGTTCAAATACCACGAACTTGTAATTTTAAGACTAAAAGTAAACAAAATCAACGATAATTCAATCTCTCGGTTCAATCAAGCATGCAAGTTTGCCGTTCCTCTTACTCATCTGATCCGCTTCATACTTTGACTGGTTTTTCTACCTCATCTGTGAGGTTTAATAACTTAACCCCACACTTTTTCACTTGTATGTTTTCACAATCAACAATATCGAAATTGAAGGTTACCCTGTCATAGAAACCTTCCTTGTAAATACCGCCCTCTCTGCGATAACACTTCACTGGCACATAGGTCCAATAAGGGGCGCACCATAAGATTACATGATCTGAAGTCATATTCAAGCCTTCGAAATTACCCAGCCGCATCTGATCAACAAAACTCCTCAGACCGTCAAATTTGTCGGAAAGCTCTTCCCTTACCTTACCATCTTTGCTTTCGACGGTGCACTTAAAACGAATTGCTAAACTCCGACAAATAGTATGCGGGTCTTGAAATGTTACAACAACATAAAGCATACGAGGGCCTCTAAGGTCAGACCACCGTATTTGCTTCAAATTATCTAATGGCAGCTCAATTGCTATAGAAGAACCCATGCTTTTAAAGTTAAAAAACTCGGGAATTTCATCCCCAGGGTAACAGATATGAGTAAAGTATACACAAGGCCTCGACCACTGCACCACGAAAATCATTACGGATATATAAATTCTGAAACATTTTTTAAAACATCATATAAAGGAGGATAAGTGAAAGACTGACCTCAAAACGATATGCCAGTCGAGCCTCAATTCTTTAAACTCTATTATTCGTACAAGCTTTATAAATCAACTCATATATATAAATTAATGTAATTATATAGCATTATTACTTATTAAAAAAAATTAATTTAACATATCTATTAATCTAATCATCTTATGGTACATTAATTTATACATAAGAGTTTTAATATGAATTTTTTAAGGTTAACATCATTCTTATAAATTGATTTAAATACTGTATAGTCTCCAAACCATGTGTTTGTAAATATTACAAAATTATAGAAAATAAAGAGTCGTGTTGGTAGATTCAGTCAATACCTCATGAACACCATATTTTTCAAACTAATGAGGTCATATTCAACCGAAACCCAATGAAATTTTCGAAATTGTTATGTTTTTATAGTTTTTAATTTTATTTTTTTAATGACAGAATAAGAATTTTGTTTGTAATAATTATTAGCATGTCCTAAATTTTGTTAAATAAGAAAACAATTGTTTGAATAAATATAAAATGTTTTTGTGTCATTAGATGAGGAGATAAGAATCTCTGGATCACGAAGATCAAGTTTACTTCTCCCTTTATTATTACCACCCTGGCTCTCCGATTCCTCTATTTGAGAACACAAAGAGCTTGAGCTCTGTTTCGTTAAAATATCCTTATCTAAGGTTATTTCTAAGAAAAATATTAATCCATATGTACAATAATAGAGGTTTTTTTTTGTGCTTTTTAAGTTTGACTAGTTGTGGCCAATAATTTTTCCTATTTGATAGACGTACATCAAATGACAATAATAAAAAATTAATTAAGGCAAAACTAAATAATTATTAATTGTTCACTTTCCTGACTATTTAATTTTTATCCTTATTTTCAGGATAAAAATTAGGAGGAGAGGTTTCAAGAGATCCTGTAAAGCCCATTTATTTTTTTAACTTAAGCCCAGCCCATTATTTTAACCCAGCCCACAAATTCAATTATTTTCTTTACATTTATATTAAGCATTTAATTAGATTTAATTAGAAAAGAAAAGAGAAAATCTAGAAGGGAAGACAGAGGGGAAAACGTGAGATAGAGGGAGAGGAAAGTAAGAGAAGATTTTGATTTTTCTAAGGAATTTGAAGATTTTAAGGTAATTTCTTCATCTCTTAGTTTAATTAAATTATATAATTTCAATCTTATCTCTAGATCAATATTGGGAAGAGGTTATTTGATATTTAGAGATGTAATAGAGAGAGAAACTAGAGAGAGAAATGAGATTTTCATGCTTATTTAGGCTTCAATTTCTTGTATTTTGAAGGAATTGAAGTTTTGATGATAATTATGAAAAATTAGGGTTCTATGAACAGTATAGATTTCGAAAATTATAGCAGTCTATTGGATTTGAATCTGATTCTGAAATTTTTATATATTAAAATAGACATCCTAAGGATTTGTTTAAAATTAGATTAACTAAAAAATGTAGAGTATGCAATTTATTATGAATTTTCGAAATTTACTGTTCACCACTGGAAATTCAGTTTTTCTGCAGAAAATTAGTTTTGGGCAAGTTAATTGAGTTATCTAGACGTCTTCAAAAATTATGAAATTTGGGATATGAGTTTGTATATATGTGTAGTTTAAAACTGGAGAGTTTTGTGAATTTATGAATTTAGTACAAATTATCATGTATTTTGGAATAGGGAGAGGTCAGTTCTAGAAATGAATTTACAGAATTTGTGTATCTAGAAAAAATGAAGGATTTGAGGTATCTAATGAGCATATAATGCTATGAAATTTTATATGGTATTAGACATGTATGTGTAGAAGGTGTTTATAAAATATTAGACCATTTGGATGAGTAAATTAATTATTAAAATCGGAGAACCAGAATTGCTCTGTTTACGAAGTGTGGAAATAGAGTTAATTAGGAGAATTAGTATGTTATTGGTAAGACTGGGGTTTTGTGCTATTAAAGAATTTTATTTGACTTTTTCCTTAGGTGAGACTGCAGTTCCTAATACATACCAAGATTCGAACGCGGAAGGGGTTGCCACGCAAGTTAATCCGTTAGAATAGTGAGTGGGAAAATACTATTTTTACCAACAATTGAACTATAAATTATAAATTTCTATTATTTTTTATAATTGTTAGCAAGACTTTATTATGTTAGTAAATAGATATTCCTTTATTCTAGTATGAAGCATATTTTATAGTTTATCAAATTTTGTCTATGCAGTATCGGAAATGATTGTTTAATGTTGTAGAGATTTAAAAGTAAAGAATTGAATTTTTATGTTTTACTAAGATAGTACCCAATTTATTCAGGTAGTAAAATTATAGAGGTCTTTGGGACCCATTCAGGCACACATAGAGGCTTTGGGCCGTGTGATCTGGATGTTTAGCCCTTTGGGGGCAGCTCTGCGCATGCGTAAGATCAATATAGTGATATCTTGGCCTGAGCGATCCTAGCCCCTCCAGGTCATGATCAGTCAGATTAGTTTGGGTACTTGATTAGTGAAACTGTAATGACTTAGAAATTTAAATTAAGAAATGAGTTTTATGAGATTTAGAAACTTAATATATTTATCATGTTGAATGTTGAATGCAAGTAGAAATGCTTTAGAAGATTTTTATATTCAAATTTAGATTTTGTGAAAGGCATAGAAATTATTGAAAGAATTGCTTCCTCGTTTTTGTATCTTTTCTAAGTAGTTTTCTTATTAACGTTAGTAAAGCATAATTTTTAATTAATTTATTATTATGATATAGTATTTTATTTTATGCAAATTTTTATCTATTATAACGACTCTATCCCACTCACTGAGGTTATACTCACCCTATTTTCTTTTCTTTAAAAACCCTTTTTTCCCTAGGAGATTGCAGTGTTCAGTCGGAACGCCAGTAGCTGCTTGAGGTTGGCCATTTGATGATGTTTTGAGAGCTTTCTTTTTTATATCTTATTGTATTATCGTAGATGGTTTTCTTGCATATGTAAATATTTGGTATCGTAGATGTATCAAAGATTTGTTTTAGTTTCTTTTAGACATTTTTGTTTATTCAATCATGTTTGAGTTTTTAAACTTATATTAAAATTTTAGTTGTAAACTTTTTGAATCGAAATTAATCATATTTGAGGTCGGAGGCCATATTTTCTTCTAAAGACTGTTTTGGAGATACAATTATTTTAACAGATGGACTTAAGGTTCCGAAAAGGAAGTTAGTGATTATATACTTAATTTTGGAAGTGTTGAATTTTATGTACTTGGCAGGGGGATTAGTCTAAAATACAAGGGAAACTCTGCCAAATTTTTCGTAAATTAGCATATTTTAAAAAGTTAAATTTTCTTAGTACAGTTTTAGGCACGATTCGCCCGTGTTAGCTAGGGGCGGGTCGTGTCAACTTGGTATCAGAGCATGGTTTTTTTTAAGATTTTGTTAACTCTCTCGTGTTTGCATATACATGGTTTTGTAATGATAAAAAGAGGCGTTATATATTGCCGGCATCATCATAAGCCAACATACAGGCAGACCTCGCACTAGAGGTAGGGGCGGACTGAACCAAACTGTAAATTCTCCACCAGCACCACCACCTGAAGGTGAAGGGGAAAATGAACATAGTCGTGGAGAGGAAAGACAGTCAAATGCGAGAGGAAATGAGAATAGGAACCACCGTGACCCTCCTATCATTATACACTCAGTAGATGCACTAGCCCAACTTGTTGCTACTGTTACTCAAAATCAAGGGCGTGTTAGGGAAGAGAATACTATTGAGCGGGTTCGGATGTTAGGTGGTCAAAGCTTTGATGGTAATGTTGATCCTCTTGGTGCAGAGGCTTGGTTAAGCAAGTTAGAGCGTATCTTTGGAGTTATGGGGTGTATTGATGAGCAGAAGTTGCTTTTTGCTACATTTTTATTGGAGGGTGGAGCATACCACTGGTGGGAGTCAATTCAGCATCGTCATCCATCACAGGAAGTCATTCCTTGGGCTTTGTTCAAAAAGGAGTTTTTTGATCATTACTTTCCTGCTGTGTACAAAGATATCAAGCGTAGTGAGTTATTGAGACTGGTTCAAGGGTCCAGATCAGTGGAGGAGTATGAGAAGAAATTTTTAGAGCTCTCCAGATTTGCTCCTTCTATTGTGGCTGATGAGGAGGAAATGTGTAAAAAGTTTGAAGAAGGATTACGTAGAGAAATCAGAGTTGTACTTGCTACCAACAATTATGATGACTTTGGTAAGTTAGTCCAAGCTGCTACGAAAGTTGAAAGAAATTTGGGAGAGGCTAACCGAGCTGATTCAAGCTATAAACGTCAGCAGAGTTGGCCAGTTGATAGTACTAGCCACCGAAAAAGCAAGAGAGGGGGCAGTTATTCAGCTTATTCTGATAGTTATAAGAGTACTCAGAGACAGGGTCCACCAGAGGGGCAAAAACAAAGTTTTAGACAGGGAGCTATGCAACAATCTGTGGGAAGTAATTCTAGAGATCAGCGGATTAGTAGAAAGGGGAGCAGACAACATGATGATCAATCCAGAATGACTCCATTCCCATTATGTGAGACTTGTGGCAAGCTTCATGAGGGAGAGTGTCGGTTTGGTAGACCTGGTTGTTATCATTATGGTCAGAAAGGACATATCAAGAAATTTTGTCCTACCTTAACTCAAGATAGCAGTTTTGTTCAGAAAGATAGAGGATCAGGAAGGCTTCAAATCGGGACATCTACTTCTTCAGCTAGAAACCAGACGAATACCTCAAGAAATAGTAATAATCAACAGGGTAGTCAGCCAGTTCGACAAGCACGAGTTTTTGCCATGACTCAGCAGCAGGCACAGGCTACACCAGGGGTGGTTACTGGTACGTTAACTATCTTTGGTCGTGAGGCCCACATTTTGATTGATCATGGATCCACCCATTCCTTTGTTTCATGTATGTTTGCTATGTATGCTGATAGAGATTTGAAACTGTTGGAGTGTACTTTAGCAGTAGCCACACCTATTGGGGATTCCATCTTGGTAGGAAATGTTCTTAAGGATTGCGTTGTGAAGGTAGGGAATCATGATCTATTAGCAAACTTAATTCCTTTAGATATCCGAGACTTCGATGTGATATTGGGAATGGATTGGCTTGCAACTCACCATACATCTGTAGATTACTTCAAGAAGGAGGTGGTGTTTAGAAAACCTAAAACACCTGAATTTATTTTCTATGGAGATCGACGAATCCTTTCTACTTGCATAATATCTGCCCTTGAAGCTAAACGATTATTTGAAAAGGGATGTTCAGCCTACCTAGCTCATGTGATTGACACTTCAATGGGTGAAGCAAAGATAGAAGATATTCCTATTGTACAAGATTTCCCAGATGTGTTCCCAGAAGAATTACCCGGCTTACCACCAGATAGGAAGGTTGAATTCACAATCGACTTAGCTCCGGGCACAACTCCTATTTCCATGGCACCATACAGAATGGCTCCAGCAGAGTCAAAAGAGTTAAAAGTTCAATTACAAGAGTTGGTTGATAAGGGGTTTATTAGACCTAGTGTTTCACCATGGGGAGCACCGGTCTTGTTTGTTAAAAAGAAGGATGGAACAATGCGCTTATGCATAGACTACCGACAGTTGAACAAGGTGACAATCCATAACAAGTATCCTCTTCCTCGTATTGATGATTTGTTTGATCAGTTGCAAGGTGCAAGGGTTTTCTCCAGGATAGATTTGCGCTCGGGTTACCATCAACTCAAGATTAGAGAGGTCGATGTACCTAAGACTGCTTTTAGAACTCGTTATGGGCACTATGAATTTCTTGTAATGCCGTTTGGGTTGACTAATGCTCCAGCAGCTTTTATGGACCTCATAAATCGAGTATTTCATCCTTATTTGGATCGCTTTGTTATCGTGTTTATTGATGACATATTGGTGTATTCGCGAGACAAGGAGGAGCATGCAGAACATTTGAAGATAGTTTTGCAGACCTTGAGGGAGAAACAACTTTATGCCAAATTCAGCAAGTGCCAGTTTTGGCTGGACAAAGTTGTGTTTTTAGGACATGTGATATTAGCTAAAGGGGTGTATGTAGATCCTCAGAAGATAGAAGCTATCGTTAAATGGGAGAGACCCACTAATGTAACAGAAGTCAGAAGTTTTCTTGGCTTGACAGGTTATTATAGGAGATTTATTGAGAATTTTTTCAGAATTGTTGTTCCATTAACACGGTTGACTTGTAAGGAGGTGAAGTTTGAGTGGACTGATGCTTGTGAGCAGTGTTTTCAAGAGCTCAACACACGATTAACTTCTGCACCCATACTTACTCTTCCATCCGGTAATGAGGGGTTCGTGATTTACAGTGATGCCTCTAGACAGGGGTTAGGTTGTGTTTTGATGTAACATGGTAAGGTGATAGCTTATGCTTCAAGGCAACTAAAGAAGCATGAACAAAATTATCCCACCCATGACTTAGAATTGGCAGCAATTGTATTTGCACTCAAGACTTGGCGACATTACTTGTATGGGGCAACATGTCAAATTTACACAGATCACAAGAGCATCAAGTATTTATTCACTCAAAAAGAATTGAATCTTAGGCAGAGAAAATGGATTGAGCTTATCAAGGATTATGACTGCACAATTGACTATCACCCAGGTAAAGCAAATATAGTAGCAGATGCGCTCAGCCGAAAGTTCTCGAGCTCTATAGCCTATTTGAGGGTGACATATCTACCTTTATTAATTGAATTGAGGTCTTTGGGAATTGAGTTAACAATTAATGACTCAAGTGTGCTACTAGCCAATTTCCATGTTAGACCTACTTTAATTAATAAAGTTAGAGATGCACAAATACAAGATCCTCAGTTAATGAAATTGATAGAAGAGATGAAGAAAGGCTTACGATCAGACTTTGCGGTTAAAGATGATGGAGCCTTAGTTATGGGAAATAGACTTTGTGTGCCCAATATTGAAGAATTAAAGAAAGAGATTATGGAAGAAGCTCACTTTCCAGCCTATGTAATGCATCCAGGAAGTACTAAGATGTATCGTAATTTGAGAGAACATTATTGGTGGTAAGGTATGAAGCGGGATATTGCAGAATTTGTGTCTCGGTGTTTAGTTTGTCAACAAATCAAAACTGAGCACCAGAAACCTGCGGGACTCTCTTAGCCACTTCCTATCCCTAGATGGAAATGGGAACATATTACTATGGATTTTGTGGTAGGACTTCCACGTACTATGGTTTATCATGATTGTATTTGGGTAGTGGTAGATCGTCTTACGAAATCTGCACACTTTTTACCTGTTAAAGCTACTTATTCATTGAATAGGCTAGCTAGTATTTATGTAGCAGAGATAGTCCATCTTCATGGTGCACCTGTTTCAATAATATCAGATAGACATCCACGTTTCACTTCCAGATTTTGGCCTAGCTTGCAAAAAGCTTTAGGCACAAAATTGAATTTCAGCACAACTTTTCACCCACAAACAGATGGTCAATCTGAGTGTACCATTCAAACTCTTGAAGACATGCTTCGAGCTTGTGTATTAGAGTTTAAAGGCAATTGTGATGTTTATTTGCCTTTAATGGAATTTGCTTATAATAATAGTTACCAATCCAGTATTGAAATGGCACCTTATGAGGCTCTATATGGGCGGAAATGTAGAACACCAATATGTTGGGATGAAGTGGGTGAGAGGAGACTATTGGGACCAGAACTGGTACAGGATACAAATGAAAAGATAGTTATTATTAGAAACAAAATGAAGGCAGCACAAGATCGACAGAAGAGTTATGCTGATAAACGCAAAAGAGATCTAGAGTTTCAGGTAGGAGATAAAGTATTTTTTAAGATATCTCCTTGGAAAGGTGTGCTTCGTTTTGGTAAATGTGGGAAACTAAGTCCACGTTACATTGGGCCTTACGAGATTATAGAGCGTGTGGGCACAGTTGCTTACCGTTTAGCTTTGCCTCCAGAGTTGTCGAAAATACATGATGTGTTTCATGTCTCTATGCTCCGCAAGTACGTGTATGATCCAAGTCATATCCTTCAACAGCAGCCAATTCAATTAAAAGAAGACTTGACTTTTGAAGAAGAACCATTAGAGATCATAGAATGGAAACAGCAAGTACTTCGTGCCAAGACTATTCCATTGGTTAAGCTATGGTGGCGAAATCACTCGAAAGAAGAAGCTACGTGGGAGCGAGAAGACGTTATGCGAGCTCAATACCCACATCTCTTTCTCTGAGGTTAGTAATTTCGAGGACGAAATTTTTTTTAGGAGGGTAGTATTGTAAAGCCCATTTATTTTTTTAACTTAAGCCCAGCCCATTATTTTAACCCAGCCCACAAATTCAATTATTTTCTTTACATTTATATTAAGCATTTAATTGGATTTAATTAGAAAAGAAAAGAGAAAATCTAGAAGGGAAGACAGAGGGAAAAACGTGAGATAGAGAGAGAGGAAAGTAAGAGAAGATTTTGATTTTTTCTAAGGAATTTGAAGATTTTAAGGTAATTTCTTCATCTCTTAGTTTAATTAAATTATATAATTTCAATCTTATCTCTAGATCAATATTGGGAAGAGGTTATTTGATATTTAGAGATGTAATAGAGAGAGAAACTAGAGAGAGAAATGAGATTTTCATGCTTATTTAGGCTTCAATTTCTTGTATTTTGAAGGAATTGAAGTTTTGATGATAATTATGAAAAATTAGGGTTCTATGAACAGTATAGATTTCGAAAATTATAGCATTCTGTTGGATTTGAATCTGATTCTGAAATTTTTATATATTAAAATAGACATCCTAAGGATTTGTTTAAAATTGGATTCACTGAAAAATGTGGAGTATGCAATTTATTATGAATTTTCGAAATTTACTGTTCACCACTGGAAATTCAGTTTTTCTGTAGAAAATTAGTTTTGGGCAAGTTAATTGAGTTATCTAGACGTCTTCAAAAATTATGAAATTTGGGATATGAGTTTGTATATATGTGTAGTTTAAAACTGGAGAGTTTTGTGAATTTATAAATTTAGTACAAATTATCATGTATTTTGGAATAGGGAGAGGTCAGTTCTAGAAATGAATTTACAGAATTTGTGTATCTAGAAAAAATGAAGGATTTGAGGTATCTAATGAGCATATAATGCTATGAAATTTTATATGGTATTAGACATGTATGTGTAGAAGATGTTTATAAAATATTAGACCATTTGGATGAGTAAATTAATTATTAAAATCGGAGAACCAGAATTGTTCTGTTTACGAAGTGTGGAAATAGAGTTAATTAGGAGAATTAGTATGTTATTCGTAAGACTGGGGTTTTGTGCTATTAAAGAATTTTATTTGACTTTTCCCTTAGGTGAGACTACAGTTCCTAATACATACCAGGATGCGAACGCGGAAGGGGTTGCCACGCAAGTTAATCCGCGAGAATAGTGAGTGGGAAAATACTATTTTTACCAACAATTGAACTATAAATTATAAATTTCTATTATTTTTTATAATTGTTAGCAAGACTTTATTATGTTAGTAAATAGATATTCCTTTATTCTAGTATGAAGCATATTTTATAGTTTATCAAATTTTATCTATGCAGTATCGGAAATGATTGTTTAATGTTTTAGAGATTTAAAAGTAAAGAATTGAATTTTTATGTTTTACTAAGATAGTACCCAATTTATTCAGATAGTAAAATTATAGAGGTCTTTGGAACCCATTCAGGCACACATAGAGGTTTTGGGCCGTGTGATCTGGATGTTTAGCCCTTTGGGGGTAGCTCTGCGCATGCGTAAGATCAGTATAGTGATATCTTGGCCTGAGCGATCCTAGCCCCGCCAGGTCATGATCAGTTAGATTAGTTTGGGTACTTGATTAGTGAAACTATAATGACTTAAAAATTTAAATTAAGAAATGAGTTTTATGAGATTTAGAAACTTAATATATTTATCATGTTGAATGTTGAATGCAAGTAGAAATGCTTTAGAAGATTTTTATATTCAAATTTAGATTTTGTGAAAGGCATAGAAATTATTGAAAGAATTGCTTCCTCGTTTTTGTATCTTTTCTAAGTAGTTTTCTTATTAACGTTAGTAAAGCATAATTTTTAATTAATTTATTATTATGATATAGTATTTTATTTTATGCAAATTTTTATCTATTATAATGACTCTATCCCACTCACTGAGGTTATACTCACCCTATTTTCTTTTCTTTAAAAACCCTTTTTTCCCTAGGAGATTGTAGTGTTCAGTCGGAACGCCAATAGCTGCTTGAGGTTGGCCATTTGATGATGTTTTGAGAGCTTTCTTTTTTATATCTTATTGTATTATCGTAGATGGTTTTCTTGCATATATAAATATTTGGTATCGTATATGTATCAAAGATTTGTTTTAGTTTCTTTTAGATATTTTTGTTTATTCAATCATGTTTGAGTTTTTAAACTTATATTAAAATTTTAGTTGTAAACTTTTTGAATCGAAATTAATCATATTTGAGGCCGGAGGGCATATTTTCTTCTAAAGACTGTTTTAGAGATACAATTATTTTAATAGATGGACTTAAGATCCCGAAAAGAAAGTTAGTAATTATATACTTAATTTTGGAAGTGTTGAATTTTATGTACTTGACAGGGGGATTAGTCTAAAATACAAAAGAAACTCTGCCAAATTTTTCGTAAATTAGCATATTTTAAAAAGTTAAATTTTCTTAGTACAGTTTTAGGTACGATTCGCCCGTGTTAGCTAGGGGCGGGTCGTGTCAGATCTACTCAAGGATATGACGGAGACCTTTATGGTAATGAAAAAGTTTTTGAAATAAAGTTCAAAATTATCGCCAAAATGCAATCTAAATCATCAAAACTTTCAGCTAGAAGCCACAACAGTGAGGGAGCAACAAGGTGGTTAAAAGTACACCCAAGTTTATAGTGTTGAAGTCGTGATTTATGCAGTAATGTTGTGACATAATGACATTTAAATTAAATAATTGAACAAATGATATGATACTTTACTTAATAATTTTAAATCAATTTATAAGAATCAGTCTTAACTATTCCAAAAACTTTTTTGACGTCATCAAAACCATTGATAATTTGCTTGTTCAATATAGAATGCACTTTTTACATTAATCTATCATAATATATTCATTGTGATCCAATACTTGCGTTTTGTAATTTGCAAAAAATGCAAAATCATAAATTTGTTGAAATCATAATATATTTGTAGCCACAATATGTTCAAATACCACGAACTTGTAATGTTAAGACTAAAAGTAAACAAAATCAACGATAATTCAATCTCTTGGTTCAATCATGCATGCAAGTCAAGCTGCGCCTCAATCTCTTGGTTTGCCGTTCCTCTTCCTCATCTGATCGCCTTGATACTTTGACTTGTTTTTCTACCTCTTTTGTGAGGTTTAATAACTTAACCCCACACTTTTTCACTTGTATGTTTTCACAATCAACAGTATCGAAATTGAAGGTTACCCTGCCATGGAAACCTTCCTTGTAAATACCAGCCTCTCTACAATACCACTTCACTGGCACATGGGTCCGACAAGGAGTGTACCATAAGATTACATGATCTGACGTCATATTCAAGCCTTTGAAACTACCCAGCCTAAACGGATCAACCCTACTCCTCAGACCGTCAAATTCGTCGGAATGCTCTTCCCTTACCTTACCATCTTTGCTTTCGACGGTGCACTTAAAACGAATTGCTAAACTCCGACAAATAGTATGCGGGTCTCGAAATCTTACAACAACACAAAGCATACGACGGCCTATAAGGTCAGACCACCGTATTTGCTTCGAATTATCTAATGGCAGCTCAATTGTTACAGAAGTTCCCATGCTCTTAAAGTTAAAAAACTCGGGAATTTCATTTCCAGGGTAACAGATATGAGGGTCTACAAAAGACATCTGCCATTGCACCACGGAAATCATTACGGATATATAAATTCTGACACATTTTTAAAACATCATGTAAAGGAGGGAGAGTGAAAGACTGACCTTAATACGACATTTCCGTAGATCAGCTTCAACTTGGGCTTCGAAATCAGGCCCATCCAGTTGGAAATCCAGTAAAGCAGCTGCTAATTGGGCTTGCAAATCAGGCCGAACCAGTAGGAATTTCAGCAAAGCAGCTTCAACTTGGACAATGAAAAAAGGCCCAACCAGTTTGCGGCAGTTGGCAAGGTTGAATTTCTGCTCCAATGAAAAATACGGCAGTGCCTTTAGTGATTTGCAATTGTAAGCTTGCACCTCTACACCCGTTGGAAGCTCGGGTAAGGATAGAAGACTGGTGCAGTCGTTTACAAACAACAGCTGCAACTCAATTAAGTCTTTGATGGTACTTGGAATGAACTTAAATTTGTTTTGACTTAAATATAACCTTTTGAGAGAGGATAACTCGCCGAGATTGTCAGGTAAATGTGTGATTTGACAATCAGATAGATCTAGATAATACAGGGACTTCAAACATGATAAAAGAGGCAATGCAGAATCCACCAGCTCCTGACCACCCTTACATCCCTGTAAGTGTAGCTCACGAAGCTGGTTGCAGTCTACGATGGATGATGGTACTTCTCTTATGGCTGTATAACTAGCGTTAATCACCCGCAAAGATTTCATATGTCCTAAGTCATCTGGCAATCTTTTAAGTTTTGAACAGTTGTGAAGAGACAACGAATATAGACTGCATGAATCTTCGACCAAGCGAAATTCTTCTATTGCAGTTCCATCGAAAAGAACCTCTTTCATGCTACTTGTGATCTTTGGCGCCACCTTGAGATTTGAGCAGCCACATAGAACAACGTATTCAAGTCTTTCAGAATAATGGAGAAGGCTAGCTGGAAGACTCTCAAGCTTTTTGCAATCTGTAAGATCCAGCTTAACAAGCTTATTAAGATACTGGGCATCAGGTGGACCAATTTCAGTCAAACTTGAACAGCCTTTTAAAATCAAGCTCTCAAGATTTGAGTACAGGCATCGGATACTGGTTAGGTTCTTGGAGTGCCTGAGGTCAATTTTTTTTAGATTATCAAATCTCTGCAAAACAGGGAAAGAAAAAAAAGTTATGAACCTAAAAATTAATCATTATAATTTGCTGCAGAAACAAAGTAATGTAAAGAAATATAATACCTGGTTACCATTCCCAAGTTGTTCAATGTTGCTATGAGGCATGATAAGTACAATAAGATCCTCTGGATCAAACATTGATGGCAATGACTTCAGTGGATATCTAAACCACCGTAAGTATCTTAGTTCAGCACAAACAAAGTCGAGGCCTTTGTCAACAGCCACTTTATTATTATTCTCTTCACTGGGAGATGCAGATGAGAAGGTGTCGGGATCTGAGGACAAGGACATCTTTGATGAAGGAAAAATATCTAATATTCTCAGGTCATGCATGTTTGAAAAGGCAGAGGGATGGATCCGCAATATGTTTGGTATGTTAGAAATATCCAAGCGTATGGCTTCAATCTTTCCTGTCCCCTGAAAATTACGAAGTGACAATAAGTTAGTTCCATGCATAAAAACACTGATTTTTAAATCGTTCAGATGTCAAATTATAAACTCATATAACTTTTTTATTTTTTTTACCAAATTCTGACAATAATAATTAATTGTAAATCTCGAAATCTAATGTATCATGGTAATTACTAATTGAGTTGATGTATAAAAATGACAATATATAAATGACTCACCCTGTTGACAGTAAGTACACGTTTGATATCTTTATAATCCCATAACCTGCTACGTTCGCCAGGATTTTTAGATTCTTCATTAACAATTTTCTTACCAAGTTCTTCCAGCAAATCATGCATTAATATTATTTCGTCACCTTGTTGAAAATATGGTCCAGAGAGGAGAGATTTCTCAACAAGAGAACTTATTACAAATTTTGAAATCTTGAATATTTCCATTATTACAAGATCTGCCGAAACATGGTTTAGAAAACATGCAATATCTAGAAATGCACTCTTCTCATCATAATTTAGTTCATCATAACTTAACTTTAACACACCAAGAATTTCTTTCCATTCTATATAAGGCACAATACGTTCCCAACGTGATTTTGGCTTTTTAAATAGCATAGAACCAAAAACTTTAAGAGCTAATGGAACACCTTTGACAAAATTTACCGTTCTTATTGACAGTTCCATGAAATCTTTTGGAGGATTTTCTTGTTGGAAAGCATATCGACTAAAAAGTTGGAGACCTTCGTACTCTTGTAATCCTTTAACCTTATATATTTTGTTGTCCTTTACTCCACAATTTAAAAGTACTTGTTTATCTCTAGATGTTACAATAATTCGACTCCCAGAGCCGAACTTTTCAAAATTTCCGATCAATTCTTCCATTTGTGTGAAGATTGTCACATCATCCAACACCACAAGAATTCTTTTCCGACAAAGCCTCTTTATTGTGGAAGTAGACTCTAAAGTGGCATGTTCGTCCCCTAAGACTTTACAAAGAAATTCTTTTCGCATGCTCCATAATCGACCTGATTCTGATCCTTCCCTAACATTTCTTTGGAAAAAAGTACCATCAAATTTACCTTCGATTTTGTTAAATATTGCAGAAGCAAGGGTCGTCTTGCCTATTCCTCCCATTCCCCAAATTCCTACAGCAAACACTTCTTTCGATTCAATCCATAATAATGATTCAATTTCTTTGATACTCCAGTTTACTCCAACCAGGTCCTTGTTCTCACTTGTGGATGTATGATTCAATCTTTGGACGACTTCTTCAGCAATTTTGTCTACTAACGCGGACTCAGGCCTAGAAAATATGGAACAGATAGTAACATTTAGTTTTAAAAAAATAAAAAAGTGAAAAAATTTTAAAAAATAATAGAAGAATATTAAATTATTTATTTTATTCCCAGAAACGGTATACGAATATAATTCTAAAATTTGTAATTAATAAATTAAATTTTGTGGAAAACAATCAGTTAGGTTGTTGTTGGAATTCCTACAATGAAAATTATGAAAAAAAAAACTAAATCTAAAATTATATCCCTAAGGCGATTTCACAATTTACTAAAAACTGTACTTTTAAAATTAAATAAAATTTTACAATTTAAATGTAGCAAATTTTTAAAAATGTAAACAAAGAAGAAAAAGCTGCGTCAATGTATGAAAAGCAAATAGAAAAAGAGTATCCGGTGAAAAAGAGTTAATCGTAGAAGAGTAGGAGATGAAGATAATACTTACTTTATTTCTTCTGAATGAAAACCTGATAGATCGGCTGCTTCTGTGAGGGCACTCCTCCATCTCTGCACCTTCTCTAACTCATCCTTAAAACGTTCTTCATGCCTTTTAAATGCTTCCCCAAAACTCCCAGATTGCTTCCTTACGTTTGATGGATCTACGTGATAGAACACCGGCAGTACAATCAAACCTTCCTTACAGTCAATGATCTTTGCAAGTTCGTCAAGGCACCATGTAGATGAGGCATAACCTTCTGAGAGGACGATGATGGCGATCTTTGAATCTTCGATTGCTTTCAAAAGTGATTCCGAAATCTTATCTCCCTTTAGGAGATCATAATTATCAATGAATGTTTCAATTCTTCTAACCTCACAGAGATCCTTGTAGAGATGGCTGATAAAATTGTCCCGGGTGTCCTTTCCCCTGAAACTTAGAAAAACCTCATACGTTCTTTCAGAAGTCTTGGAAGAAGGACAAGAACGAGAAGAATTAGAAACAAAATCAGAATCCATCACACTTGATCTCTTGAAGAAAGGCTCCTCAACAATTTTTGCTCAATGTGAGTCGATATAGCAGAACGGCTGAAAACTAAAAGAATTAATAAATCAATCAATCGATAATATCTCGCCTTAGTAATTAATTTTTAACTCTAACGCGTTTCCTTGACGCGTCGTCTTTTGGAAAAAGATGGCACCGAAATCGAAGGTCAATTTCTTGCTTTTTGACTTTGAAATAAGGAGCACACTGTCATCTGCCTTTTACTTAATTTATAGTGCCGAATATATTAGTATTTCAACTTTATATATAGGGAAAATTGAGAAAATAGACAAAATTAGGAACCCTTGTTGAAATTTAGACACGTTCTCAAAAATTTTTATGTCATAGACACTTTCTTGATAAAAAGACCCAATTACCCTTATTTTTCAATTTTTTTCCAAAGGCTTATTTCCGAAACCCATCTCCTGCGAAAAAGAAGACACTCGACACTCGAAAACAACCTATCGAGTCATGTCGAGTTATGTAATATCGAGTGTCGAGTGTTTTCGAGTGGTGAAATGTCGAGTGTCGAGTGTTTTCGAGTGGTGAAATATTCGAGTTTCGAGTGTTGTCGAGTGGTGAAATGTCGAGTTTCGAGTGTTTTCGAGTGGTGAAATGTCGAGTTTCGAGTTTGTCGAGTGGTGAAATGTCGAGTTTCGAGTGTTTTCGAGTGGTGAAATGTCGAGTTTCGAGTGTTTTCGAGTGGTGAAATGTCGAGTTTCGAGTGTTTTCGAGTGGTGAAATGTCGAGTTTCGAGTGTTTTCGAGTGGTGAAATGTCGAGTTTCGAGTGTTTTCGAGTGGTGAAATATCGAGTGTCGAGTTGTGTCGAGTGTCGTCTCCGCGTGATATAATGCTCTAAATATATCCTTACTTTTAATTTCTTTTTAGTCCCCATAGTTTGTAATTTAACAATTTCATCCCCAAAAAGAGTGTCGGATGCAAGTAATCACATGCAAGTAATTTCAAAGGGTATTTTAGTCTTTTTATCAAGAAAGTGTCTATGACATGAAAATTTTTGAGAACGTGTCCATTTTTCAATGAGACCCCCTAATTTTGTCTATTTTCTCAATTTTCCCTTATATATAATACCAAACATTAAGAAGTATACACGTATTCAGTTTAGAAAGAATATTTTCATGCCAATTTTTTTTAAAATTCATCCACGATCATCAGGTCCTTGAAGAGTTGAATCACCAGGATGATTCAAATTACCGATGTGGCCACTTTATCACTGTTTTTTTTTCTTGAAAGAAGAGCCGTGAGTACTCTCTTGCTTTACTGATTTGCTTCCAGCAAAAGCCTAATTGGTAGTCGAGTTTGCGAGAACCATGTTTCTATGGACATTGAATATCACAAAGTGCAATGCTATATATATTAACAATAAGCATAATGTGTTTACAGAAAATACAATTATAAGAAATAGGGAGTCATGTTGTTAGAGTCATTTAATATTTTAAGAACATTATTTTTTAAAATCAAGTGCATTAAATTTGTATTCACTTTGAAAATTTAAGATCCTTCAATACACACATGGAAACAATGCTTAATGAAATTTTCGAAGGAAATTTTCTGAAATCTTATTAATCAATACTTACTGAAATATAGGAATAACAATCTTAACTATTTATAGCTAAGCAAACATACATCCTTCTAAAATGAGTAAACTAAATAAAAATCAAAACCTAATAAAATGCCAATCTTAAAATAACAACGCCTTTTCAACACTCATGAAAAGCCCCTTCCGAAGTAATTTATCTGAATCGCTATAATTTCAAGCTCACCCTTTTCCTAGAAGCATCCCCGTGGAAAAAGGCGGCATCATTTCTCTTTCTGACTAGTAATTTTGCTTCGCCATTTCGCACCGACAACTCTTTTGTCCTTTACTTGTTGTATTGCAACGAAACGTGGAAAAAGGCGGCATCATTTCTCTTTCTGACTAGTAATTTTGCTCCGCAATTTCGCACCGACAACTCTTTTGTCCTTTACTTATTGTATTGCAACGAAATGGGATCTGTTACAATAACCTACCCGAGTGCAATATATACTGTAACGACATCCTGCGCTTTTATTATAATATGAAATCAACTAGTCGAAGGCGTATTTGTTGTTCAATTTTATATTTTTATTTTTAAAATTTGATAATAATATATGAATGATTTTAAAGTTTTTTAAATTATAAAAATAATATATAATTAATATTAATTTAAAACATATCCATAAATATATATGTTTTAGTAAAATATTTTTTGAAAATGAAAACAAATAAATCATTTATTTTTTTCACTAATTCTAACTAATGATTGATTATATCATAAAAGATAATTTTACTCATTATTTATCAAGAATAATTTTTATAGAAAATAAAAATTCTACTTACGCATGATGATCAGTATTAATTTTGTTAAATATATAATTTATATAAGAAAGAAACGCAAAGTAATTTCCTACATTAATAATATTTTTATGTTGTCAAAATTAATATACACATAATCGGGAGTTCTCCCTCTTCTATGGCTCTGCTGCTAATTGACAAAATTTTGAATAATTTTTTATTAATTTTTTAAAAAGATAAATTTAGTAATTTTAAAGAAATATTATACTATTTATAATTAATTTTAAATAATTTAATCAATTATTTAAATAAACATATTTTAGAATATATTAAAAAATGCAATATTATGCTAGTAATTTATTATCTAATTGTCTAAGAAACCAAATTTCCTCCAATAAATCAAGTTAATTCATTTTAGGAAACAAGGTTATCAACAATTCTCCTTTTTTAGATTTTTAATCGAAACAAATGAAAATGATTTTCTTAATTAATTCACTTTCTCTTCCCTAAGAATTCCTAGAACGGAACACCCCCGTCAAGGTTTTGATTTATAATTTATTCGAAGTTTAGAGTAAATTTCTTGGCTATGACAAATTTCCAAATCCTCCGCTTTCCTCGAAGCTTCCTGCACTTTGTCAGCTTTTGAGTTTTGCCTCCTACTTTGCACACTGCTTTTTCACTGACCGCAGCAAGCGTGATATGTCATCTGCAATTTAATGAAAAATCACATATTTCCCCTGAAGTTAGGTCAAATTACCCCTCATTTCAATTTTCGACTGATAATTTAGGGTAAAATGGTGACACAATTCTCCTTTTTTAGATTTTTAATCGAAACAAATGAAAATGATTATCGTAATTAATTCACTTTCTTTCCTCAACGAATTCCTCGAACGGAACACACCCTCCAAGGTTTTAATTTATAATTTATTCGAAGTTTCGAGTTAATTTCTCGGCTTTCACAAATTTCCAACCTTCCGCTTTCTTTGAAGCTTCCTGCACTTTATCACCTTTTGAGTTTTGCCTCCTACTTTACATACTGTTTTTTCACGGATTATTTTTTTTAAATAACTCTTTTTGATTCTTTTTTTAAATATGGCGCATTTCTTGTATTTGAATAAATGTAATCTCTTTTATATATGAAAAGTCGAAATTACTTTTATTAGTTAATATGAAAAGATGAATTACAATACAAACACTCACTCTCCAACTCTCCAACACTCACACCCTAAAATCGCAAATTCAATAATTTCTCATAAAAGGAATATCAAGTCAGTGAGTGAAGGTTAAAATCAAAGAAGTTGATTGTTGAGTCAACATTAAAAAAGTGAAGATAATACTTAAAGCCTTATTCATGGTGTTGATAACAACTGTTATATGAAGTTAGGTTTAGATTTATTCTTTAGATTTGTTTTTTCTATTGTTTATGTTTGATATCTATTAAAGTGGACCATGTTGAAGAAAATTAATTCTTGAAATTGTGGCTTTTGGGTGTAAAAATGTTTTGCACGACTCTTTTCTTCAAATAGTCATGGTGCATGATTCTTTTGTCTAAACAATTGTACTACGTAATGCTTTTCTCCAAACAGTCGTGCTGCGTAATGCTTTTCTCCAAACAGTCGTGCTACATGACTCTTTTATCTAATCAGCCGTGCTGCACGACTCTTTTCTTCAATAAGTCGCATACATAATGCTTTTCTCGAAATAGTCATGTTGTACGACTCTTTTTTCCAATCAGTCGTGCTACATAATACTTGTCTCCAAACAGTCGTGCTGCATGACTCTTTTTATAAAGTAGTTGTACAACTTTTTAAGTTAAGAGAAAATGAGTAATTTGAGATATAATGCATATTTACCTTAATCTTCTCTTATAACATGTTTAATTCCCTAATGAAGCCATTGTTTCAATTTTTACCAATACAAATAATCTTATACATTTTGAATTTGATTTAATTGTATTGTTTTCTATTGGTATTGCAAGTTTCAGTAAATGGATAATGTTCATTTTCCTCTTGTGTATGATGGTGAATAGATGTCGACTGACAGAGAATATTTTTTCAATGGTCGTACAAGCAAAGGTATGACTTTGCCTATGTCAACAACCTATGAAGAGTTAATTCATAAAGTTTCTGAAGTCATCAATAAATTATTAGCAAAAAACACCTTTTTATGCAATATATGTTAAGAGCACATATCCCACTTCTTTCATCAATAGTAGAAAGTGATGATAATTTAAAATATTTCTTAGAAAAAAAACTCAATGTGGACCCTTCGAATAGGATCCTCTTATGTGCAATTGTTGAACCCCGTTCACATGAAATTGATATTGAAAATGGTATGGGTTCGAGGGAGGGTAGTAACCAATTTCCTACCAGTGTTCCCTCAACATATCCAGAAGAACATTGTTATGCAATTCCATCCACTATTAATGAAGATGATGTGCTGGAAGAACCATTAGTTAATAATGATCTTGATGCTAGTCATGTGGATGATTTACAAAGTTTTGATCATGTCCAATCACTAGAATCGCCTTCATGTGACATTTCTCAATCAAATCGTGAAGGTTATCTTTCTAGAGATAATGGCTTTCATCTAATCATGATCTGGAGAGTTATTCAAATTCATTTGCAACTTCTAATGTTGGGTCATCATCTAGACTTTTTGATAGTAACACTGATGTATATGTAAGCACTGTGTTCAAGAATAAGAGGGATTTGTAAAATAAGATTAGTATTTTAGCAGTAAGACGGAATTTTCAGTTTAGGGTAAAACAGTCCAGCAAAACCGTTTACAAGATAGCATGTATAGATGAATTTTGCAAGTGGCAACTTCGTGCTATGAAACTTAAGAATTGTGATCTTTTTAGAATGACAAAGTTTTGTGACGCATATACATGTACTCTTAACAATCTTGAGCGAGATCATCGTCAAGCTACATCAAAGTTAATTGTTATGGATATTCATAAGAAGTATAATGATATTGGAGTAACTTATAGGCCTAATGATATTAGACATGATGTAGCAAAAAATTTTAGAATTCATATTTCTTATGGAAAGGCATGGCGAGCGTGGGAGCATGCGTTAGAGTTGGTTCGGGGTTCACCAGAAGATTTATTCAGGATATTACCAAGATTGTCATATTTTAGAGAAGTATAATCATGGCACTATCACTCATATACATACTGATCCACATGACCATTTCTTATTTTTCTTTTTTGCCTTGGGTGCTTCCATACGTGGCTTTAGAACTTGTATAAAGCCCGTTGTTACTGTAGAAGGGACTTTTTTGAAGGCAAATATAGAGGCACCTTGCTTGTGGCTACATGCATGAATGGTAACAATCAAATTTATCCTTTGGCATTTAGCGTTGTCGATTCCGAAAATGATGCATCGTGGGAATAGTTTTTAGCGAAATTGAAGGATGTTGTTGGTACTATTGAAGATCTTGTGATAATCTCTTATCGTCATAAAAGCATAGGCAAGAGGGTGGGTAAAGCGTTTCCTGATGCTCAACATGGTGCTTATATGTATCATATTTCACAAAACCTTTGGGCTAGATTCAAAGATGTGATTATAAGAGATATTTTCTTTGCAGCCAGCAAAATTTATCGTCAATATGAGTTTGAGGACCTAATGTGACAAATTAATGGGATCAACCACTGTATTGCACATTATCTACACGAAGCTGGGCATGCCAATTGGGCTCGTTCGCATTTTGATGGCAAAAGGTATAGTATTTTGACAACCAATATTGCAGAGTGTCTGAATGGTATTCTCAAGGAAGCATGAGCATTTCCCATTATGAAGCTCGTGGATCATATTATATCAGACGTGTTACAAAAATGGTTTTGTACACGTAGGAAAAAGGCAATTAACATGACAACTCCACTAACAACATTGGCTGAAAAACAATTGAAGAATAGGCACGAGGAAGGCCTTTCTTATAAAGTAGTACCAATTAACCTAACACGAGTTTACTGTTAAAAATAGATATTTAGATGGTCATGTAGACTTGCATGCAAGAACATGTCGCTGCCGAGAATTCCAGGTTGAACAGTTGCCATGCAAACATGTTATTGCAGTGTGTAGAGTTCGTAACTTATCAATCTATAATTTTAGTCATCTCTTTTATAAGTCCGAAGTCCTAGTAGCTGTATATGTGGAGGCTATCTATCCTGTTGGTTCGTCAGAAGAGTGGGACATCCAAGATGAAGTTGAGACGCGTATAATATTACCCCCCATGAAATGTCACGGACAGGGTCGGCAAAAAAAGAATCGAATTTTATCGTTGGATGAAGAAAGGACATTACAAAAATGTGGGAGGTGTGGTGGCACAAGTCATAATCGGAAGACATGTCGTTCGATGAATCTGCTGTCAACCCAAAGAAATCAGGAGGCTCCATCAAATGATACTGGTGTTATACGTTTATTGTCTACATATTGTCCTTATAATGAGTTAATATAGTCACTGTATTTATAACTAACAATTGCTCATTTATTTTTATGATTTTAGGGCATAATATATGATATCGCACATGAAGGTAGAAGAGCTTGGGCGTCGCACATGTCGTGTCATGAATATGATAATAACCAAATGTTGCTACTGCTTATTAAAAGCATTACTTGAAGGAATGGATGTATGTGTTATAATCGTTTAATTGGACATGTTAGTGGTTCATGTTGTTGACTAATGACTTCAATGCTCAAAATTATTATTAAGTCGTTCATGTATACCGGTTAGCCATGTCAATGTAATGCAATTTTATTTCTTTTACATTGTAATTATATATAATATCAATAGAAAATGACAAGAGTAACATCTAAAATAGGACAACTGTATCGCACAATTACACTATGTTCGTGCCTATCCTATCAAGTAACGAGTTGTGGCTTTTCACTCCCCCAAGTCGTGCAGTAGTTATGAACAATATACATATTTGCTCTATTACTTTCCACGACCATGTCCTTATACTTTAAGACCCATTCGTGCATCTAAATGAGTTGTGACATCTTACACAATGTGGTCATGCAGCAAATGAATCGATACATTAGAAAACCATCACTATTTTTTGCACCACTACATGGACAACTCGGACGTGTAAAATTGTTAAGTATAACCATCTCTCGATTGGGTAGTAAATAAAAACTTAGGAAAAACTCCACAATCAATTAGCACGACTAAAGTCATGGTACTTGTAGAACCTGCTCATGCGCGAATTAAAATCGAAAATTTGGCATGACCAGGTCGTGCAACAAAAGTGAAATCGGTTGTGTTGCACGACCTGGTCGTGCAATGAACAAAATCAACTGTAAAACCATTAAGTGTTGCACGACCTAGTCGTGCAGTGAATAAAATCAATTGTAAAACTACTAAGTGTTGCATGACTTGGTCGTGCACAAATTTGACTAGGTCGTGCAACAAAGCGAAATCGGTTCTGTTACACGACTGAGTCGTGCTATCAGTACGACCGAGTCGTGCAGTGAATAAAATTAACTGCCAAACCTGTAAGTATTGGATGACCCAGTCGTGCACAAATACGAAACCAAAAGTTTTGCACGACCTAGTTGTGCTACATTTACGACCTGGTTGTGCAGTAAACGTGAAAATGAAAATTTTGCACGACTTAGTCATGTGTGTTGCATGACGTGGTCGTGCAAAATTGCATATTTAAAATAGTCGTGCAAACAACTTTTTATAGATATCACTATTTTAATCACGATGCTGTCGTACTTTTTTCGTGTAAACCTGACTGAAAATAGAGAAACATTCGAACGATGACTCATCCCTTTCCATATAACACGAATATTTTTCGCATTTGAAGCAATTTCCTTCCAAAGGTTTTGTAAGGGTGAATTGAATTACAGCCAACTGCACATAGAACTAAAAATGCCTAAAATATTGTAAGAAGTTAAAGAATGATGTGTTTAAAATTGTTATTAACAGCATGTAGAGCGTCATAGTAGATATGAATCAAGTGATAAATGTTTTCTCTAACTGGAGATTTCTCATCCGCATATCCATCATATGGCAACTGATTTATTAGTGCCTGCCACTATCAACTGCCATAAGTAAGTAGAAGCCAAAAGACTTAAAAAAACTAGCATATAATTACTAAAATGATACAATTATAATAACTTATACATCGATACAAAGACAATAAAATCAACAAAGGTTATATGAATCTGCAATTACTCATTCCCTTGAATTAAAGACATATATCCAAAAGAGTATTTACAGAGTTTGAGAGGAGTTGCAAGAACATAATGCAGGTTATTTTTCGATGGAGTGTCACCAAACTAAAAAAAAATTCCATTTTGTCATGGTTTGTAAAATGCGAAATGTCAACATGGTGTAGCAACTTATTTCCATGATCTCATATCAAACATATCTACCGCTAACTCCTTCCTATAGTTTTGAGTATGATCTGGATGACGTATATCTTCCATGGACTCATCAGTAATCAGACAACGAAGATACAATATAACAAAAACTCCACAACCTCCACTGTACGAGAAAAAAAATATAATGGTTAGTTGCTTGTTTAAGAAAGGATATTATGATAAAAGAAATAAGTTTAACCATAAATTGGAGTGACACCTTATCTATTATTGGGGAACACCTTGAACTCGAATGACCGATCATGGATCTGCACCACCACCGTTCTTCTCATCAATGGTCTATAGCAATAAAGGAATCATATGTGCATATGGCGCCATTTGACTTTGAAATTCATCATCCATGTATAGATTGTGGTCCGAGTCATATACATCGATTTTGCTTTCTTTCACGTTAACTACTCCCAACACCCAATGAATTCGCCCAACATTTATTGGAATGAAAACCTAAGAAGCGACCAAACATATAAAAGGCAAGTCATGTTTGACATAATCGCAAAACAAGCGTATTCATAGATATGAAGTGGTGCTATATTTTTTTACTCACCCTCTCTGTAAACAACCATGACATGCCTTCAAATTTGCTTTCATCTTTAGCATATTGGATGCATTTGTCATCATTCTCGAACCAAAGTAGTTGTTGTTTTTCAAATAATGAGAATTTTACAGATACGATTTGCTACACATCACACAGGGCAGTTTAGTGAATCAATACACACAATAAATCATGATTTCTTCCTAATCACGTCATTATGATTACATACGTACCTGAAAAAGAAATCCATTATTGCATATAGACCACTTTGATTTGCATATCCGTACCTGATGAACCAAGATGCGGCATCTATGTGCTGTAATCATGAAAATATATTAGTTGAAAGTAGCTTATAGATGACATGCACTAATATGTTGACTTCCATACATACTGAATCAGATAACCAATCTCTAGGTTTGACGATAGTTCTAAAGCACTTCTTGTCACCAAGCACTGGACCTAGTTCAATACTAAAAGAAAAGCAATTTATGAGAACATTAATGTGCTTTTGACACATAAGTAATGGAAGGATGATCCCCACATACAATTTTCCATCATCTTCTTTGTGACGCAGCCAAGTATTCAATTCTTTCAAGGTGTCTTTATCTTTCGGTTTGTGTTTTTTTAATGGATTTGTGTAAGGAGGTCTACAAGATTTTGCATGTGTCATTGGCTGCTTACGCAAGTAAACCTTTTGTCTGTCACTTATAACAGTGACATCTGGTGGGAACATGCATGTGTGGGTAGGAATCTCACATGGTTTGTATGATTCCTCACAAATAACTCCTTCTTGTTTAATAGATGTCGATGTATGGGTAATCTTCTCACGTTTGGGTTCTGAAACTATATTGACAACATCAACATCATGAGTGGCAGTGTATTCGATAGCTGGCTTCCCCAATGTATTTTCATTATGGCATTATCTCAATGGAGTAGTCAATGAGTCATCAAAAACCTGTAATCAATAACATAACATGAGATGCTGAATTTTGTTTCTAGATAACACAAGAAATAAAAGTATTATTGACTGAAAAAGGAGAACTATACTGTTGTCTTGAATCTCCGTATCTAACTTATAGAAATGAAAGGATTTGATGCATTGAGTTCTCTATCTGATCAAGTCATTTGGTGATGTCATCCTCCCTATTATGCTCTGCGGTCCGAAGGTAGCCTGTCTCACCCTCTATGTGGACAATCTTCTCATTCTATAAAACAATCATGGCAAAAGTGAAGTATAAATGTTCTGTAATTAGTAAAACAATAAGGTTAAAAAGCAAATTACGAAATCCTAAATATTACCAATCCAATCGTTCCTCAATACTTGAGTGCATATCCGGTCCATGATGAATGGTATACCCTCCACGAGGTGAAGTGGTAGGTGTATTGTCATTTTCTTTATGAGGCAACGTGGCTCTATCTTCTGTCGTATGCTAATCTTTTGCCCCCTCATCTGAATCGTGTTGAAGTGTAAACCTTGATTTTGTAATCTTTAGTTTTCCGCAATGCAAAAATGTGAAAGTGTATGGTGTGGGGGACTCACCTAGTTGTGCGGGGGAATAAGTTTCAAATTCAACCTATGAAATGTACATAAATCGAAAGGTTATCAAATGTATTATGCATCTTACTTGAAATACAAACATATTTATTTCATAGGTTCATACCTGACTTGGACAGAAAATGATCTCTTGCACCTCCTTGTTGGTGTGGCAACTTCTCGTAATCCACCTAAGAATGAATGCACCCTCTTTTTTCAACTTAATTGCCAGTCTATGATTACATTGGTCAAATGTCTCATAAACCCGCACCTATTACACAGAAAAAAGATGTCATTAGGATATAAGATATTAATTAGGACAACAAAAGGGAAAACGATACAACACGTTTACCTGAAATGCATATGGAAAACCATGTAAGTTATAATGTTCTTTGTGTGTAATCTTCTTCAATTTCTTTGCATTCCACTTGCTAAGTCGATCCTGAATGTTCTTTCTCATGTTGTTTATTGTCATATCAAAGCATTTTTCGCCCCAAGGATATGTATTGAACACATTGATATCATCAAGCAAATGAATATGTTCAATCCTAATTTTAGTTGTTGGTTCCTTGCCCAAAGTGCACATTCTAAGAAATACAACATTGCTAATTTCACTCTTAGCATGTCATCGTTATCGGGGCTTTGTAGGAATGCCGTTTCTAGTTCCCCATGGTTGAACCTAACTCTTCCACCAAGTAGACCATGACATAAGCTTTGCTTTTTATGGACTATCTTTTGTAGATTATAACTTGGAAAATTATCGAACCGTAAGCCCGTAACCAATGCAAACTTTCTCGATGAGAATGTAACCTTCTTTCCATTAACAAGAAAGGTCATACCATCATCGTCACTGTACACTTCCCTCAAAAGCATGTTGTGACAAATGCATGATGAAAATTATATTTGTTGCATGTCTAGAAAATGGCTGAAGCATGAGTCCTTAAACAATTTCATTTGAGTCTTCGAAAGAGTTTCTCGAATGTTGTGTAAAACCTCATTGATCTTTTACTTACAGGCTATCTTTGCATGAAAAAAAATCTATGTCCTTGATTTTGGGCTGCAAGGATGATACCATTTCGTTAATATTGAGTACTGTAATAAGATCAAAGCATAATTATGTATAAGTATTTTGAAAATAGAGGGTGTTCCAACCTACCTCATTAATAATCGTTTCTTCATATGGCCTTTCATCGTCTCTCGGTATCCTTTCTTTTTGTGTCTTTCATTTCTCCCTTGATACCTTGCTTTCTTTCCCTTTCTTCGTTCCCCTCGCAGTGGATACCTTGTTTTTCCTTGTTGAAACAACTCTTCACATATAACAATGTATATCAACAATCTATCCAATGCATAAGCAGATCTCTTTTTTTTTAAAAATGATCATGGCAATAAAGCTATAATCCTATATATGCTTAAGTAAAATTAAATTAAATAAGTAAACAAAAAGAAACAGAGTAATTGTTCACAACCAAATGGAGGGAATTATTTACCTACAACAAGCAAGTAGGAATTTGGATGAAACCCTGTACAGAAGGATTGACCTTCCAATGTGTTAATTCCTCTAACAATCCCTGTACCACATAGGCAACACATAAGATTTTAAGTAATTATTAAAAACTAAAAGTTACAGACATAGTTTTTTCAAAGTTCAAAAACTTCAAAAAAATAATAAAACAGTTAAACATCATGGCAATCAACTTTATTAAGCTCTGCATGTTGAGTGCGTGCAAGGTGAAAAGTGGTTGGACAAGTAAGAAAGTGGAGCATGTAGGCAATCTTAAGAAGCATGAATTTTAGTTCTAAAACTCTAATGAAAAGAGGTGTGAAAGTGCTGCCCAGGTGACATTCATGACTCTCTAATTAAACTAGCATGAAATAAACTAGTTCCAACTCTACGACGCGTGAAGAGTTGTATCTGATCAATTCTCTCCTACTATGACTACCAAACTCTATGTTGTATGTATACATCTCTTAAATATTTAGACCCTAGCTACTCTCCAATCTTAGTCGGCCCATTTCCAAATTGTTCCCTCATGAATTAACACCACTCGAGCAGCCAAACCAATTGAGAAAAGGTAACCACTCACATGGTCTGAAGTAGATTATTTATTTATTATGAGGAAGATTTACCATATACTATAGCAAGGCACAAACAAAAACCAATTTGATTGGAAGATGCTTATTAAACATAACATAATAAGATGGCTATGGTGCCAAAAATGCTGCATGGTACAACTATTGGCAATCAAGAAGCATGTTTAAGAAACAAAAACAATTCTTCTAGGTAATCTTATCACAATATATACATTGTGCTGGTGAGGGTTAAAAAAAATCGAATATAGACAACTATATGCACGCAACTGAGGCAAGCCAAAAACAACACTATCTGATGGCAGGTTAAGGAAATATCAACCAAGATGCCATGCACTAATTTAGAGACAATAAGAAAATACATGACTATCAAGAGTAAATTTTGTATGGAGCCATCCATACAGAATTAGAAATCTATGATTGCCTTGCTTAGTTTAGCTGCATTCATCTTTTGCATCGAAGAGTGTAATTGTTACCACGCATAAAATTTACTTAAAGATGCAATCGAATTATTAGATGTAAAAGAACTTTTCTTTGCGAACATTGTAGAAACTAGCTCCAACCTTTTATTATGTATTGCATGAATGTTGTGTTTGTGTTTTATTGATTATTTTGTGTTTACATCCAATCTTTTTTGTTTGATATAGTATCAATGATTCATCAGTGTACATCTCCAATAAAAGACACTTTTCCATATTAATTTGCTTCCCTATCATGCTCCTAGTTGTATCAAATTACTTTTGACAATTTTATCAGACTACTAACTGCATGCTTCGAACAAAATCTTATTGATAATCATTTCTTAGGATTTAGTTATTTCAATTGACAATCATTTGAATACAAAAATTCGTGGCCAAATCAATGATCTGATGAAAAAATTCTCTTGACTTCACTATTTTTGTTAATCATATGCAAATCTTGGGACCATATAGCTAAATTTTGTGACGATAGCCCTATGATCATGTGAAACACTGTCATTCTTTCACTATTTTTGTTAATCATATGCAAATCTTGGGACAATCATTGTCATTCTTGAACTAAGAATTCTACAATTCTAATAACATATATTTACATAGTCATATATTGAAATAAAAATGCAGCATTTTCGGAAGAGCATAGTCATATACTAGTCAAAATTTTTGGCAACCAGAGCGGTAGATCCGAGATTAGAAGCAGCCACACTAGAAGCGACTTCGATGCGAGTAGCAGTGGAGGCACGGTCTGACGCGACAATGTCCAAAGCTAGTAACATACGAGCAGTGACGATGGTGAGCAAAGATACGACAGATGCGACCACGACGTGACCACAGCGACAAAGCGAGGCGACTGACACGACCATAGCAGCGAAGCGAGGCAAGGGACGTGACCATGATGACCGAGTGAGGCAAGAAGCTTATGACCAAAGCGATTGAGCGACGCGATCGAGATGGCAACACAGCGGTAGAGCAAGGCAGAGTGAGGCGATCAGGATGCGAGGACAGTGGTGGACTGAGGCCAGCTAAACGGCAGAGCAAGGCGAGCGTATCAACACGGCAATAGATCAACAGAGGTGAGTTTGTGAGGGTATGGGTATTTGAATGGACAGGGTGAGAGCCGTGATTCTTTTGTTATTATTTTTATAATTCTTATGGGTATTTTGGTACATTCTTTTCCTAAAAGGGGGTCAATAATAATTATATTTCAAAAGGGGGACACTTTTATGCAATTGGTGGGAGAAGGGTCATTCATTGAAAATTGGGCCTTTTTCACCGACCACAGCCAACGTGATCTGTCATCTGCAATTTAAGGGAAAATGACAGATTCCCCCAGAAGTTAGGTCAAATTACCTTGATTTCAATTTTCGGCTGATAATTTAGGGTAAAATGGTAACATAATTAGAAATATTAAATAAATAAACAAATAATTTGAATATTAACTTTAATTAAATTAATAACTAAAAATAAACAAAAATAAGATTTATAAATATATTTTATTTTCCAATAAAATCAATACAAATAATATAAAAATAAATCAATAGATAAACAAATATATCTTAATAATTCATTTTCACTCTACATAACCAAAACGGTAGCGAATAGCCCAACAGTCAAGGATCCAGAGAAGGCGAATCTGTTCAAAACAGCGGCGTTTCAGCAACCGACGACCGCGTAAAAGCCGGAGGCTTCACGGACGAAGAAGGTGGCGAATGATGAACACTTAAATATGTATGTTTTATAAGAGTTTAATCCATCATATTGCATTAATAGTGTCATTAAATTCCTCAACCTAAGCATATTTGTAGTCTTTACATCTTTAGAATTAATTTTCTCATAATTTCTATTTTGATGTAGGTTTGATAAAATGGGCATAACTTTCTATTTATAGATTAGAATGGTGTAAATCTTAATGTTTTGGAAAGATGATTCAATTATCTACAAGATTGTTTCTCATAGGCTTCATCAAATTCGGGCTCTTAATAGACCAAAAAGGGGCTTGAAGTAAACCCATCTGTAGATTCGACCCAGCCTGACTATGCCTCAGTATTTTGGCCATATCTCTCAAAATACGTATTCAAATTGTGCAAATCAATATTTTCTAGAAATCTGAGACAATTATCTACAACTTTTATGAAGGCATGTGATCCAAATTGTGAATAATTCAGTGCCAAATCGGTGGTCAAACTTGGTGTACCTAATGATCCTAATTGTCAAAGATTTATGCACCTAATATTTGACAATTGTTCCCTTGTAATTTGATAAGTTGCCCCTGAATGTATCTATAAATAGAGGTGCCCTGTGACCATTTGGAACATCTTGGCCTTGGCTGAAACATCTTGTATTGTGTTTTTCTCTCTTGTGTGTTTATGTTATTAATGAATTTCCCTTTTCTTGCAATTTGTTTTCTTTCTTTTATAATGTCTTTCTAATTTCTCTCTTGCTAAGGTGAAAGGGTGAAACCCTTGATATGAGAGTAAGGATTTTATAACCTTTGATATGTACTTAATAATTATAATCTTTTGTTATTTATATGATTAATATTTATTTTCTTAATCAATCTTGACACCACTCGTAAAGTGAAGGTCTTGATCCATTGTCAACAATCCTTAACATATCAAATGTTTGAATCCTTTCTAGACATCGTATGGTTCTTTTTTACCGGCGCAAGTCTAGTTAGGAACCTTGATTTGTTGTAGACATATGGTGATTGACACATTAGATGCTTGAACCCATTTACAAGAAGTGGTATAAATATTGGTAATGTAACAAAATATAATTCATATAACTAAAATAGGTTAATTATCCTTATTTGATATATCAAGGGTGGATCCCCTAACCTTAGCTTTCATTCTTATTGTGTTACTTTCTCTTAGTTGTATTTTTAATTATTCTTATTTATTATTTCTGAATTTGTTCTTTTGATTCCCATGGTTGGTTTTACCTCCTAAATTCCCATGGTTGGTTTTACCACCTTTTAATTGTATTTTACATTTGAATGGTCCGTAATACCGCCTACCATCTTTACATATTTGTTAATATCTTCTTGATTATTCATATCATATTTGCTTAGCTTATAATTTGTAGCGCTAAAATCCTCTTCCTCGTGGATCGACCCCGGTCTCACCGGGTTTATTACTTCGACACTCCTATACTTGGGAGATAATCCTTTTCTGGATGTGTCAAGTTTTTGGCGCCGTTGCCGGGAAAGGAAAAATTTGACGTACAAAATTGTGAGTATTCTCCTTTCTCCTTTCTATTTTTATTTTTCTTGTTTGTGTTCCTCTTTTCTCTCCCCATTTCTATTTTTATTTTTCTTACATGTGCTCATCTTTTCTTTGTCTTTGCATTAATTGGTAGAATTATTTGTAGCCATCATCTTCTTTGAAACACATGCTCATACCCAACCAAGAATATTAATGGATTACATAAGAACTTGTGCACAATCATGCGTAGTCTTTCCTCGTGATACCAAATATTTCAACCATGAACCGGATTTCAGTCAATTCTTACCGCATTTTCATGGCCTAGATGTTGAAAACCCATATTTGCACTTGAGAGAATTTGAAGAATTTTGTAACACATATAGTGACCTAAATTATAGCATAAACATCTTTAGATTAAATCTTTTTCCTTTTTCTCTAAAAGATAAAGCTAAAACATGGCTACAAAATCTTAGGTCAAGAACCTTTAGCTCATGGGATGAAATGCAACAACAATTTCTTGAAGAATTCTTTCCTCCCTATAGAACAAATTCTCTCAAAAGGAAAATTGTCAGTTTCACTCAAAAACAAGGAGAGACCTTTTATCAATGTTAGGATAGGTATAAAGCATTGCTAAATATTTGTCCTCATCATGGTTTGGAAACATGGGAACTAGTTTTAATTTTCTATGAAGGTCTTATACATCAAGCTAGGCAAATGGTAGAATTAATGAGTGATGGAGAATTTGAAGATAAAGAACCTAATGAAGCCATGGATTTCTTAGACTTATTCGCAAAAAATGCCCAAAATTGGAATAATGTTGACACCTATGAGGTGCCAAGAATATCTAGTAGAGGCATTTATAACTTTAAGGAAAATCATGATCTTCATATCAAGGTTGCATCCCTAGCTAAAAGTATCGAGGATTTAGAAATGAGGTCTATGCAAAAAAATGTCTGTCACACTTGTAATTCTAGTGATCACCCAACAGATGATTGCCCAAATGTGCCTACCTTTAGGAAAAGTCTCCATGAACAAACCAATGTTTTAAACACTTTCCAAAGGTCAAATCCTAATCCTTGCTCACAAAAGTTTGGATGGAAAAATAACTTGAATTTTGATTGGAGGAATGACAATCATGCACAATCTTTACAAGTCCCCTTTCAAACACGACAAGATTTTCAAAATTCTCATGATCATGTATATGCTCCTCCTCCTAGAAATGACTTTGAAGAGACATTGTATTCATTCATTATAGAGCGAAAGACTTTTAATAGTCAAATTGCTCAGACTATAGCAAACTTGAATGATGCTCTTGAAAAACTTACATTTAGTACTCATGACAAAGGTGAGTTTCCATCTCAATTGGAGCTAAACTCCATCAATCCTCATGTGAGTAATTCAAGTGGCCAACATCTAGATGAAGATTCGGTAAGTACTCTTCATGATGGTAAGGTTGATCAAGAACATATTCTTAACCCTTATGAAAAAGATGATGAATCAATCTCAAAGGGTAAGGAAGAGGTTAATAAACCTTTACTTAACAAGGAAAAGGCCGAATCCTCACTTATGCCCTCCTGTCATCATGCAAAGGAATTTAATCAAAATTTTGACACTAATGAATTTTTCGAGCATGATGAAAATGAGGAAGCTAATGGGAATAAAATTAATGTGGAAGACTATTTTCAAAATGAGAATTCTTCAACTCTTTCAGAAATCAGGTTAACTAGTTCTTTTGAACTAAGTGTGCAACTAGTACCCATTGCTTCTAAAGAATTTTCATTGCTTGATTTTGTACAGGGTGAAGGAGATTAAGAGTTGGGAGCCATGTTTCGAGAAAAGGCAGGAAAGAACATCCACACTAAAAAATGCATGCCTCAAAGACAAACAAACTCAACTAGTGGTAATCTTTTCCATTCTTACAAATAAAGGAAAAAGAAAGGTACTACCTCAATGACATATTTTTTACCGTAGTAAATTACTTTCGAAGGGAATCCTCTTTAGTATTTTTTTTACCACGATTGATCAAATTTCATCCGTTTGTGCTATATTTTCATTTTTATTTTTTATTTTTGCTATCATTTCTAGTTTGTTTTTATTTTATGTGTGTGTTTGTATTTTATTTTTCGGTTAAGTGGCGAATACGGTACTCCGTGGCTTTTAAGTTCCCTAAAAACTGTTGCTCACCTTGCATCCATTTTCTTTTCTTCCATGGATAACATTCTCTTAAATTTGCACAAACATTTTTCCTCTCTTCCTCAAAATGATTTGCTCAAAATTTACAAAGCTCGCACAGAAAAATTAAGGATGTTGATGTGCAAGGGTATTCCTGCCGATGTAAGATGGTTAATTGAAGCAAAGGTTCGATTTTCTTTTGAGTTTTTAGATAATCTTATTTCTCACATGCCAAGTTTGGGAAAAAGCTCTTACGCCAAAAAGCAAATAGCGAAAAGGTTACAGGTTTGTCACAAATGTGCACGATGGACTTGTAACTAGCGTTGCTGCTCCTTGGGATATTTGTCTAACAATCGAGAGGATAAATTACAGTTCATCAAGAATGGACTGAGTAGGGAGTTCTTGGATGATAGTCGAGTGACTCTTGAGACGCATTCTTGTGGACTTGTGCAACATGAAATCTTGAATTTGTGGACACAATTCCGAGATGAGCAGGAACGTTATAGTCTTGGAAATCTGACTCAAAACGACCTTGTTTGCCAATTTATAAGAAAACTGGATGGGAAGCATATCCCCAACTCATAGAAGGTGTTTAAGCCATTTTTGGACGTAAAACTAGAGGAAGATGTGAGCCACAGTCACAACAACCTGTACATACGCATGCGTGCCATCATTTTTGAATTTTATAGCTGTCCTTTTTGAATTTGTATCTTTTGTTTGACTTATGGTGTCTTATTTCATCATTTTTTTTGAATTTCTATGCATTATTGTCAAATTTTTCAACAAGCAGCCGAGCTACTTATTTAGATGTCATCATTAGCATATATTTTTGCACTCTATAAATAACACATCTCTTGTTCTCTTCTTCACACATAGTTAGAAAGTTGCATAGACATATAGGGAACTTCAAAACGTCAAATCCAAAGGATATGTGTATTCTGTGGATCTCGACCAGGCAAAAGTGAAGAGTTTGTAGAAGTAGCAAATTATCTTGGTAGGCTACTGGCTGAAAGAAAGATTCATGTGGTTTATGGGGGAGGTAGCCTCGGGTTAATGGGTTGCGTATCAACAGCTGCACATGTAGGAGGTAGTCAAGTGTTAGGAGTTATTCCTAAAGCTTTGGCTGTAGAAAACATTGTTGGAAAAACGGTTGGGAAGGAGTTACAGGTCTCCTCTATGCATGAACGCATGGCACATATGCTCATCAATTCAGATGCCTTTATTGCTTTACCAGGTGGCTTTGGCACTCTTGAAGAAATTTTTCAATTTGCCTCTTGGGCCCAACTGAATCTCCATAAAAAACCCATAGGTTTGTTGAATGTTAAAAATTTCTTTGATCCTTTGATAAGTTTTGTTGATGCAGCTGTAGAACAAAATTTTATCTCTCATTCGGCGAGAAAGATCCTTGTTTCTGCCACTACTGCTAGTGAATAAATTGACAAATTAGAAGCATTCGAGTATGAACCTGACCCAGCCATAACTCAAATTAATTGGTCAGGGGGACAAAACAAAAAGTGCAAATTAGATCTGAATCTCCGTTTGTACTTCTTTCTTGTCTTTTGTTTTATTTGTAGCATTTTATTTTATGAGTCTTTTAGGTCATCTCTCTTGAATAACAGCAGCTTCAGGTAATGTCTTTCATACTTTATCTCTCTACATTTAAACATGGAGGATAATGTTTCATTTGGTTGGGGGGGAGGGGGGGGAAGGATAGTAGACATAAGTGTGTCTTAAATTTTCTTTTTCTCGCAAAAAAAAACTAAAAAAAAAAGCGAGTTAGTAATTAGATTTAGAGTGCGGTGTAAGAAGTTCAAATCCTCTTGAAACGCATTCTAAGTCAGGAATGGTAGAGTAAAGAGGGACAGTTTGAACTCTTGAAACACACTTTAACCAATTTGTCATTTTGTTTTGATTTTGCATTTTGAAGACTCATTTTAGCTAACTTGGTATTATTTAGTTTTGATTTTTTAATTTTATGACAACGATGTCTTATTCATTTCACTTTGAATTATTCAAATCTATGAATATCTTATTCATTTCACTTTGAATTATTCAAATCTATCAAGTCTCACAACCTTATCATTTAATAAACTGTGTGCTTATGTACTCGATAAGCAAGTATTCACAAACTTTTCTTCACACACACACATACCTTGATGCATGATTGTGGGTGACGAAATGAAATGTTGTAATATTTGGGTTCTTTTATTTTGTTTAGGATAACAAAAAAAAGAAGAGGAAAGTTCAAAAAAAAAAAAAGAAAGAAAAGTGAAAGAAAAAAAGAAGAGAACGAAGAGCAATTGTGGATAAATTTGGTCTCGTAGCCTCCTTAATTCGAGCAATTAAGCCCGAGGGGTGCCTCAACACCTAATACCCTAAGACTAATTAGTTTGAGAGCTATTGGTCCAAAACTCGTTACATGGACTAAGGAGAAAGCTTAATGGGATCGAACATTGCACTATCCACAAGTTCTAAGCAAAAATAAAGCATCAGTAACCCGAGTCGTTAAGCTCGTAGGGGTGTCTTAACACCTAATGCCCTAAGGCCAACTAGTCTGGGAGTCATTAGCCTAAGGCTCGCTGCATGGGTTAAAGATGCATCCTTTTAAAAAAAGAAAAAAAAGAGAAAAAATTATTATATACATAAATAAAAATGAATGCCCATGCTTAATGTTGTTAGCCTTAACGAATATTGGAACGGATATGGCTTCTTTCCAATAAGCCCCACAGTCATGTATCGACTGGGCACAAAAAGAGGGTTTGTTAATATCTTGACTAAAGGGTACATGACTCATTTAAAAAAAAAAAACTATTGAGAGTTTGTTCGTTTGGATAAATTCAAGGACAGTGCAATAATGACCACCTTGGATGTAAAGTTTTATAAATCACGTCTAAATAATAATGCTTTAATTGTTAGGGACTAGCAATAAGCTGGTTGAGGGGTGTGATTAACACTTAAATATGTATGTTTCATAAGAGTTTAATCTATCATATTGCATTAATAGTGTCATCAAATTCCTCAACTTAAGCATATTTGTAGTCTTTGAATCTTTGAAATTAATTTTCTCATAATTTCTGTTTTGATTTAGGTTCGGTAAAATGGGCATAACTTTCTATTTATAGATCAGAATGGTGAAAATCTTAATGTTTTGGAAAGCTGATTCAATTATCTACAAGATTCTGTCTCACAAGCTTTATCAAATTCAGGCTCTTAATAGACCAAAAATGGGCTTGAAGTGAACCCATCTGTAGATTCGGCCTAGCCTGACTATGCCTCAGTATTTTAACAATATCTCTCAAAATATGTATCCAAATCATGCAAATCAATATGTTCTAGAAAGATGAGACAATTATCTACAACGTTTATGAAGACATGTGATCCAAATTCTGAATAATTCGGTGCCAAATCGGTGGTCAAAATCGGTGCACCTAATGATCCTAATTATCAAAGATTTATGAACCTAATATTTGACAATTGTTTCCTTATAATTTGACAAGTTTGCCCCTGAATGTATCTATAAATAGAGGTGCCTTGTGACCATTTGGAGTATCTTGGCCTTGGCTGGAACATCTGAGCCTTGGCTAGGATCTTGTATTGTATTTTTCTCTCTTTTGTGTTTATGTTATTAATGAATTTCCTTTTTCTTCCAATTTGTTTTCTTTCTTTTATAATGTCTTTCTAATTTCTCTCTTGCAAAGGTAAAAGAGTGAAACCCTTGATATGAGAGTAAGGATTCTATAACCTTTGATATGTACTTAATAATTATAATCTTTTGTTATTTATATGATTTATATTTATTTTTTTAATTAATCTTGACACCACTTGTAAAGTGGAGTCTTAATCTATTGTCGACAATCCTTGGCACATCAAATGCTTGGATCCTTTCTAGACGTCGTATGGTTCTTCCTTATCGACGCAAGTCTAGTTAGGAACCTTGATTTATTGTAGACATATGGTGATTGGCACATTGGATGCTTGAACCCATTTACAAGAAGTGGTATAAATATTGATAATGGAACAAAATATAATTCATATAACTAAAATGGGTTAATTATCCTTATTTGATATATCAAGGACGGATCCCCTAACCTTAGCTTTCATTCTTATTGTGTTACTTTCTCTTAGTTGTATTTTTAATTATTCTTATTTATTGTTTATGAATTTGTTCTTTTGATTGCTATGGAAGGTTTTACCTCCTAAATTCCCATAGTTGGTTTTACCACCTTTTAATTGTATTTTACATTTGAATGGTCCGTAATACCACCTACCATCTTTACATATTTGTTAATATCTTCTTGATTATTCATATCATATTTGCTTAGCTTATAATTTGTAGCGCTAAAATCCCCTTCGTCGTGGATCGACCTCGGTCTCACCGGGTTTATTACTTCGACACTTCTATACTTGGGAGATAATCCTTTTTTGGATGTGTCAGCGAAGATAATGACAGAGTAGGAGTTGGAGATTACGCTGTAGTGGAAACAATGAGGACGGCCAGGTAGATGGAAGAGAGAAGGGATTTGTGCGAGAAAGCCATTGCAGAGCTCTTGAAGTAAATGGAGAATAAAGTGAGATATTGTAGTTTTGACTTTGATGATGCTGACATTTTATGAGAGCACGCAACTGAAACTGAAGGCAAACAAAAGAGTGCCCCTGTATTGACGCTTAGAGATGTGGCACTATAACAAAAATTTCACCAAGATTTGGACTCTCTCTGCTTCTAATTTTCCTCATTTCCAGTAAGATTTGGATTTTGTAGCAGATCCTTGATTGGTTTTGGGGGTCAAAGAAATTGACGAAGAAGGACGAGGAGGAGGCAATTGCTTCTTCTGCAACTTTTTGGAAGAGTGATAAGGCTTCTTAGGTGTGGTTTCTGCCATCAAAGGGACTGCAAGGAAGTTTCTGTATAGGTTTCAGCTATTGTTGCTACTATTGGGAACGGTGGAGATAAGAAGGTGGGTTTTTTTTTTTTTTTTTACACCATCGCTTGCAAGAGGGGAAGAAAAAGATGAAGAGGTTTTTTATAAGATTTATTTTGCTATTCAAGAATTTATTATTATTTTCATTATTAAAATAAAGGTAATATAGGAATTTCATTACATTTTCCTCCTTGAGATTAAGTGAAATCAGGGGATAATTTGTAATATTGAAAAACACGAGAGAAGTCCTATTCTCAGAGGGGAAATTGTATTTTGCCATTAAATTTCAGGGAAATTTTGAGATTATTCTTCTTTTAAAAATCATCACTTATCCCCTATGAAATATCAATATAAATTAAAAATAAAAATAAATAAATGAGAATAAATTAGATGATATGATTATTATTTATCTATTAATATTTTATCAACTTATATTAAAAAAAGTAATTATAGATGAGTTATAAGTATAATATTACTTTTGAATTTAAGATCTTTCAATGCAACACATGAAAATAATGATTATTTAAATTTTAAAAGAAAAATTTCCACTGAAAATTTTTTGAAATCTTATTAATTTATACTTGTTCAAATAAAGGAATTATAACCGTAGTTATAGGTACCTAAAAATATGAAATTAAATAAAAATCAAATCCTAATAAAATTTGAATCTTAAAATAACTAGATTCTTAAAACCAGAAAAAAATAACAAACTAGCCTTCATATTTTAGAAATTATCAAGAGTGTGTCAACTATTGCGCTTTTTGTCACTAGTCATCCGATTAGGTGCAAAAATTCATCAATGACATCCCAAACAAGAAAAGACGTTAGTTTTATAGGACAATACAATAATAATTACGTAATTTGGTTGTCTTCATCATGGAAATGGCTTGGCTACAGCAGCTGTACCTATACAGTTATTGTTTACTTTGTATAAAAATCATAAATAGATATATAAAAGCTATAAACAAGTAAATAAAAATTTTATATAAAAAAGTAGTAAATGAAAATTATATAAAAGTTGTATTTACGATTTTTACTTATTCGTTTACAACTTTTATACATCCGTTTACGACTTTTATACAAAATAAACGATAGTTGTATAGGTACAGCTATTGTATTGTAGCTCAACTCCTTCATCGTTAATAGTTAACTTTGCCTCTCTTTCCCTTGAACCAAACTTTTTGGGGTGATTCAGGAAGCTACAATTGGGGTCATTAATCGTAAGGTTGGCAATGGGGCGAGGTGGGGCGGGTCCGGGGCTGCAGGTTTCTAGCCCCGCCCTGCTCAACTATTTTTTGCCCTACCCCGCCCCATTACCCCTATGTAGGGCAGGGTGGGCGGGACAAAAAAAATTTGAGTGGATCTCGCCCCGCCCCTAAACATTTACATTTTTATAATTACACCCCTATAATATTTACATATTTGCAAATAACTCCATTCTTAATTTTTCATCATATTATTTATAATTATGATTATTTTTTAACAATAATAAAAACAATATATCTTCAAACTAAAATCAAAATGACTGTGTATTATCATTTGATTTTGATAGTAATAATGTTACATACCCTATTGACTATTAGAAATAATGTTAAAAGTTTATTATTGCTTGTAAACTAATTAATTGATAAATTTTCAAATAGTTGATAATACAATTAAATTCAATATAATAATACTAATAATATGATTGGCATATACCAATTAGTTAACATTATATATATTTATGAAACATTAATAATTTAATTAATTAATTTAAATTAAGATAAATCATATATTTAAGGTTACAAGATTATTTTTATCATATTTCTATTTACATATATAGAAAATAATATATTAATTATATTAAAGGTATACATTTTGAAAATAATATTGTTAATATTACAAAAATTTAATTATTACTTATTAATCTATATCAAGATTGTATAAATTATACAAATTTAATTACCAGTATTGAGCAATTGAGATCTGTCGAATATCAAACACTCGACATATTGGATGATAATGAAAACAATTTTGTCGAGTGTCAGATACATCATCCGAAGAGTTTACAGTATCAGATTTTGCATCCAACACTTGACATGTCGGATGAAAGCTAGTGTCGGGACACTCAATGTGTTCGAAAATAGACTGATATCTAGCGTCGATTGTGAATCTGACACAATCGACATGTAAGTCTCGAGTGTCGAGTGTCAAAAATAGACTAATTGTGTTCATTTTTTCAAATTTTTAAGTATATATGTCGGTTTCCATGTATTCGACACTCGATATATCGGATGAAAACTAGTATCGAGTGTCGGATGATGTATCCGACACTCGATGTCTTCAAAAATAGACTGATATCGAGTATCGATTGTAAATCTGACACGACTCAATAAGTCTCGAGTGTCGAAAATAGTGTAATTGTGTCCATTTTTTCAATTTTTCACGTATATATGTCGGTTTTAACGTATCTGACACTCGACATGTCAGATGAAAGCTAGTGTCGAGTGTCAGATGATGCATCTGACACTCGATATCTTCGAAAATAGACTGATATCGAGTGTCGATTGTGAATTTGATACGACTCGACACGACTCGACATGTAAGTCTCGTGTGTCAAGTGTCGAAAATAGAGTAATTGTGTCCATTTTTCCAATTTTTCACATATATATGTCGGTTTTCACGTATCCGACACTCGAGATGTCGGATGAAAGCTAGTGTCGAGTGTCGGATGATGTTGCACACATATATGGCTTAGTTTTTAGGAGATAAGTTATAAATTAATATTTTGTTCATATAGTCTAATAAAATTCATGGGATTCTAAAATATTATAATTTATCATAATCACCCCTAAAAATTATTGTAAGTTCAAATACTTTATTTTTTTTCATATATATCCCAATACTGTGCAGGGCAGGGCGGGGCGGGGTGGGGCGGGTCAAACGGGGCTGGAGGCTGGACCTGGGCCCGGACCCTCCCCGAACGGGTCCATACTTTAAGAGACCCAAACCCCCCCTAAATTAAAAAAAAAAAAGGGTCAAGACCCGCCTCTAAAATACGGGTTACACCGGGGCCCCGGACTCGGCAGGTCATTTTGTCATCCCTAATTAATCATGAATAGGATTATGATCTTGGAAGCTAGCTACAGTTTGGGATTGTAAACCGTGAGTATAGATCGTGTACCCGTAGGAGTTCTTCTCTGTTAGTCTTTCCTTGGGGCATAAATCAAAGATTGGTGTTATCTTGTCGGTATGCATAGGGAGGCTATAAGGTTAAAACCTTGTTGTTGCAGTTGATATTCTTGTATTTCTCCATTATTGTTGATTGAAATAAAATTATTGCTAAGATCACCAAAGTTGACGTACATTTAATTGGCCAAACCACTATAAATCCGGTGTTCCTATCTTCTTTTTCTTCTCGTTTGATTTCTTGCTTATGGTTTCATCATAATTTTGTCAATATCTCGGATTGAATGCTTCCGCGAAAGGCACAAAATTTACAACAATTTTAGAAGTATGCTTCGTAGAATTTGAGTTTTATTATTTAAAGTAGTTCTATTTAGCCCCCATTTTTTATTTCACTAGCCTCCATCTCAAAATTAACTAAGGACACAATTATAATAAAAGTATAATAACAGTAATGCTATACATATAAAATCGGTATCCAACTTTGTATATTAAATGAGGTGGCTACTGACATATCGACATAAGTTGCATCTCTTTCAATCAATTGATTAACTGTATTTATTGAACCCTTTTTACACCTTCCATTGACATAACTCATCTTCTTCTCAAGTCCTGTGCTTTCCTGCAACTTAATTTAGTGATTTCCTTAAAACTCATTCTCTATTTAATTAGGTGCTTCCCCTATAACTCAATCTTATGATTGGCCTACAACTCATCAGCTATTCAACTATTTAGAGTACCGGAATAAACAAGAGTACAGTTAACCGATTAGTGCAATTAAGTTACGAAATCTGGGAAGTGGACTCAAAGTATAATATCATTAAAGATTGTGAAAGGTTTGATTAGATGTTAATAGGTTGCAGGCAGCTCCAGCTTATAACCAACTATCTTGAAGATTGGTAGCTGCTACAAGGTTTGGCAAAGCCCAAGCAGGTTGCTGGTGGCCTTAGGCCTCGTATATGCAACCAATTTATTCATTATTTTTTTAATTTGCTTATTTAATGTTTTTAATGTATTAATTTGTTTTTCTATCCTTTCAGATTTTAATTATTTAAAATGTGTTCTATCTGTAGCTTTGATTCATATAATATTTATTTGGACACAATGTTATAAAAGTTTCAATTGTTGTCAATTAAATTTTAATATTTTATTGGGTACAGAAGTTAAACTTTTAAAATTGTTTGAGGCATTTATTTTTGAGCTTTAGAATGTATTTTAATTTCAATAATCTCAATTTTCTAATTAATTTTTTAAAGATGTTAATTTCAATATTTATGCATTAATTATTTTTAATAACAAAGAACTAAATTTTTAATCTCTTTATATTGGTAAACTTAGATATCTTAAGGCTGTGTGCTTTTATGTTTTGTACCCAATATTTTATGTTTCCAACTCATTGGAATTCGGGGGATACTTATCCTTTTTTGTTTCCAATTTTTATTTTCATAAAACCAACATATTTTCGTTTCTATCCCTAAATTTGTCCCTAAAAACATAAACATTATGCTGCCCTTTTATTACTGTTTACTATGCTTAACAATTCAAATATAATTCCCCATTCTCTCTCTCCATTTTCTGTAGCACATTTCGTCTTCTCTCGACTGGACCACATCTCTTTCTTCTACTCTCAAGCTGATCTCAACCTTCATTCACCATGGCCATGGAATTAACCTCGTAGATCGTTATTGTGTAGGGTAAGAGGCCATATTGTAGTAGTTTTTTCACCTCTTAGTTGCCTTTTTTGTGTGTTTACTGTCCATTTTGCAGGACGCCATAGATCTACTTTTAGCTCTATTTTTTGATTTTTTTTTTGTGTTTCATTTTCCGTAACTGCTGCTACATCTAGTGTTTAACACATATACCACTTGTTTTGTGACACATCTGAGAAGCATCACAACTAGGAACATGTAAACAGTAGCTTGGGAGACTGCGGCTTAAGCCTTGACAAAAGAAGCAAAATAAATAAAAAAAATAAAATTAATATTAGTTATCTTCGACATCTTTATCAGATTGTCGATAACTTGTTGCTCTACAAGACTAGGCCAGTCATCCCACTTGTGTTGCCATGCTTTGATTATAAAGAGTGAAGTTGAATTCGCCATTTATTTAAATTAAGAAACAAACAAAAAAGTTTTTACAAAATACAATAAATAGAAAATTAGTAGAGAATACTTTGTTAAGTTAATATTTACGAACTTCATCCATCGGTAGGGATGGGCATTTTTAACCGACCCGATTTGGGTACAGTCGGGTATATATTTATATAAACCCGATTTCGAGTATAAATATCAAGACTCGATGAGTATCGGGTATACACTTCAAAACCCGATCAACCCGACCCGAAATTATTTAGGTTAAAATTTTTAATTTTACCACGTGTCTCCTTCCTATTAGCCATATAAAACATGTTTCTTTATATCCTGCTACACTGGATTACTAATATAAATATAAACTTTTATCCCTATCTCATTCCTAACCCTAGCCACCCCTCTCTAAGCCCATTTCTTCTTCTCTCTCTCAAATTGGTTTTTCTTCCTCTCTCTCAAATCTGCAAAATCGAATCTCCACAGTCCACTCACAACCATGGTTTCCTCTCCACTTGCAACCATGCCTATTGTCACCATTACTGTCATCACCACTCGTAGTGCAACTAGGCCTTTGAGATGCAATCAAATGATTATCTAAGATGTTAGCTTCATCAATGGCCATCAAAATTGATAGAGTAGGTCGTGATTGGAGGCAATAAGAGGGCATTGGAGTGAGTAAAGATCAAGGACATCCATGACAGATGAGATGATGTTGGGTGATGGGATTTGGTGGAAGATGCAGTAGACATGAGGTTTGATTTGGAGTAGAGTGATTATGTTATTCTAGAAACAGTCAGTGCGGGAGAAATTTTCGAAATTTTATGACATTGCCTTTTATCTAGTTTTTTAAGTTTTGATATTTGTATTGAATTTCTATGGAAATAATTTTGGAAGCAGATTTTTCTGTCATCTTTTATAATATTTATTTTCTTTTTTCTTTTTTTAACTACTTGAAGTATTAATTTGTATTTAATGGCTTTGTATGTCATTATAATTGAGATTAATTTGTGAATTAAATTTGATTAGATTGATGAACATGTATCATAGATCAATGTTAGGATTCTTTTCATCTTCAGATTCAACTTATTGTTTAGCTGATCTGTATAAATTAGACAAACCAATGAAACCCGAATAACCCGATTACCCGGCCTGAATCGATAAAGATTGGGTAGCGTTAGTTCCTATATATTTTTTACCCTATTTCGGATAGATTTTACATTACCTGAATAGGTGTTGGGTTGAGTCAGGTCGGGTCTAAACCCAACCTGACTTGATCGATGCCCACCCCTATCCGTGGGCATTCATATAGAATTGTAGAACTTTTGCATTTGAGTCTATTGACACATCTGAAAAAGGATTCTCTCTCAAGTATAGGAGTGTCGAAGTAATAAACTCGGTGAGACCGGCGTCGATCCACGAGGAGCGCTACAAATTATAAGCTAATCAAATATGATATGGATGATTCAAAGAGATGATGAGATAATATAAATAAACGTAAAGATGGTAGATGGTATTACCGACCATTCAAATATAAAACAAAAAGCAAAAGGAGGTGATACCTTCCATGGAAATAGGTGGTAAAACCAACCATAGTAAATTAAAGAACAAGGTCATAAACAATAAATGAGAATAATAAAAATACAAAAATAAGAGAAATTAATACAATAATAATGAAAGCTAAGGTTAGGGGATCCACTCTTGATATTTCAAATAAGGATAAACAACCCATCTTAGTTATATGAATTATATTTGCTTCGTTACAAATATTTATACCACTTCTTGTAAATGGGTTCAAGCATCCAATGTGTCAATCATCATATGTCTACAACAAATCAAGGTTCCTTACTAGACTTGTGTTGGTAGGGAAGAACCATACGATGTCTAGAAAGGACCCAAGCATTTGATGTGTCAAGGATTGTCGACAATGGATCAAGACCTCCACTTTACGAGTGGTGTCAAGATTAATTAAGAAAATAAATATAAATCATATAAAATAAATAACAAAAGATTATGATCATTAAGCACATACCAAAGGGTTAGAGAATCCTTATTCTCACATTAGGGTTTCACCCTTTCACCTTAGCAAGAGGGAAATTAGAAAGACATTATAAGAGAAAGAAAATAAAATGCAAGAAAAAAGAAATTCATTGATAACATAAACACACAAACACAATACAAGATCCTAGCCAAAGCCAAAATGTTCCAGCCAAGGTCAAGATGTTCCAAATGGTTACAAGGCACCTCTATTTATAGATACATCCAGGGGCAAACTTGTCAAATTACAAAGGAACCATTGTCAAATATTAGGTGAACAAATCTTTGACAATTGGGATCATTAGGTGCACCAACTTTGACCACCGATTTTGGCATCTAAATATTGAGAATTTTGATTACATGTCTTCATGAAAGTTGAAGATAATTATCTCAGCTTTCTATAACATATTGATTTGCATGATTTAGATACGTATTTTGAGAGATACAATCAAAATACTAAGGCATGGTCAGGCTGGGCCAAATCTGCAGATGGGTTCATTTCAAGCCCATTTTTGGTCTACTAAAAGCCCGAATTTGTGATGCTTGTGAAGCACAATCTTGTAGATAATTGAATCAAATTTTCAAAACATTAAGATTTGCACCATTCTAATCTATAAATAGAAAGTTATGCCCATTTTACCGAACCTACATCAAAATAGAAATTATGAGAAAATTAATTCTAAAGATGCAAACACTACAAATATGCTTAAGTTGAGGAATTTAATGACGCTATTAATGCAATATGATAGATTAAACTCTTATAAAACATACATATTTGAGTGCTCATCACACCTCCAACCAGCTTATTGCTAGTCCCTAGTAATTAAAGCGTTATTATTTAGAAGTGATTTATAGAATTTTACATCCAAGGTGGTCAATTATTGCACTCTCTTTGATTTTATCCAAATAAACAAACTCTCAATGGATTTTTTTTTATGACTCATGTACCCTTTAGTCAAGATATTGACAAACCTTCTTTTTGTGCTCAGTTGACACATGACTATGGGGCTTATTAGAAAGAAGTCATGTCGATTCCAATATTCGTTAAGGCTAACAACATTAGGCAGGGGCATTCATTTTTTATTTATGTATATATATAGAATAATTTTTTCTTTTTTTCGTTTTTTTTGAAAGAATGCATCTTTAACCCATTTAGCGAGCCTTAGGCTAATGACTCCCAGACCAGTTGGCCTTAGGGCATTAGGTGTTAAGACACCCCTACGAGCATAACGACTCGGGTTGCAGATGCTTTATTTTTTCTTAGAATTTGTGGATAGTGCAATGTTCAATCCCATTAAGTTTTCTCCTTAATCCATGTAACGAGCTTTGGGCCAATAGCTCCCAAACCAGTTGGTCTTAGGGTATTAGGTGTTGAGGCACCCCTCGGGCTTAATTGCTCGAATTAAGGAGGCTACGAAATCAAACTTATCCATAATTGCTCTTCTTTCTCTTCTTTTTTTTTTCACTTTTTTTTGAACTTTCCCCTTCTTTTTGTTGTTATCCTAAACAAAACAAAAGAACTCAAATATTACAATATTTCATTTCGCCACCCACAATCATGCATTAAGGTATGTGTGTGTGTGTGAAGAAAAGTTTGTGAATACTTGCTTATCGAGTACATAAGCACACAGTTTATGATAAGGTTGTGAGAGTTCATAGATTTGAATAATTCAAAGCGAAATGAATAAGACCTCCTTGCTATAAAATTCAAAAATCAAAACTAAATAATATGAGTTTTCAAAAGTGCAAAATCAAAACAAAATGACAAATTGGTTAGAATGGGTTTCTAGAGTTCAAACTAGCCCTCTTTACTCTACCGTTCCTTACCCAGAATGTGTCTCAAGAGGATTTGAACTCCTTACACCATACTCTGAATCTAATAACTAACTGTTTTTTTTTTTGTAAGGAAAAGAAAACTAAAGACATACTTATGTCTACTATCTTTCCCCCCCAACCAAATGAAACATTGTCCTCAATGTTTAAATATAGAGAGATAAAGTATAGGAGACATTACCTGAAGCTGTTGTTATTCGAGAGAGATAACCTGAAAGACTCATAAAATAAAATGCTACAAACAAAACAAGAGACAAGAAAGAATTACAAATGAAGATTCAGATCTAATTTGCACTTTCTGTTTTACCCTCCTGACCAATTAATTTGAGTTATGGCTGGGTCAAGTTCATACTCGAATGCTTGTAACTTGTCAAGTAGTTCACTAGCAGTAGTGGCAGAAACAAGGATCTTTCTCGTCGAATGAGAGATAAAATTTTGTTCCACAGTTGCATCAACAAAACTTATCAATGAAGCAAAGAAATTTTTAACATTCAACAAACCTATGGGTTTTTTATGGAGATTCAGTTGGGCCCAAAAGGCAATTTGAAAAATTTCTTCAAGAGTACCAAAGCCACCTAGTAGAGCAATAAAGGCATCTGAATTGATAAGTATATGTACCATGCGTTCATGCATAGAGGAGACCTGTAACTCCTTCTCAACTGTTTTTCCAACGATGCTTTCTACAGTCAAAGCTTTAGGAATAACTCCTAAAACTTGAGTACCTCCTACATGTGCAGTTGTTGACACACAACTTATTAACCTGATGCTACCTCCCCCATACACCACATGAATCTTTCTTTCAGCCAGTAGCCTACCAAGATAATTTGCTACTTCTACAAACTCTTCACTTTTACCCGGTCGAGATCCACAAAATACACATATCCTTTGGATTCGACGTTTTGAAGTTCCTTCCATGTCTATGCAACTCTCTAACTATGTGTGAAGAAGAGAACAAGAGATGTGGTATTTATGGAGTGCAAAAAGATATGCTAATGATGACATCTAGATAGGTAGCTCGGCTGCTTGTTAAAAAATTTAACAATAATGCATAGAAATTCAAAAAAATGATGAAATAAAACATCATAAGTCAAACAAAAGATGCAAATTCAAAAAGGACAGCTATAAGACATTAAAATTCAAAAATGATGGCACGCATGCATATGTACAGGTAGTTATGATAGATTAAACAGTTTTTAGGGAACTGAAAAACCGACTTTAAAAGTCACGGAGTACCGTATCCGTCACTTGACCGGGAAAAATCAATCCTTAAAAAGGATCGACTAAAGCAATGGACTCTTCAGTTTGATCAAAATTTTCAAAGAATGGTTTTAACCGTTGTCCATTGACTTTGAAAATATTATCATTCTTTGGGTTCTCAATTTCAACAGCTCCATGAGCGAAAAACATTTTTAACAATGAAAGGCCCAATCCAATGAGACTGAAGTTTACTAGGAAACAAATGCAATCTTGAATCATACAAAAGAACTTTTTGTGAAGGTTCAAAAGATTTTCTAACAATGAATTTGTCATGAAAAACCTTCATTTTTTCTTTGTAGATTTTAGAATTTTCATAAGCCTCATTCCTGATTTCTTCAAGTTTGCTCAGTTGGAGTTTACGTAACTTACAAGCATCATTTAAATTTGTGTTAAATGTTTTAATGGCCCAATAAGCTTTATGCTCAATTTCCACTGGCAAGTGACAAGGTTTTCCATAGAGTAATCTATAGGGAGACATTCCCAATGATATTTTGAAAGCAGTATGGTAAGTCCAAAGTGCATCATTAAGTCTTAAAGACCAATCTTTAGGATTTGGGTTAACCGATTTTTATAAGATCTCTTTTATCTCCCTATTAGGTAATTCAACTTGTCCACTTGTTTGCAGGTGATAAGGTGTAGAAATTTTATGGGTTATTCTATATTTCTTTATTAAAGTTTCAAATGGTTTGTTGCAAAAATGTGTACCCCCATCACTAATAATGGCCCGAAGAATTCCAAATCTACACAAGATATTCTCTTTCAAGAATTTGATAACTATTTTGTGATCATCGTTTCGACATGGAATTGCCTTGACCCATTTTGAAACATAGTCTACTGCAACAAGAATGTATACAAAATCAAATGATGGTAGAAAAGGTCCCATAAAATCAATACCCCAACGGTCAAAGATTTCAACAACAAGAATGGGATTCAAAGGCATCATGTTTCATTTTGAAATAGATCCCAATTTTTGATAATTTTCACAAGTTTTGCAAAATGCATATGTATCTTTAAATAAAGTGGGCCAATAAAATCCACATTGCAAGATTTTAGCAGCTGTTTTTCTAGATGAAAAATGTCGTCCACATGCTTCGGAATGACAAAAATTAATGACACTACTTACCTCATTGTCAGGTATGCATCTTCTAATTATTTGGTCTGGATAATATTTGAACAGATATGGGTCGTCCCAATAAAACTTTTTCACCTCGGTCAAAAACTTTCTTTTGTCTTACGCATTCCAATGAGGTGGCATTTTTCCTGTTACAAGGAAATTTACAATGTTAGCAAACCAAAGTACAACAACAACAGAAAATAAAAATTCATTAGGAAAAGAATCATTGATAGGTGAAGTTTCAATTAATGTCTCTGTCGTTAATCTTAATAGATGGTCTGCAATGACATTTTTGGCTCCTTTCTTATCCTTTATTGTGATGTTGAATTCTTGGAGCAATAAATCTACCGTATCAATCTAGGTTTTGCATCCTATTTAGACATTAAATATCTCACAGCTGCATGGTCAGTGTAAACAATTGTTGGAGAACCAATTAAATAAGATCGAAATTTGTCTAATACGAATACTACTGCAAGTAGTTCTTTTTCAGTTGTTGTATAATTCATTTGTGCATCATTTGAAGTCCTACTTGCATAGTATATCATATAAGGCTTACCTTCTTTTCTTTGTCCTAAAACAGCACCAACGGCATAATCACTTGCATCACACATCAATTCAAAAGGCAAGGACCAATCGGGAGATTGCATGATTGGAGCAGTTGTCAAAAGTCCAATTAACTTATCAAAGGCATTTTGACATTCTTGAGTCTATTCAAAAGAAGTATCTTTTATTAAGAGGTTACAAAGAGGTTTTGATATAGCACTGAAGTTTCTTATGAACCTCCTATAAAATCCAGTATGCCCTGAGAATGAACGGACCTCTTTAACTGTTTTAGGTGAAGGTAAATGGGAAATTAATTCCACTTTTGCTTTGTCTACTTCGATTCCCTTTGAAGACACCACATGACCCAAGACAATTCCTGAAGTGACCATATAATGACATTTTTCTCAATTCAAAATAAGACCTTTCTCTACACACCTTTTTAGGACTTTTTCTATGTTTTCAAGGCAATTATCAAAAGAATTTTCAAAGACAGTAAATCATCCATGAAAACTTTAAACAATGCTCAACCATGTCACTAAAAATGCTTAACATGCATCTTTGAAAGGTAACTGGAGCATTACAAAGTCCAAAGGGCATCCTTCTAAATGCAAAAGTGCCAAAGGGGCACGTGAATGTGGTCTTTTCTTGGTCTTCAAGTGCAATAGGAATTTGATAATAGCCTGAGTATCCATCAAGAAAGCAGTAGTAGGAGTGCCCTGCTACTCTTTCTAGGATTTGGTTAAGGAATGGTAAGAGAAAATGGTCTTTTCGGGTGACAGCATTTAATTTTCTATAGTCAATGCACATCCTCCAACTAGATGGGACTCAAGTTGGCAATGATTCACCCTTTTCATTTTTTACTACTGTAATGCCTGATTTCTTAGATACTACTTGTGTAGGACTTACCCACTTACTATCAGAGATAGGGTAGATAATTCCTACATCAAGTAGTTTGAGAACTTTCGCCCTAATGACCTCTTTCATGTGAGGATTTAATCTCCTTTGAGGTTGTTGGGATGTTTTGGCATTTTCTTCTAAATGTATTCTATGTGTACAAATCAAAGGGTTAATGCCTTTTATGTCTTTTAAAGTCCACCCAATTGCATTTTTATGCTTTTTAAGTACATGAATCAACTTATCTTGTTGCTCACTTATGAGGGATGAAGAAATTACCACCGGATATGTCTCATTCTCGCCAAGATATGCGTATTTTAGTCCTTCAGGTAAGGGCTTTAGTTCTAACTTGGGAACTTCCTTTTCCTTGCTTTCATTCATTTGCCCTAATTTTTAAAATCTTCTTTTTTCCATAACTTGTGCACAATCCAGTAAAGAACATGTATCAGAAAGATCAGGCTCTAGTTCCATACTTGATTCTAACGAATTGACTAAACAAGTTTCCAAAGGGTCAAAAGAACTCTTTTCTTGGATGTGGTCTTCCACAATAGTTTTAATCATGTTGGACTCTTCAGTTTCATCATCTTCTTCATGTGGTTGTTTGCACATATTAAAAATGTTAAGTTCTAATGTCATGTTCCCGAATAATAACTTCATGACTCCATTCCTACAATTAATCAAAGCATTAGAAGTAGCTAGAAATAGACGCCCAGGAATTGAATTACATACTTCCACTGGTTGTGCATCCAAGACGATAAAATCCACTCGATAAATGAATTTATCGACTTGAACTAACACATCTTCTACTACTCCTCTTGGGACTTTAATTGATCTATTAGCAAGTAAAAGTCACAAAAGTCAGTTTTAACTCACTTAGATTGAGTTTTTGAAAAACTAAGTATGGAAACAAATTCACACTAGCATCAAGATCAAGTAAAGCTTGTTCAATTTTATGGTTACCAATAACACATGAAATTATAGGACAACCTGGATCCTCATATTTCAATGTATTATTGTTTTGAAGAATAGCACTTACTTGCTCGGCTAGAAAGGCTTTCCTTTTCACATTCAATTTTCTTTTCATAGTGCACAAGTCTTTCAAAAATTTTGCATAAGAAGGAACCTGTTTGATCACATCTAGCAAGGGAATGTTGACCTTTACCTGTTTGAAAATTTCAAATATTTCAGAATTATTTGTTGGTTTCTTTTTTGTGGCTAATGCTTGAGGAAATGTAGGCTTAGAGGAGGAATTGGTTTCTTCTTTGCCAGGCGTTGGTTTAGCAACCTCTTCCTGCCCTTTAGAGAATTATTCTTCTTCATTCTCATAAGAATTAGGAATGTGTTTTTCAACAACCTTACCATTACAAAGAGTCATGACTGATTTGGTATGGTTAAAATACTGGTTACTTGAACTTCATGCATTTGGGTTAGATTGATCTTTGGGGTTTTGCAATATTTGAGAAGGAAATTTCCTTTTTTCTTGGACACTAGATGTGGATGCAAATTTTGTAAAAGTGTCTGATAAATTTGCTAATGTTTGAGCAATTTGACTATTGAAAGTCTTTTGCTCTGTAATGAATGAATTCAATATCTCTTCAAGGTCATTCTTAGGAGGGGGAGCGTATGCATGATCACGAGAGTTTTGAAAATTTTGTTGTGTTTGAAAAAGGACTTGCAAAGATTGTGCATTATTGTCATTTTTTCAAGTAAAATTTAGATGATTTCTCCAACTTGGATTGTAGGTTTGTGAGTATGGATTGTGATTTGGCCTTTTGAAAGTGTTCAAGGCATTGGCTTGTTTGTGGAGACCTTCCCTAGAGGTAGACGAAGTTGGGCAATCATCAGTAAAATGGTCATTATCATTACAAATGTGATAGACAGTTTCTTGAATAGAATTCATTTGGCCATTGTTTTTCATTAAAGCATCGACTTTTCTGGATAGGGATGAAATTCTAGCTCGAGGGTCATCGTCTTCCCTAAGGTTGTGAATGCCTCTATTGGATGTTGAGGTTGGGGCCTTACTTGGTACCTCATAGGTTCCAACAGTATCCCAATTTTGTGCCTTATTGGTCAAGGAATCTAAATATTCAATTACTTCCTTAGGGTCTTTATCTACAAATTCTCCATTACACATTGACTCCACTAGTTGCCTATCTTGAGGTGTTAATCCTTCATAGAAGTATGCAACTATTCTCCAAGTTTCAAAATCATAGTGAGGACAGGTGTTAAGTAGTTCTTTATATCTATCCCAACATTGGTAAAGAGTTTCCCCTTATGTTTGAGTGAAATTAGAAATTTGTCTTTTAAGAGAATTTGTTCTATGGGTAGGAAAAAATTTTTTTAAAAATTGTTGTTTCATCTCATCCCATGAACTAATAGAATTTGACCTCAAATTTTGTAGCCATGTTCTAGCTTTATCTTTTAAAGAAAAAAGGAAAAGCTTTAGTCTAATAGTGTTTATACTACAATTTGGGTCACTGTAGGAGTTACACACTTCTTCAAAGATTTTTAAATGCGAATATGGGTTCTCCATATCAAGGCCATGAAAGGTGGGTAAAAGTTGAACAAAATTTGGTTTGAAATTAAAATGGATTGAATCGGGAGGAGAAACTACACAAGATGGTGCACTAGTCCTTATTGGATTCATGTACTCTCTGAGGCTTCTTGGTTGATTTTGATCATTTTGTTGGGAACGATTGTCCACTTCATCTGTAAACCTATCCACTTGATTGTCGGCCATGTTTTCTAAGGAAGATGATGTTTTTCTAACAAGTCTACCACTAGATGTTCGTGACCAAATTTTCATGCAAGAAAAAGAAAAGAGAAGAGAAGAAAAGATGAACATACGACAAAGAAAAAAATTAAGATCTAAAATGAGAAAAGAGAATACTTACAATTTGCACGCCAATTTTTACCTTCCCCGGCAATGGCGCCAAAAACTTGACACATCTAAAAAAGGACTATCTCCTAAGTATAGGAGTGTCGAAGTAATAAACTCAGTGAGACCAGGGTCGATCCACGAGGAAGGAAATTTTAGCGCTACAAATTATAAGCTAATCAAATATGATATGGATGATTCAAAGAGATGATGAGATAATATAAATAAATGTAAAGATGGTAGGCGGTATTACCGACCATTCAAATATAAAATAAAAAGCAAAAGGAGGTGATACCTTCCATGGAAATAGGTGGTAAAACCAACCATAGTAAATTAAAGAACAAATTCATAAACAATAAATGAGAATAATAAAAATAAAGCTAAGGTTAGGGGATCCATCCTTGATATTTCAAATAAGGATAAACAACCCATCTTAGTTATATGAATTATATTTGCTTCGTTACCAATATTTATACTGCTTCTTGTAAATGGGTTCAAGCATCCATTATGCCAATCACCATATGTCTACAACAAATCAAGGTTCCTAACTAGACTTGTGTCGGTAGGGAAGAACCATACGACGTCTAGAAAGAACCCAAATATTTGATGTGCCAAGGATTGTCGACAATGGATCAAGACCTCCACTTTACGAGTGGTGTCAAGATTGATTAAGAAAATAAATATAAATCATATAAAATAAATAACAAAAGATTATGATCATTAAGCACATACCAAAGGGTTGGAGAATCCTTATTCTCATATTAAGGGTTTCACCCTTTCACTTTAGCAAGAGGGAAATTAGAAAGACATTATAAGAGAAAGAAAATAAAATGCAAGAAAAAAGAAATTCATTGATAACATAAACACACAAACACAATACAAGATCCTAGCCAAAGCCAAAATGTTCCAACCAAGGCCAAGATGTTCCAAATGGTCACAAGGTACCTCTATTTATAAATACATCTAGGGGCAAACTTTTCAAATTACAAAGGAACCATTGTCAAATATTAGGTGAACAAATCTTTGACAATTGGGATCATTAGGTGCACCGACTTTGACCATCGATTTTGGCACCGAAATATTAAGAATTTTGATCACATGTCTTCATAAAATTGTAGATAATTGTCTCCGCTTTCTAGAACATATTTATTTGCATGATTTGGATACGTATTTTGAGAGATACGGTCAAAATACTGAGGCATGATCAGGCTTTGCCGAATCTGCAGATGGGTTCACTTCAAGCCCATTTTTTGTCCACTAAGAGGCCGAATTTGGTGATGCTTGTGAAATACAATCTTGTAGATAATTGAATCAGCTTTCAAAAACATTAAGATTTGCACCATTATAATCTATAAATAGAAAGTTATGCCCATTTTACCAAACCTACATCAAAACAGAAATTATGAGAAAATTAATTCCAAAGATGCAAAGACTAAAAATATGCTTAAGTTGAGGAATTTAATGACATTATTAATGCAATATGATGGATTAAACTCTTATGAAACATACATATTTGAGTGTTCATCATCTATTTGTGAAAAAATAATTACTCTTTAATAAATGTTGTAAGTACACCTATATATTATAAAGATTACATTAACCTTGGGAACCTTCATAATTTCATATTAGCACTTGTAGTAGATCATATCCAAGACACATATTGAATGCAAATTATTTAAATTTACCACATAAATTTATACAGATTCTAGAATTAGAAAGCATATGCTAGTATTTTTATAGTGCTTGCTAGTATACAATTAATTTACTATGCAGTGTTTGTGAATAGGAAGAAAAAAATAGTTCTTTGCTGGTCCATAGTCCAAAGCACACTAATTATTATGTTACAGTTATGTCATGCTTTTAATGAGGATGTGTTTGTCCTAGTTATTTTTAAGTAGAATCTTTGAGATTGTGTAATAGGAAAATTCATATTAATTTTTTGAATATTGAGATGAAGATAAAAGGAATAATATATAATTTTCTAACTAACGAAACATAGTTAAATGGATTAGCATAAAAATTAATTAACTTTCTAAATATAAATTTTGTAAGTACAATTTTAAACAGTTGTTCTAATCTGTGTCCTCGACTGTGATTAATTATAAACAGATACCCATATCTCAATTACATGTACAAGTTATTTAATAGTTTATTGAGATATGTCAATGCTTATGTGTCATTAATTTTCCTTTTTATTTTGTAGTATTAGTTGTAACAATATGATGTCAACTACCAATGAACATGATGACAAAGCTGAATGGAATACTAGGAGAGAATATATTTTTATTCGTTTGTGTCATGAGCATGTTTTAAAAGGTGAATTACAACTTTAACATTTTTAAAGAAGGTATGAAATACCATTTCAGACGAATTATACAACGAAACCTAATATCGTTATTATGTGGCTTAACTTAAGTCTAAGTTCAACCACTTGAGAAAAAAACATCATGAATTCTCTAATTTAATTGCATCCACTGGCTTTGGATGGAATCCTGATACTAATACAGTGACAGCATCTAAGGATGTATGGGAGGAGTACCTTAAGGTAAATCTTTGAATTAGAGTTACTCATGTTTATATGTATTTACTCAAAACACTAATAACTTATGTTACCTGCAGATAGTTCCATTTGCAAAATAATTTAAACAGAGGGGTTAGATCACTATGACATGTTGGGAGTTATATTTAATAGTTCTACTGCAACTGGTGTTTAGAGGTTTTCTTCGAGACAAATGCTCCCAACCTCAAATGATGACCGGGAAGTGGAGGACAATTTTATGAACTTTAGAGTCCACGTTGATGTTCATGATATAGAAAATGAGGAGGATGATGGCCCAATTGTAGGGTCCATTACTGAGAGTGCTAGGAGGAAAAGGGCACGTAGGGCACCTCATAAGAACCTTGATCATTGTTAAACCTAAAACAATGACAAGGTGGACAACTTTCTCGAGGTAGCTAGTGAGCTTATGAGTCAGAAAATGAGTCAAGGAAGTAGGAGTGGCCCTTCAGGGGTAGCCCTACCTCAAAAGAATCCAATTCAAGAGTGTATTGACATTTGTGAGAATTTAGGTGGTATTGAGAAAGATGTCTTCATAAAATTCTTGAACATTATAGCTGAAAAACCTGATTGGAGGACTATTTTTCTAGGTCTCTCAAATGAGAGAAGGAGGGAGTGGTTATCAACCTTGTAGGTGATGTGTACGATAATTTCCTTTCCAATAGTTTAGGTGTTTGTTCAGTTGCTTTTTGGTTTGTAATTCTTATTTGGATGCCTTCTAGAGACACAAACTTTATTATTACTGTTGTCTTATGTCTATCTTTGTTTGTCATCTTATAGATATTTTAATGTCATTATGTGTTAATGTTACTATAAACTACTGTTTGACTATTCCATAATGCCTTAGCTTTGAACTCTTATTATTAGTCATATCTTAGTTATCATTTGAGCTTATTATACTACTTTTAGTAATGGTGAAATTATAGCAAATTTAATGTGTGATAATTTTGGTAATGGTGGATTATAGCAAATTTAATCTATGATAATTTGTGAGTATATTATGCCACAATCACACGTACCAGACTACATTATGAGGAAATGCGTAAACTGAGTATTTGTTATTACATAATGTTGGGTATATGTTATTAAATAGTGTGATTGTAATCAGGTTCAATATTTTTGCAATTAAATTTGTGTCGCATACTTTATCATTTACTTGTATATACATAGTGAATGCTATAACTTTTCCTTATATACTCAGCCTATAGTTATATAGTCTGTTAGCTCTAAGGCTACATGATAATTTTGATGATAACAATACATATTGATTCATTGAGGTATTACTAATATGTTTATTTATGTACAATAATAAGATCAATAAAATACTTGTAAAATCAAGAGGAGACTTATTAAAATGAAGTGTTGAAGCTAAGGAGAAGACTATATGTTAAAGGCACCATAGTTTAAGAACAAGGTTTGACTCAAGGCATGTGACACATGAGTAATGTTCAACCAATTGATCATATATTTCGCTATAAATATCCAAATGATGTGATTCTTGAGCCTTTGGAAAGCTTACTCAAATAAAATTTCATATGTTTTAAAGAAATTCTTTCAAGTCAAAGGTTGTCCAAATAATCATATAAGCTAAACGATAAACAGAATCAGTTGACATGAGCACTGAATGCTATTTTGGACATATCTTGAGTTAGAGATATCTAAGTCACTTGATTCTTGAGGGTTGGAAAGATGATGTAATGGAACACATTTCATATGTTTTGAAGAAATTCAAATTTTGAACGGAAGGTCAACATAATCATCATGCAAGTCGGTGGACTGACATAAGGAAGAAAAATCAGCTGACATGAGCACTTAATGGTTTTTTATCCATATCTTAAGATAGAGATATCTAAATAACTTGATTCTTAATGTTTTGGAAAGCTTATTCAAATATGCAGATATTTTATTTTTTAAATAAAGTCAAATTTCAAATGAAAGGTTAACATAATCATCACTCAATTTGGTGGACTAACACAAGGAAGAAAAATTAACTGATATGAGCACCAAATGGTATTTTGTCCATATCTTCAGATAGAGATCTCTAAATGACTTGATTCTTAATGTTTTGGAAAGCTTATTCAAATATACAAATCTTTTATGTTTTGTAGATTTTCAAATTTTAAATGAAACATTGACAAAAATAGTAGACAAAATTACGATTTTTATGGTGGGCAAAAAATTTGGAGTTGGTGTCTTCACTTGATTAAGTTTATTTCATTTGCCTATAAAAGGAGCCCTTCTCTCATGCATTCAACAAGCATCCATCAAGCAACAAAAATAAGAGAAATATCAAGTTTAGAGAGCTTTTATATTCTTTATCTACTCTTTGAAGAGAGTTGTATTTTTGTTGTAAAAAATTTTCTTTGTTCTTGTATTGTGGTGGGAGTGAGACCATTCTTGTAAAAGATAATAGTTATCCTTGAGAGAACTCTTGGTGTGGCGTTATCAACAGTTAAACACTTGAGAGAACTATTGGTGTGGTGTTATCACGGTTGAAAGAGAACTCTTTGTGTGGTGCTATCAAGAGTTAAACAATTGAGAGAACTCTTGGTGTGGTGTTATCAAGGGTTGAAAGAAGAACTCTTGGTGTAGTGTTATGAAAGAAGAACTCTTAGTGCGGTGTTACCAAAAGTTGAAGGAAAAAGTTTTAGTGAGGTTGTTCATCAAGCAAGTTGTAAAGAACTCTGGGTGTGGTGTTATCAAGGGTTGAAAGGAGAAGCCTTGGTGAGGTTGTTCATCAAGCAAGTTGTAACGAACTCTTAGTGTGGTGTTATCAAGGGTTGAAGGAAGAAGTCTTGGTGAGGTTGTTCATCAAGCAAGTTGTAAAGAATTCTACAACTTAGTGGAAAGCCTAGCTTGTGGAGATAGAAGCCCGTGAATGTAAGCAAGGTTTGTCGAACGACGTAAATTGAGTTTGCACTCGCTCTATCCCTATCCTCTTTATATTTACTTACACTTGTGATTGTTCATTATTGTTATTCTCTTGATTGCATCTTATATCACTTCTAATTTCATATTTTCACTTTTATTCTCAAAGAAGGAGTAAACTAATTTTGATCTTTCAAGAAAAGTTTTCTAAATCCGTTTTTATAAATAAAAATCTAACCCCACCCACCCCTCCCCCCCGGTGCTCTCGGGTTACCATACCTGGGTCAACAGAGTCATCATTATTATTCACAACATGAAAATTGGAGAAATTTTTGTTATTCATAATAAGAAAATATGGTATTCAAATGATCAAGCTAATTTTTATATTCAACAGACTTTTAATTAAACTTATTGACTTTGACAAACTGATAGTAGTATCATAGTTTTTAATAAGTAGATTATAGACAATTAACACCTGAGTTGATGTCTTTTCAATAGTGTATACACAATGGCAGATGATAACTCAAGCTGTGAATTTGACAACTCTATAGACACAATAGATTGGTGTTCAATTGTAGTTGCAACACATGAATATCAATGAAGACAAAGTCAACAACGAATGCAGTGCCTTCCACGCCAAGTTTCATTACTAACATGCTTGGAATGGATATTGGATATACTAAGAAGGAATGATAATAGGATGTTTGCTCACTTTAGAATGGATGCAAATAATATTTCACAACTTATGTGATAGGTTAGTTGAAGATAATTTGATTGAGTAGGATGAGCATGACCACGTAAGCGTACTTGAGGCAGTGGGGATTTTCTTGCACATAATATCATAAAGTGTTCGTTATCGCATTGTTGTCGAGCGATTTCATCAATCGACCAATACAATAGGTCGACAATCTAAGCGCGTGCTTGATGCATTAATTCGGTTAGCGACACTAATTGTGCAACCAAGAATTTTAGGTGCAACACCTCCAGAAGTACGACATAACCCCAAGTTTTACCCTTATTTTTAGGTATAAAGTAGCATATTTCCTCAATTTTTGTATCTATATAACTATGCTAATAGAGTTGTTGATATAGGGATGCATTGAAGCGCTTGATGGCACCCATATTGCAGCATCGATATCGGCGCATAAGCAAATGACATATCGTAACCGACATGATGACGTGACCCAAAACATAATGTGTGATTGCTCATTCGATATGTTATTTACTTATGTGTTAACGGGATGGGAAGGCAGCGCAAATGATTCAAAGGTATTATAAGATGTACTTTACAACGAGAATTAATGATTTTCCTATGCCAGACACATGTATAAATTACTTAGAAATAATGTATAAACTACTGTAACATGTTTCCAATTTTGATGAAGCTATGCATGCGCATGTGACGCTAACTATAGTACGCAGGTTTTTATTATTTGGTTGATTCAGGCTATAGTAACATGAAAGGATTCCTTGCTCCTTATAGAGGCCAACGGTATCGTGCAATGAATTTAGAGGGGGAGAAAGATAGCCTACTAGACAGGAAGAGTTATTTAATAAAAGACATATATTATTGCGTAACGTAATTGAGAGGTGTTTCAGAGTGTTGAAGAAAAGATTTATAATTCTCAAGTCAATGCCTAATTTCAGTCTCCAATCCCAACGTCTTATTCCTATGGCATATTGTACATTACATAATTTTATTCCACTTAACAGTAGGTCTAATAGATTGTTTAGGAGATACAAGATGGATGACATTGAAGTTATGGAAGAGCAACATGGAGATATGCCCACAGTTGAACTGAATATGTCATTGAATGAATAAAAGCATGGAGACTGTATAGGGACAATATAGCTATAAGGATGTGGCAGGATAATATTCAACATGGGAGATAGATATTTGTAATCATATATTTGTTTATTATTGCATTGCGTTCGGTTATGTAAGGAAATAGTAATAAATGATACTATCTCGTATTATATATACATACTTGAAGCTCGTGCATTTTATGCATATGTACATACGTATGTATGTATGCCTTGTTTGTAGGTATATATGTAGACAAAGTATGCTTGGAAGATTGTTTGAATGTTTCTTATTTTTTTAATCTTAACTATACACAATTATAGTAAGTACTATAAAGTGAAGTGAAAAAGAGAAGAAAATACTTGGGTGAATATATCGTAGGAAGCACAATGTGATTTTGTTTGTATAATTAAGCATTTGTTATTTGTTAACAATATATATAATGGAAGCATGCATTTAGTTTAAAATGTTATTTGTTAATAATCCTTTTATTTATACAATTTGTAAGAACTAGTGTTTTGGATTCATTTTCAAACGCATTTTATATTTTTGTTTTCAAAATTTGATGTCAATGATTCATTTTTAAACACATATCTTGTTTTTATTTTTAAAATTTCGGCTCAAGAATTTTTATTTCCAAACGCATATTCTTAAAACCATTTTCAAATTTACATTTTAGGAATTTATTTCTAAACACATATCCTTTACTTAAAATAGTTTCTCTAAATCATAGAAATTCATTTTTTCAATTATTTTTAAAACGAAAACACATAATTCAAAAAGGAACACAGTGTAAGTTTAAGGGTTATAAAATCATTTCATTCAAGATTATCACTTTTTTAAGTTAAATCCCTCCCAATAGCGATTAACACAAAATGCATTTATGTGTTATTTGCAATATCTTTTAATCCACCTCTTAGTTAGTGAAACCTTAGGGGGTCTAATGTGATTAGCCCTATAATATATTATAGCAATTTCAGCTTCATTACTTTATTGCAGACTCTTTCGCTGTCTATGGCTGTAGAATCGTATCAACCCTCTTTTGCAATCCTTTTATTCATTAACTCTCTTCAGGAACCTAAATTAAAATTGATAGTGTTAGTGTGTCGAGCTGGTGTCGAGATGTATCGAGTGTTGTTGTCAAGCTTGTTTTCAGTTTTGCGTTGTTGTTTTGTCCAGTGTTGAGCTTATTTCCAGTGTCGCGTTGTTGTTTTGTCAAGCATCGAGCATATTTTCGAGTTGTCAAGATTGTCAAGTGACGAGTTAATGTCGAGTTATCGAGATTGTGTTGTGATGAGTGTTGACTGTCGACTGTCGAGTAGATGTGTAGAGAAGATTTGTGACAAGACTGTTTTGTCAAAAGTGTCAAGCATCAAGTGTCGAGTGTCGAGCACTTATGCCGAGAGCGTTGATGACGAGATTTTTTGTTACAACATGCATGTGCCATGCATGTGTTATGTTTTGTTCAACTTGTGATGAAGCAAGAATATTATTTGGATTATTCCACTGATTCTAGAATTATATTTTAGGAAGTAATTGATTTATAATAAATATCTTCTAAGATTATGATACAATACCTTGTATCCTAATTAGAATAGAAGAATATTTATTTATCCTAATATCTTTAGGAACTTTATTATATCAGTTCCTACTTTATTTCTCCTAAATGTGATTTTGTTTCAGATCTTTTACAGGATTTCTAGGCGATTTCGTCCAGGCCTCCCACTATATATACTAAGTTTTTTTTTAATAATTGAGTAGCGGAAATACATTAATTAGTTGGGAGTGTTCTTTGTTTCGGCATTCCAAGATTTGAGAAAAGAGCTTCAACGCAAATTGGAATGTCTTTTTTGATTTAATTTCTTGAGTCTTTGATTCATGTATGAGAGTTAGAAATCATACATGAGTTGTTGATTGAGTCTGTGTGAGTTAATAGATACTTGGGATAACTTGTGGGTTAAGTGTTTATGTAATTAAGTATCAGACATTAGGTGTTATAGGTGTTATGTATAACTTACACTGTTAAGTTATCTGTGACAAAGAGTCGACAATGTCACTAGAGTTTAAGATCTTTACGAATATTTTGTTTTACATAGATTAGGTCTATGTATGAGAGTGAGTCAGCACTGTAAAAGGTCATAAAGATTGTACAAACAAGAACTTAGTGAATTGCAACTCTATAGCTGTCCATGGATGTAGGTTTTATAACGGAACCATGTAAAATCCTCCTGTGCCAATTTACATTACAGTTTACTGTTATATTGCTTGTAACTGCATACTTCCAAAACTCTTAAAAATGTAACTGATATATATAAAAGGGGGTTGATTACATGTAGAAGAAAACCTGACACCTCTTTTCATCTATTAATGTTTCAAAACGTATCATCTGATTCATTTTAATTTGATTAATTAGTTTAAAATTTTGATATTGGATCATATTTCTAATATAATGTTGTTTCCTTTAACGAGTTTTCTCATCTCTCATTTTGTAGCTCTTAACATTTCCAAAGACTTATGTTGTGAAATCTCAACTTGTCTACTTGAAGCCTTTCTCATAAATGTAAAAGAAAACAATATCAAATGATGAATCAATAACATTTTAAAATTTATATATAACAAGATTAATCATATTATCCACAATGGGCTGGTTCAAGCGATAATGGCAGTCTAGGAGGGAGTTGATAAGGTCAACGGTGAAATCCTGGGTTCGACCCTTCATAATGGCTCGGACACCTTGGTTAAAAAAAAAAAAGATTAATCATGTTATGAATGACTATATTTAAAGGTTCAATGACAAAATAAAAATCAATCCTCGTAGGGGTGGGCATCTCTTGGGTCTGGATCGGGTTTGTCTAAAATCGACCCAACTCGATAGGACTTCACCCCATGAAATAACCATGCATGCCAAGGTCACATTTCTAAATTAATTACTAACATAATTATTGACACTGCATTTCTACATCACATTGGGAACGATCCCCGTTTAAATTGAGATAACTAGCTTTAGTTAATAATTAATTGACTGTAATGGGAAGTTTCTACAGTGTGTTCTTTGATCAAACATTGTCTTTTTCTCTTTTTTTATTTTTTTTATTTTTGTTGTCTAAACTTATTACCGCTATGTTTCATATTATTTGTGCAAGATCTTAGTCCGCACTAATTAGAAGAGGAATTTGAGAAAAAGAAATGTGTCGAAAAGATTGAAGCAGTAGAGGAAATTGTCAAAAATGTAATGAAAAGATTGAATTGTACATCCCGAAGTGATAACAATAGCGACCCAGTCGGAGTTGGATATTCAAGCATCGACGAAATTGAAGTATTATTACATAAGAGGCCTATTGCATATGTAGTATTTCATAAACCTTGAGTTAATTAGTTCGAAACTCTCAACTTGCAAAATATTGTTAGGGAAGTAGAAAACAAAGTTGGATTGATTGATATTAAAAAAAAATATATATATATATATATATATTAAAAAAATAATAAAAAGGGAGTAAAATTCGAAGCGTTAAACTATCTCGGTTTAAAAAACTCTCAAAGTTTAATATCTCATCGAATAATTTCTACTAACTTAATATATTATTTATGGAAACAAAATCTTTTTATTATATTAAGTTGAATTATGTAAAGAAAAAAAAAAGAAGGAAAAACTATCCTAACTCTTAAAGTAAAAATCTTGACCTGCATCTCAGCATAAAACAAATTTAATTGATTCCAAAATCTCATCTCCTCTATGTGAAGATTATCATCAATGAAACTTGACGAAGAGCTGCATCCCTGCATAAAACAAATTAAATTTATTATATGAGTTTCACTTTCTTTTGATACTCGACGTTTTGCTTCAGAAGCAGAAGCCATCATATGCTCAATCGCGCACTTATGAAATTATCATTACTTGTCAAGATGCTTTGCTGACATTGAGTAGTTTATTTCTCTGCTAGTTTATCCCTTTCCTCAGCAAAATAATGATGCAAATCAATAATCATTGATTGAAACAAAGAGCCATCACTATCTAATTGCTTTCACCGACCACTCTGTCATCTTTGCTATTGATTGTATTTTCGAAAAATATATCCGACCCCCAAATACAAAACATTAGCAATTTCGGCTTAAATATTTTAATGATGATACCAAAAAAAAAGGATTAAATAACTCTTGTAAATTTTGATGTATGAATTTATTGATAAGTAATAAAATTTACCTCCTTAAATATATATAAGAATTTATTATAATTATATAACTAGCATACGTATAAAGCGGTAGTTGAATGGACAATTTTAAATTTGACTCTAAGATTACTCAGCACCACACAACACTTTGAGGATGTAATTTTGTATTATGTGTAAGATATATTTTTGCTCACAAAGACGAAATAGATTTATAAAATTAGAGTCATATATCATATCTCTTTGGAAAGATAACAGTAGATGCTCAAAGAAGCTATGAGGGTTTCTATTGCCTCATCTCTGCTGTTTTTAATTTCTATCTTCACTCTTTTCCACACTCCAGCCTTTGCTGAAAACAAGGCAAGCCACATTTTGTTTTTTCTTTTCTTTTTCCAACTTAAATACTACTCTAAAATTATGAAAAGAACGATGTGTGTGTGAGTATGTATATATATATATGTCCATACCTTGTTTAGTTGTTTATTTTAGCTTTCAATTTATGCAGGATTACATAGTTTTATTACGATCCTACCCAAATCGTTCAGACAATACAGCTGTTGATTACGATCATGCTAAAAATTATCATGAAGAACTGCTAGGATCATGCCTAGGAAGGTAAAGGCTATGAAAAATCTATGCTTGTTTATATTAAATTATAAATAGTATCAATTTAATTAGTTTTTTCAATTTTTTTGCGAAGCATTAAGAAGGGAAAAAGCTCAATCTTTTACTCCTATCATCGATTTATCAATGGCTTTGCTGCAACCCTTTCTGATGAAGATGTAGTAAAAGTGAAAAGTAAGAAGTTTCTTTTGTATTTTTATAAATCTCTTAATCATAATTTCAGTTTTAACATTGACAATTACTAAGACAATGGATAGAAAGGTACCTTTCATTGTCAATCTTGTTTTCTATTAACCCATTTTGGTTCTAAACTCACATGAATGTATTACTAAATGACGTGTTTTTTTTTTTTTTAAATGTTTAGATCACCCAAATGTTATATCAGTTTTCTTGAGTTTGTCAAGAGCACCAAAGACAACGAATTCATGGAATTTTCTCGGACTAGAAAAAGATTATGGCATTCCTTTAGAATCAGCATGGAAGAAGGCTAGATTTGGTGAAGATGTAATCATAGCAAACCTTGATACAGGTACTTCAATTTGGGAGTTGATCTAATTTGTGAATCTTTTATTAACAATTTTTTGACTTGACCATATAAATTAATCTGGTCTTTTACTAATATATTTTTTTTTATTAAAAAGGTATTACACCGGAGTCAAAGAGCTTTAGCGATGAAGGGATGGGTCCCGTGCCTGCAAGGTGGAGAGGAATTTGTCAAACTAACGACAAAGATGGAATTAAATGCAATAGGTATTTTTTGATGTCGATCCTTATCTTGATAACAATAATAAAACCGATAAAGATGTGCTATTTATATTATGTTGCTTGTATTTTGATATGAATCGTATGATTTAAGAGCAATTTATCATGTATTTATCAATGCAGGAAGTTGATAGGTGTAAGGTACTTCAACAAAGCTTATCTTAAATATGCTCGTAGAGTTGCTCGTAGGCATAACACAACCTTTGTTGTCAATCCAAAGACAGTGACTGCACGTGACTACCATGGCCATGGCACACATACCCTATCAACAGCTGCTGGTAACATGGTTGCTAATGTTAGTATTTTTGGTCAAGGCAAAGGAACAGCAAAAGGCGGATCACCTAAAGCCCGTGTGGCTCATTATAAGGTGTGCTGGGAGGAGGTGGATGGGCAGAGTTGCTTTGATGCAGACATCCTTGCTGCCTATGAAGCTGCAATAAGTGATGGTGTTGATGTGATGTCGGTGTCCCTTTCAGGATCAACAAATGAATTTTTTTCTGATGTGTGTCAACTTGGCTCCTTTCATGCTGTTAAGTACGGCATTACTGTTCTTGCTTCTGCTGGCAATGGGGGACCATCACCGAGCAGTGTTTTTAATATGCCGCCGTGGGTATTAACGGTGGCCGCTAGCTCAACCAATAGGGATTTTGTAAATTATGTTACTTTGGGCAACAAGAAGGTCCTAAAGGTATTCTTTCCTTAATTTTATCTATTTTTTTTCGCTAGTAAAGATTAGATCACCAATGGTCAAATTTAAATCAATCTCAACGTTCACTATCTTTGAAAGACTGCAAAACTTGATTGAATTTACAATGCTCTTGAATTTTAAGTTTACAACTACGATTCATTCCTTTCTTTCATGTTTGCCAGGGATCAAGCCTTTCAGAGAAAGGTTTCCCTTCTCAGAAGTTCCATCCACTGATTGTTGGAGTAGTCAATGACACAGCCTCTGAAAAGACGTGAGTAAATGTGTAATCTATCAATGTACTAGAAACTTTATATATAAATTAATGATACGAGTGTGTTGCTTCAAATGTGCTAACTGAATTTTCTACAGTGTGATATGCTCCCCTGATAAAGCACTTGATCCTAAGACTCTTAATGGGTCAATCTTGGTATGCACTCGTAGCTCCCAGACCCCAATTGAGCTGAGCCAATCAGGTTTTGCTGGAATAATTTCTCTTAGTGATAAAGATATTGGCTTTGGTGTTTTTGCTGAGCATTACCCTCTCCCTATTTCACATCTCAATTATGAAGATGGTCAATCTGTCCTTGCCTACATCAACTCGACCAAGTATTTCTCCTTCCATTTATCCATATTCTAAACTAGTCAATTTAACTAGTAACTCACTGTGTGTCATATTTATACCTGTTCAACAGGACTCCCGTTGCACACATCAGTAATGTAGAAACAGAATTTAATAAGAAATCAGCTCCAATGATGGCTTATTTCTCAGCTAGGGGACCTAGTCCGCTTGATCCAGATATCCTCAAGGTTCTTATTTATTATTATTATTTTTTTAAGAATTCAAAAAATCTAAGTTTTTTCTATTCTATGCACATAAGTGATCTTATATTTATTTATTTATTTTTATTAATGTCTACTCATGACGACTCTCTTTTTTTTTCCCCCTATTTTAGCCTGATGTCACTGCTCCTGGAGTGGATTTAGTTGCCGCTTTTACTCTTGAAAATTCACCATCTATGTTACCTTCTGATAATCGTCGCGTTCCATATTTTGCAATGTCTGGCACTTCAGCGTCGACCCCTGTTGTTGCTGGTATTGTTGGCCTTATCAAAACTCTCCACCCAGATTGGAGTCCAGCTGCTATTAAATCTGCAATCATGACCACGGGTGAGATTTTGCTTTTCACTTACACCGAATGAAATTATGTTTTAACGATTTCGAACTTGTGCCTTCATCCTTACAATATTGTTTTCGTTTCTTTCTAGCAAGCACAAAAGATGGAAACTCGCATCCAATTCTAGATTATAACTACCAAGAAGCGACCCCATTTGCATTCGGTGCAGGACATGTGAATCCAAACAGTGCACTGGATCCTGGCCTTGTTTATGACTTAAATATTGAGAATTACTTGAATTACTTATGTGCCCGAGGATACAATGATACTGAACTTCGAGGTTTCACAGTCTCAGACAAGCCTTACTCATGTCGGCAGGTTTTCAATATAGGAGATTTTAATTATCCTTCAATAGCAATCCCGCATCTTAATGGAACAATCAAATATACTCGATATCTTAAGAATGTTGGTTCACCTGGCACGTATAACGTGACTATCAAGCCACCAGCTGGAGTCTCAATTTCAATTGAGCCAAGAAGTTTGGAATTCATAAAATATGGTGAAGAGAAGAAATATGAAATCAACTTTACTCCTAATAAGGGTAATGTTACTTCTAAGGATTATGTCTTTGGAGAATTGGTGTGGTCAGATGGTCATCATTATGTGCGTAGTGCAATTGCAGTGAAGTTATAGATTAAGAGCATGTTTGTTTCAGCTTTCTTATTAGCCAAAAGCTTTTAAAAAGTTAAAAGCTCTTCTAAATATATATTTTTTTTCGGTTGTTTGGTTGTCACCTAAAAAGAAATATGAATGATTAAAAAAATTGTTTTGTATCATTGAAGAGAAGCTAAAAATTAAGGCCTTAGGGATAAGTCCTTTTTTAGGTTTTTTTTTTTAATTTTAAATTATCAAATATACCCTTACCATATTTTGAAACATTTACCTTATCTTTCTTTTTCAATATATATATATATTTTAATTGAATAGTAATAAGTATTTATACATTTATTTAATCAAACAACAACAATGTTTTTACAAAAACTCTCATTTTATAAGCTATACTCCAATAAAATTTATTTAAATAAGCTCTATTAATAGAAGCCAGGCTCTAAAAGTAATATTATGTAAACTTTATTTCTAGAAGTTAAGGAAGATTTGATGTAATCACGTTTACAGTAAAGCAATGAATTGAAATGATTAATTTTTTAAGGGTTTCATTCTTAAGTTTTTTATTTGAACAAGTTTCATAGTTTTTGTCCTATAAATTTTCAGAGCTTGAAAGGAATACAAACATATATGCTTTTTGCACATCGTCATTTGTATACAATAATGTACTCAGAACGAAAATAAAGAATAAATGAAATAACCAGAAATAAATAATGTGGTAATTACAATACAATTTTATGTCAAATCGTATAAATTATTTTATGTCATTGAACATGTTTGGAGAGTTGCTAGAGGCAAACAATTATCATTATTTCAGTAGTCCAGTTGTAGTGAAGCTATAGATTAAAAAAATATGTATAACTTTCTCTAGAAGTTTAGTATTTGATTTAATTAGATCAAGAGCTAGCAATAAATGAAAACGATATTGTTCTATTAATTTAGATTATAAGATTGGGAATGAATATTTTAATATAAAGTTTTGATCTAATTTTCCAATCCTTAATCTTATCAAATCTAATTATTAAGATTGAAAGTTAAAAAAGTTATATTTAAGGCTGTCAACTCATTAATCATTTCAATTATTGAATTTTGTAGATCAATAATTAGAAATTTATGTCTAATTTTGTATCAAAAAAACTATATCAAAAGATTTCTTCCCTAAAAGTTTATTTATAAAAATATATGCATTAGCTAATTGTTACAAAGTTATATCTGATAGTAGCAAAAAACAGGGTGTGATTATTCGCCAAAAATAAATAAATTAATTAAAATAAGGCTGAAATTGGCTCAGTCCTTGCAAGAATGCAAAACTATAGAAGTGGAGGAAGAGTTGGGAAGAGAGTGGAAAGAAAACTAGAAGAGGCAACTTCGAAGGTGGTCATTTCGATGAATAATGTCAAAATCACAACCTATACTCATTTTCACAATAATCTTGTCAATTAAACAAATATAAATTAGTAAAGGAGTTGGGAGTCTATGTGCTAAAAGTTAAATCAGTAATTCAATAACAAATATTTGATACGTACACATTAATATCAATATCTAAAATCATTAAGATATTGGAGCCAATTAAAAATTTTATGACCATTAGAGCCCATTTGTTTAACTATTTTTAGTGTTTTAGTGTATTTTTATTGTAAAATGTGTGATACTTTTTTATTACTTGTTTTGATTTGACAATATAATAATAATAATAATAATAATAATAATAATAATAATTAAAATACAAAATACCTTTGAAGTATCATTATCGCCCAAAATTTAGTCAACTTTTTGTATTTTCTTCATTCACTCTCTTTTTCTCTACCTTTTTTAAATGCACTCGCATTATAAAATACATAAAAATTTACAAAGAATATTTGTTCATGATTCAATCGAATATTTTGAAAACATATTAGAGAACTACAATTAGAACATTATTTACTTTGTTGTAGAAATAGACTTTAAAATTTAGAAAATTCTAATTTTAGAATTCATTTAAAAATTATTAATAATCTAGAATTTTAGTAGACAAAATTCTGAGGATAGAGAAAGGTAGCAGTGAGAGCTGTGCATACGTTGGCAAGTCAGGTGTTCCCGGTAGCTGAAGAGTGAATAGCGTAAAACCGTTGGCAAGCCTAGGTGTTCCCGTAGCCACCCTGTCCTAAGAAAATTGTACACTGAAGTTTGAAGTTATTAATAAAATTTAAATGGCTTCTATAGTTAGAAAATATCTAAATTCTAAGTCTAGAAAAAATTCTAAAGTAATAAGTTCAAGAGAAATAATGACAAAAATTACTAATATTAAACAAAGTTTAAATAAAAATACATTACCAAGTATTCCACCAAATAGTATATATGAAATAGGAACTTTTGATTTTAAAACCGCATATTCAATAAAGGAACATGAAGAAACTTTAACGTTACAGAATGAATTTGAAGAAATAAGATTATTAAGTCAATTAGCAATAGAAGATTATAAACAAAAAGGTTTTAATTATATACATTTTGGACTAATACAAATAGCTATTAAGCCATTATCCAAAATTGGAATAGATTCCCCGGTATTAATGTTATTAAGAGATAAGACATTATTAAAATTTCAAGACTCTTTATTAGGAGTAGTACAATCAAACTTATGCAATGGTGCTATATATTTTAATTGTGCTCCAAATTTTCAAGTTAGTTTACATGATCCAACAATATTAGATACATTAGTGTTAAATATTCATTTACCAGAATCAATATTTACACAAAACAGACATGGTTATTTATTACTTTATAGAATATATTTTAAACAAACTAGTTCAGAATTTAATCCAAGATGTAGATTACAAGATACTAGAGGAGAAACTACAATATTAACGGTAGAAACAGAAGAAAATACTCCAACATCAACATATACTCCAAAATTACTGAAATGGAATGAGATAACTATACCAGAAGTATGGATAATAGAAAATCCATTACCACCTAAAAATATAGCTCAAAAAGAAATAGCACAAATTACTCAAAATCCAGAAGGGAAAATATTGTTAAGATTCAATTCTTTAAGAATAGGAGAAACTTCATCAACTTATTCTGATATAAAATCTGCTAGAAGTTCATTTTCCTTACCTAAATCTAGTAGTTTTAATATTAGAGATACACAAGCAAGTGAAATAAATAATAATTCAAACTTCTCAGTAAATTATTCAACACCTGTAGCAGAACCTGTTAATCAATCACCACCAATGTCACCTACACAATCAGATTTTCAAACTATAAATACTATACAACAAGAAGATTTTGAAATAAATAAAGAATATTTAAGAACTGAATTTCTACAAGAAGAAAATAATTTTAAAAGAAAATGGTATTTTAATACATTTACAAAACAAAAAACTGAAGAAATCAGAGAAGAATGGTATAATGAAATGAAAAGATTAAAATTTAATATTCCTTTCTTTATTTGGTTTAATACATATGCATCAAAACATAATATTAAATTACCTTATGAAAGTCAACAAGTCAATGTTCAAACAAATGACTTTAAAAAATGGGAAACTACTCAACATGGCATAATTCAATCAGTACATCCACCTTTAGAGCAAATAAAAATTAAAACAAATGAAACAGAAATTCTAGCTACTCCATTTAAAAAAGGATCTAATAAGCCAGATAATGAGACAGCAACCTTAGGAGATATTAAAAAGGTTTATGAACAAAATAATTTTCATAATCAATTATTACATACTGTGTCCAAACAAGTTACAAGAATAGAAGATCAAATAGATAATATTAAATTAAAACAACCTATAACATTTCCACAAGATATATCACCTCCATTATTTAAAACAATTCAGAACAATAATCCACCAGTAAAACTTCCTAAAGTAGATTTAATAGACCAAATTAATCAAAAACTTAAAATATTGCCAAGTACCTCAAATAATATTAATACTATAGATCAAAATCAACAAAGTGATAATCCATCAATTACAAATTCCGAAGATATAGATGAAATAAACAAAATAACTAAAAAGAATAAATGGAAAAATGCTCCTACAAGAACATATTATCCAAGACCTACTCCACCAGATTTAATGTATGAAGAAAGAAAACAATTTATTGCCAATAGATATTCAGGTGATTCAATTTATGAATGGAATATAGATGGAAAATCAGAATATGAAATAATGAATACTCTACAAGAAATGGGTATGGCTTCTGCCGCCTATAAAGCTTATAAAACAACAGATCATGAAGCTGCAAAATTATTAGTAGCAGGGTTTACAGGATCATTAAAATATTGGTGGGATAATTGTGTAGGATTTAATAATCAACAAATTATATTAAATCATGTAGAAAAAACTCAAGTAGAAGATGAAGATGGGTTTGTCTCTATGCAAGAAACTCAAAATGCTGTAGAAGTATTAATATACACAATTTCAATGCATTTTATAGGAAATCCTAAAGAAGAGTTAGCTAGTTCAAAAATAATTCTAACAACCTTAGATGTCCAACATTAGGAGATTTTCGATGGTATAAAGATGTATTTTTAACAAATATATTCAAAAGAAATGATTGCAATCAGTCTTTCTGGAAAGAGAGATTTATTGCAGGATTACCAAAATTCTTTTCTGAAAAAATAGTTAATAAATTAACAGAAATAACAGGAGGAAGTGCTATTCCTTGGGATAGTAGAACATATGGACAATTATTTGCTTTTATTAAAAAAGAAGGATTAGCAATATGTCAAGAACAAAAAGAGAAAAGAAAAATAGAAAGTTTTGGGAAAACTATGGGATCATTTTGTGAACAATATGGATATGAAAATCTTAAACCCCCATCATATTCAAAGAAATATAAGAAAAAATATAAGAAATTTTATAAAAACCAGAATGATAATCAATATTATAAGAAAAGTAAGAAAAGATATAAACCTAAGAAAAATTATTCAAAGAAACAATTAGTATGCTGGAATTGTAGACAACCCGGACATACTGCAAAACAATGTAATAAAAAGAATAAAATTAATGAATTTTTAAATGATCAAGATGATGAATTAAAAAATAAAATTAATAAACTATTGTTTAATGATCAATCTAGTCAAGAATTTAACAGTAGTAATCGAGAAGAAGATATTTTAGATATTCAAGATAGTGAAACCTCTTCAGAAGGTAATGAATCTTTAAGCTGTACAGAAGGAGTATGTAATTGCAGACAAATTAATGTAATCACTAAAAATCCTGATAAACAATTTTTATTAGATATTATAGATAAAATTGAAGATCCTAACATAAAAAGAGAATATTTAATAAGATTAAAAGAGATTTTAGAGCAAGAAAGTAAAATTAAGACTCCAGATACTTTTAGTTTAAATAAAATATGGGATAAATATCCATCACAAACCTTATTCAAACAAGTAACTACAGGTGAATTACAACAAGAAATTAAAAATCTAAAAGATCAAATAAAAGAAATTAGAAAAGAAATTCAAAATCAACAATTAGAACAACTTCAAACTCAAACAAGATTAACTATACTTGAATCTCAAAATAAAAATGATCAAGTTTCTGATCCACAAATAGAAGAAGATTATGTACAAATAGTGGACAAAATTAATTATCAAAAATGGTATGTAGGAATATTATTACATATTGATAATTTCTTACAAATAGAAGAAATAGCTTTAGTAGATTCAGGAGCTGATCAAAATTGTATTAGAGAAGGTCTTATTCCAACAAAATATTATGAAAAAACTTCTGAAAAATTAAGAGGTGCTAATGGAATGAATTTAGAAATTAATTATAAATTATCAAAAGCTAAAATATGCAATCAAGGTTATTGTTTCAAAACAACATTTATATTAGTAAAAGATCTTAGTCAAAATATTATTCTAGGTACTCCATTCTTAACACAAATATATCCTTTTAAAGTTGACAGTCAAGGAATTCATACAGAAATCATGGGTACAAAAATAAGTTTTAAGTTTTTATCATCAATAGATACTAGAGAAATTCGTCAATTACAACAAAATACTATAACTAAACAAATAAATTTAATAATTAATAAACAAGCTCATATTACTTATCTTCAAAAAGAAATTAAATATAATAGAATTGAAGAACAATTAGGAGGAGCCAAAACTAAACATGATATAGAAGAATTAGAAAAAATATTTAAAATGGAAGTATGTTCAGATTTACCTAATCAATTTTGGGATAGAAAGAAACATATAGTTACTCTACCATATATTAAAGAATTTAATGAAAAACAAATTCCAACAAAAGCTAGACCTATACAAATGAATCAAGAATTATTACAATATTGTCAAGAGGAAATAACAGATTTATTAAATAAAAAATTAATAAGAGAATCAAAATCACCTTGGAGTTGTGCAGCATTTTATGTTAACAAAAAAGCTGAAATAGAAAGAGGAGTTCCAAGATTAGTAATAAATTATAAACCTTTAAACAAAGTATTACAATGGATTAGGTATCCTATCCCTAATAAAAGAGATTTAATTAAGAGACTTTACGATGCAATATTATTTTCAAAATTTGATATGAAAAGTGGATTTTGGCAAGTTCAAATTGCTGAACAAGATAGATATAAAACAGCTTTTACAGTGCCATTTGGTCATTATGAATAGAATGTAATGCCATTTGGGTTAAAAAATGCTCCATCAGAATTTCAACATATAATGAATGATATATTCAATCCTTATACAAAATTCATTATTGTCTATATAGATGATATATTAGTCTTTTCCGAAGCTATAGAACAACATTTTAAGCATTTAAGAACATTATTTTATATAATCAAGAAAAATGGTTTAGTAATTTCGGCCTCTAAAATGAAATTATTTCAAACTAAAATAAAATTCCTAGGATATGATATATATCAAGGAACAATAAAACCTGTGCAAAGATCAATAGAATTTGCTGATAAATTTCCTGATGAAATCAAAGATAAAAATCAATTACAAAGATTTTTAGGATCCATAAACTATGTGTCAGATTTCTTTTCAAATCTTAGAAAATTATGCAAGCCCTTATATCAAAGACTTACAAAAAATCCTTCACCATGGACAGAAGAACATACTAAAATAATTAAAATTCTAAAAGAAAAAGTTAAAACACTTCCTTGTTTAGGAATTCCCCATCCTGATGCCTTTATGATAGTAGAGACAGATGCCTCTGAAATAGGATATGGAGGTATACTCAAGCAAAAATTACCAGAGTCAAATAAAGAAGAATTAGTTAGATATAATTCAGGATTATGGCTCAATGCACAAAAGAATTATTCAACCATTAAAAAAGAAATTTTATCAATTGTTTTATGCATTACTAAATTTCAAGATGATTTATTCAATAAAACATTTTTACTCCGTATTGATTGCAAATCTGCAAAAGAAGTTTTACAAAAAGATGTTAAAAATTTAGTTTCTAAACAAATTTTTGCAAGATGGCAAGCAATCTTATCTGTATTTGATTTTGAGATTGAATTTATCAAAGGAGAAGATAATTCTCTTCCAGATTTTTTAACGAGAGAATTTCTACAGGACAAAATCAAAGAGTGAAACACTCGGTGAGAATATTCAAAATGTCAGACAAAAAGATTATGAAGGCCAGTGATTATGTCCTGGCTAAATCAACTCAATCCATTCAAGTTGCAGGTGTGGGCCAAGTCCCCATTGCAAATACTTATTCAGCCTTAGCTGAATATCCTCCATTATCATATTCTCAAGCCATAACTGGGTCCATAACTGGGTCATCTACCCAGCCCACTACTCAAGTAGCTACTGGGTCATCTACCCAGATAGGGTCATCTACTCAAAAATCTAATTATGTAACCAAAAGTCAAAAACAACATCTCCAAGTCACTCAATATACCAAGGCAGTCCCATTAACTGAATTAAAATCCCTTACTCAAAGATTATTCCTACCAGACTGCCAATATATTACTGATAATCCTTCCAAAAATCGTCAATTTTATGAGTTAATTTTAGTTGATACTGATAGCGTTGAATTAGTCCATCACAAAGACCCTAGAAACTCTGATCAAATATCTTATTCAACCTGTAAGATTAAGAAAGTTAAAACCTCTAGAGAATTTGGTACTCAATCTATTTGGACCAATGTTTCTTTTTCAATACCCTATGATCCTAAAGGATACAATTATGTAGATTATCAAAAAGCTTGGTTCAATATGTTTTATCTTCGAACTTTTGATCAACCTGGTTTATTCATTTTGATAACAGATGTCAAAAGTTTTATCCCTCTTGGTTCCTAGAGTGGTGGTACTACTTAGGACCCAATCCAGCAATCTATCCAGATCAAATTAATCAATTATCTCTTCCTTATTATAAAAAACATACTACTCCCGACCAACCTTATGTCCAACAAATTAGTTTTCATATTGATTTTCAAATTCCTTGGATTTTATCATGGTCTTATACCATTGAACCCTATTATTCAAATTGTTATTTATCTTTAGTTAGGGAATTCAGAATTAAATGGTGGGATAAATATGATATCTCAAGATGTTCAGCCCAAAGTATTCAAAATTGGATCAAGACTGGAAAGAAGCCCATTCCATTTCCGACTAAATCCAAAGAAATCATGATCAAGCCTAATACTCCATCTAAATCAGAGATTCCACTTCCGGATAAGTCGATTTCCTCAAAAGACTCTAAAAAGAAGAAGTCAAAAAGTGAACAGCTCAAGCAATTAATGGCCACAATTATTCAACAAATATCTGACAGTTCTTCAGATGATATTCCAGATAATCCAGAAGAAGATCCATATGGTGGACCCCTTTCTTAAGATCCCTTTGATTTATAAAGGGATAAGATCAAACTACTTTTTTAAAGATGTTCTAGAAGAACAGAAGAAAAGCAAGATATGAAGATAATTCAAATAATTCAATCTTCCACGAGATTCCAACTTATCAAAAATAGTATAAAGCAAAGATATTATGCTTATCATGTTTTGTAATTTTGTCTTAAGTCAAAAAGAGAATAGTTCATGTAATTATTACTACGGACTTAAATTTGTTTCAAATCCGTGTTTCAAGTCTATATAAGAAAACTTATGTAGAGAATGGAGGGCATCGGCTAATTACCAGCTAAGTCCTTCTCTCTTTTGTATTTTCAACTCCTTCAATAAAATCATTTTATCCATCTTTTGTGTTGCACTAATTTTCAATATCTTCAATCTTATTTCCAGATTTAATAGTTTGATTTCCTGCATAACAAGTAAGTTATTTTCTTAATTTTACAATCCTTATATATTTTGCATACTTTATTACAATCTTGTTAAATTTTATTTTCATATATATCGATCCTGCAACAAATTGAAGTAAGTTATTTTCTTAATTTTACAATCCTTATATATTTTGCATACTTTATTACAATCTTGTTAAATTTTATTTTCATATATATCGATCCTACAACTGTAATGATGTCTATCTTTTTTTTTTTTAACTTTAATACTTAATTAGTTTAATATTTAATTGAATTATTATTTAATCTTGATTGTGTTTGATTTTTTTTTGTTCGATATTTTCATACCATTTCGATTCTTAAGTTAAAGGAATTATTAAAAAAAATCATGATTTTAATGCTAATCGATTGTTTCCTTTATCTTATCTAAAACTCTAAATCAATATATACAAAATAATTAATCAAATTATCTTTTTAGTTTTAATGTTTAAAAAGGATAGGATAATATAGATAATTTAGTATCCCTTTGATAGATTGAAACTTAGATAAAAAAAGAAAGATATATTAAATCAGTAGTGTTAGACTTACCATCTTTATACAATACAAACTCTCAGTTTATATAGTAAAAACGCATTGAAAGAGGAAAAAAAAAGAAAAGAATAAGGGAGTTATATCTCCAATAATATTTTGTCATAAAGATTGTCACAAGGTCATAGAGTTTGGGTTGTATGAAGGTTATAAGTCTAGCATTACTGGTATTAAATTAATTTAAAATAAAACACATAGAAATTAGAGATATAGTTGGCATGAGGTAGAAAGAGATGAAGTTGATAAGGTAAAAGAGAAATTAGGGGAAAGAGGTAAGAGATATTTAAGGAAAAACTTAAAGTTTTGTTAAGTCTATTTAGTTGATATTAAGTATTCAATATATTATATTTTTATTACAAATTTAACCTTATTTAATTTGAAATGGGGCTAACGAGATTAAATGTGGGGGCCGTATTTTTAGTTCATATCTGAGAGAAGTCCCGGAGTTGATATTCCTCTTATGAAATTAATTGGTACATAATTTATGTTTCCTTTTGCAAAGGTAAAAATTTTAAAAATAAATTATCATTGGTTTCAAACTCTTTTTTTTTCTTCATCAAGTTATATATACAATGTTTGGATTTTATTTATTTTTCAGACATACACACAGAGAGAGAGAGAGAGAGAGAATAAACCATTACATTTTTTTTTTCAATCAAGCATCGTTGTGATCAATGTGCATGGTAGTGAAGACCGTGATTAGGTTAAACCAATTTGTGTGTTATTAAAATCTTAGTCGGCCACGTGCATGTATGTTTATGACCTAATAAAGTCTTTGTTATTAACATTGATATTAATGTTGTGCTTAACTTTGGTTTGACATTATTGTTGTGATTAATTTTGGCTTTAATTATTGGATAATACTAGACTTACAATCTATTTACAATATTAATTGGTACAATCCTATATACTAGAGATATAATCACCCTTATTTATATTTTTTCTTCCTTCAGTAAATTTGTGCCTGACAATCTAGTTGTAAATAAGTTATAGGTGTAGCATTATTTTTATTATTTCATATCCCTTCTAATAAGGTCCTAAAATGTTCGGTTCACCTAGGAAACTATAGCAAATATAACTAATGAAAATTGAAAACTATAGCTACATAGTCAAATTTTATCAAATTTGTGGTTAAACATAGTATGTAACATCTTGACCTTGAAAATTAAGTTTTAAAATTGGTTGTATTAGATTATTTGTTTGTTTTTGCAGTCCAGGAATCTTTCATGATTACATAAATTATTAAGTAATATATTTCATTGTAATATGAACATTAATATCCCAAATTATTCAACAATATTTTTCTTCTTCTTATTTAATTAAATAAGTAAACATAAACATTGCACAGGGTTATATTTTTATCTTAATTTTATTAGTTTATTTTATGGGTTGGTAGATAATTAAATGGTAGATTCAAATAGCAATACAAATCATTACTTTTTAACAAGTAATGGTACATTTATAAAGTCTGTATACAAAATATGGATACAGCTAAATTGAATTAAATGAAAATTTCAAGAGAAAAGATATATATACTTTAATTGGATATTGTAATAATGTAACATTAGGTAACGGCTTAAAGTAAGCAATATTTTAATTTGATATTGGTATACAATTAAAATAGTAGATATAACTAAATTTAAAATATTTTGATTGCAAATGATATTACGTTTAAAATATTATTTAATTTGAGTTGGTTGTATTATGTGTTTTTGTTTTCAAAATTTGTAATTGAAAATGAGAATGTGAGATATGCTTATAGGTTCTATGAGAGATTTGAATTGAGTAAAAATCTATTTAGTTACTTATATTTGAAGTCTTCATTTTAAATAAATTATAATTTAAAAATAAAAAATAATTTTTATATTTAAATATTATAAAAAATTAAAAATATAAAATTTAATGAGAAATATAATTTATAATGAAAAGATAAAAATTATTTGAAAAAATGATGAAAAGACAAATTGGGTAAAGTGAGAGGAGAAAACAAAATAGCCTCTCTGCTTTATTTATTTATTTATTTAGTGATTTAAATAAGGACAAAACGGTATCTTCACTCGGTCATCAAAGCAACCCTTTCCGGCTAAAAAGATACCGTGACGTCAATGTCTTCATCTAACATTAAATATTCGCCGTTCGATTGGATTATTAATAAATTTATCAAGCCAAAAGTTGCAATCACATGTTCTCACGTCACCACCAGCTTTACACCTTCTCCGTTCCTGTTGGCTTAGAATTTTGGGTAAATATCACTCATCACCTTTTTTAAAATATCATGAACCTCCCACTAGTTTCTAACACATCAATAGCCTCCTCTTATCGTAGTATTTTGTTTTAGTGCTGTTCAGTGAAACCCTTGTTGTTAGTTGATTGTCGTTGCTCGCACATTTAACATCATGAATAGCTTGTATCCTTGGTTTTTTATATTATTTTTCTTTCAACAATCTGAGCTTAGATCAACCAATCATGCTTTTAATTTATTTCTAATTTACATAAAATATCGATGGATGAAATGTCAACACTTTCAATAGTTACAATGAACAGAAATTTGCTCATGGTTAGAAAGGTTACAGAGAGCTTATTGATCCCTTTGTCATTGGAGGGAGGTGATTGAGGTTTCTTCAAAAGTAGAGGTGGTGAAGATATTTTCCCTAGGATTTATTAAACGGAGCCCACCAATAGAAGTTGGCCACGTGTTCAAGTAATTGTGTTGCCTACCAAAGCATCATCATCCACAAATGCCGAAAATCACTACCCACCGAGCAACAACCATCCAATATTTATTATAAAAAACAAAATCATATTTTATAATTTTAGTAAAATAAAAGGATTTTGTGTTTTCTTTACTTGTCTTCGCTTCTAGTTTCGGTAATCTCTTTCTTTGATTAATAGAAAATTATTTTATGTACCTTCAAAGTAAGATGAGAAAATGAGATTTGTTTTCATCTTTCGAATGTTTGTTGAGTAAAAGGTTAGAAATTTATAACTTAAAATCTTGCATATTGTTTTCCGTTTAAATTTAAAAAAAAGAATATAGTTACGACAAGCCTCTAAATTTTTCAAGTAATTTTTTTTACATCATATAATCATATATGATGTTACAAAAACTATCTTGTAATCCAATAAAATCCTTCTATACATGCATTCAATTCAAAAATAATTAAGCATGATCTTGATTTGATGAATAAATAAATTAAATAAAATCCATATATAACATCTTTTATGTCATATAAATACGTAAATATTGTAGTACCCTTATCTCACCAATTGTTTTTTAATTAAAAGTATTAGCAAATAAATATTGCTTACTTTAGAAGCGAGTTCAAGCTAGATTCACTTAGATTTAAGTCAAAACTTATCATTCATTGCATGGTTGAAATTATGCAATTACAATATTTAATTATTCAATAAATATATTAAAAAATCTCTAATAACAATTAGCTAATCATGGTTCAATAATTTCAAATTTTTTTCCACCTCTTGGCATGAATAATTGAATTGGATATTAGATAATAAAAAAAGATTTTAATAATTTATTAAAAGAAAGGTCAAAAAAAAAAAAGAGAAAGAAAAGTCATCGTTCAAACTTTTACTACTAAAAATATATTTAAGAAAAAAAACCAAATTTAAATTCAACCAATCAACATCAAATTATTTTTATAAATTTTTAAAAGGCTTGGTCGTTATTATAAAAAGATTTTAATAATCAGACAGAAACTCTCTCATCTCAACTCCAAGTTTCAAACACTTTTGGTTCCGACGACAAAACTTAACGTAACCGTTTTTAGAGTTTTCCAGTGTTGAACCAGTTCCTGTTTCTCAGGTTAGCCACCGTACAGTTCGTTAAATTGTATTGATATTTTTGTATATGTTTCTGGGCTGTTTTGGATCCAAACCGCTTTTCTTCATTGCGTTGTTTCGTTCTATTTTTGAGTGGTATATATATTCAGCGGGAACATCAAAATTCCATTTCAATGCTGCGGCTTTTTGATCAACTTTGTTTTGAGATTCTGATGGGAGGAGGAATTGGTCAAATGGGTTGTGAACGAATCTGACATTGGAGCTGTCCGTGATTTGTTTCATTTTGTGTGTTGTATTGTTGCATATGGGCTTTTATGTATGTGTTTATGCTTGCATGTGTGCATTTATGTGTGCGTCATGTGTTCATTTACGCATGCACTATGCGTCATGCGTATGTGTGTGTGTTTGTATGTTTGGTTGATGAGAAATGATTGAGATTAATATTGGTTTCTGTTATGTGAAACTGAGAAATTTTTTTGGTTATTAATTGCACTGATTTGTGTACTGTTTATGTTGAATTGGGATCTATGAAATTTGAAGTTCAGTTTCTTTGTTTAGAATCTGCTGGTATTTTTCTGAGAAATTGATCAATTGTATTGGAATTGACACCATTTTATCTGTTTCTGTAAATTGATATAGCAAATTTGATGTATGGCTGTGATTAAGCATGAATTTAGTGAAGTTTCGATCCGGTTGGGGTGTAATTTCTATTTGAACATTGCACTCTTCATATTTCATTTTGGGTGATGACATTTAGTTTTCTGTTTCGCATCCAAGAAGACGTCAAAATGGAGAAAAGAATTTGGAATGCCAAATGTTCTCTGACCACTTGCCAAATTAGTGGGAATTATTGTTAAGGGTTATTGAACTTTTGTTTTAAAATAAAAATTTTGATCTTTTATTTTAAAATAAAAGATCAATTATCCTTAACAGTATATTGATGGACTTAAGCATTTAAATGCAACTACTAAGTTTTCTGTTCACTGATTACTCTTTATTTTGTTTAACAGGAAAGATGTTTGAGAAAACTGTGGAGGAGAATGGCTTCGATAAAGGAGACCAAGAACACTCAAATTCTTCTTTTGATAAGGTAAGCTTGTACTTGGCTGTATTCTAAAAAATTGAGTTGTTTGTATATACTGATGGGATGGAAACATGCCCTACTCTGTTTTTGAATGTTTTAAAGATTTAGATCGTACGAAACGATGCTGTTCTTCGGTTGCTGTTTGTGGAATGTGTTTAAACTGCATGGTCACATGCGTATGTGGCATCGAGTTCTTTTTGTCTAGAATTATATAGCATTTTTGAATACTGCTGGTGATGCTTGTTACTTTCATTATGTTTTGACTTATAATTGCTTATGTAATAATGGTTGTTAGGCTTGTTGTCTTGATAAATTGTATTAATTTTTTCTGGTGATTGCATCTGATTTAAATGAGTTAGAGACCAAATCAATGTAATACTGTCAAGTAGAAATGTATTCTACTATCTTCCGGGAGAAAGCAACTTAATCTTTTAGAAAGTGTATGTTTCTTGTGTTCTTGTAGAACTTGTTTTTCCAGATTATGAAACAAAAATTTCCACTTCTTTCCAAAAATTTCAAAAGGATGACCTTGAAAGGAGTATATTCTGAGATCAGATTGAAATGCTGGACCCCAAAATGCCAGGTTTCAGTGGAGGATCTTCTTCTGTGGCAATATTTGTTATCTCCTATGAAAATAGAAATAAATCGTCCTTATAATTTTTATTAGAGAAGATAGCCGATCAAGAGAGGGAAACAGGCTTTTTCAGTATTGCTTTTGAGGTTTAATTGAGCTGTTTAGTGACTCTTTATATGCTTGATGCTTTAAAACTCTTAGTATGCTTAATGTCTAATTTCCTCTTCTGTGTTTGCTTGAAGGCTGACCCAGCAAAACCTGCCTCACTCACTTGGCAGAGAAAGGTAGATGCAGGGGAAGTCACCCTTTCATCATTTCAACTGACTTGGAAGGAGATACTTCAGATGGTACGTCATGAATTAATTTAGATAAGAAAAGCTTTTTAGGCCCTTCAAATCCTAGACTTAGATATCATATTTGATACAAGAAGAAATTTTGATGAATATTGTGGAAAGGCTTAGTATTGACGGTTCCTGAAATACTCTATATATGGACATGAATAAAGTTGAGAATCATGGCATGTACTTTCCGGAGACATTTAAAATTTCAGCTAAGCCAACTTGATTTATGAATGCTTCTCCGATTGGTTTGTACGTTCTTGCTTAATATAACTGAATCTTCTATTTAAGCTAGAAAGATGAGTTTGATAATGTTACATTACAGAGCTTGTGGATGGCTAAAAAGATAAACTAATTATAAACTATTTGATTCTCTTACTGATAGTGGGGATCATTATCATGGTAATACTTAACTAGAGCTGATTATCTACATGCTTCATTTTCTCTCTTTTGCACAATGCATGAATGAAATAATCTTGATCTTCTCCTCTCTGTGTACATATTCTCATGGTATTTACTTGTAAAGGAATTGGAGGAAAATGAAATTCATCCTATGTTGCCCTAAGTTGAGCTATGAATGAGAGAATCCACTTTTTCTTTGACATGCATGATTGATCTTTCTAAGTATTGGAGTTCTGGCATTTTTATGATGGAACAATGAGGCAGACTGAGGCCAAAGTCCAGATCAAAAGGGATCTCTGTTTTGAGAATTGATCATTACATACAGAAATTTGGTTTGGGCCTGGGAATGTTTTATTGTGGTAACTCTACAAACTTCAATTGACATATGCATGAGAATGGGAAACTTAAGTAAATTGTTAAGCTATTGACAGTGGGAAATCTTTTCCCCTCATTTCTCCTCTTTTCTATGTCCTAAAGACTGTTTCCTTTGTTTCTGTAGGCTCCTATAGGTGTTCGGATTTTGCGTCATATTCGAGAAGAAAATGCCAAAGGAAGGGTAATGATTTTCATCAAGTAATAAAACTTGAAGTCTTATCTGACTGAATTCTTAAATCTTTTTACTGAAATGTATGTCTTTATGTTTTCTTTTGCAGCGAGTATTTATTAATCCCTTTATGAAGCACTTTCTAACATCTTCTCATGGTGTTCCCCTTGGTGGCATTGGGTAAGTTTTCTTCCCAGATTAGCACCAAAATTTGCAGTTCTTTTGACCACACTGAGTAGTGTAGGAATTTTAACTTTCTGTCGTAGTTTACTGATCAGACATTTGTAATGGCAAAGTTTCTGCATGTTATATTTGTGGCTATTGATCTTTTATCTAGAGCTAAAGGTTTGCTGATAATAACATTCTTTGTCCTACCAATAAGATTGATTGTAACGAGTCACACACTTACTCATACATGGAAACAAAAAGCTTCCATTAATAGTTTTCGATTTAGTGAGCGCATGTAGAGTATAATATCCGGAGATGAAGGACAAAAAGGTTTCTCAAATGATATAGACCTTGTATGATTCTTTGTTTCAGCACTTCTAGGATGCTCCCCATGGAAAAGAAAAAAAAATTTTAAGCTGATTCTTGTTTTATTTGGAATTGAATGACTGTGATTCTTCATATTTAAACCAATCTTTGGCTTTTTTGTTTTAGTCATTGTAGAATCTAATTCTTTTTGTCTTTGGAAATGATCAGATCTGGAAGCATTGGAAGAAGTTACAGAGGTGAATTTCAGCGCTGGCAATTATTCCCTAGAATATGTGAAGAGAAACCAGTTTTAGCAAATCAATTTTCTGTAAGTTTTATGTGTTTCCCAAGCAAAAGAAGGAAAAGAAGTAGAAAAAAAAAAATACAGATCCTCAGGGAGCTTTTACCAAAATAAATTAGACATTAGGAAAAATCTATTCATTAGTGAAATTACTGATACCATGCAAGCAGTAAGGGCACGAGTTGTACCATCGTCTTTTAGAACCTATGAAAAATTTCTTCATTATAAATTCTCATTGCTCTAAGAAATCACTTTGACCTAAAATTTAGCTTATAGGTTTGCTCTAGCAATAGTATTTAACCTCTAATATGTTTTTCTCACATACAAGGGTGTCATATATGCCTCAACCATAACCAATGTATATACATTAGCATGATTGGTGTTTTCGAATGCAAGAACGTTTTGTCATATTGGCTCTAATTTCTTGTTAAGAATTCACTTGACAAAGCTTAAACCTATAGGTTTTGGTCCAACAGTAATATTTAACCTCTTATTCTAGATGCACACAAGTCAAGTGTGAATTACATAATACATTTTAAATAAAGTTTCCTGAAATTTGAGTAAATTTTGAGACAAGATATTGTTAAAAGATCATTAATGCAGGTAGTTTTGTTGATTTTAGTGAAATGATCTCATACTTTTCTATTATTAACATGAACACCACATGCAGGTGTTTATTTCACGCAAAAATGGTGAAAAATATTCTACTGTACTGTGCCCAAGAAACCCAGAGCTGCTCAAGTAAGCCAGCATTTTACTGCCTAGTTACTTGTTTGCAATGAGTTGGTTTATTATTTGAGGAGATGATTTTTGCTGTGTATGAAATTTAATAGAAAAGGAACAAGATGAATCTAAAGAAAAGTTTTAAACCGGATATCATCCGCATGAACAGGGATAACACACCTTCAGGAATTGGGTCTTGGGACTGGAATCTGAAGGGAGATAAGACAACATATCATGCTTTGTACCCGAGGGCTTGGACTGTATATGAAGGTAATTTATGTTATCTGTAGGTATAAAAATGAGTTGTTAGGACTTTTAATCGATATTTACTTATACATGGTCACTCCATCATCTGACAATGCAGGTGAACCTGACCCTGAACTTAGAATTGTTTGTCGCCAAATCTCGCCTATTGTACCACATAATTACAAGGAGAGCAGCTACCCTGTATCAGCTTTTACCTTCACAGTAAGTATACCTCTGTTAGAATTTGTTTGTTGGACATTTGATATAGCTTTCCTTGTTATTAAGTAGTTGATTCATATTCCATCAGGTACATAATTCTGGAACGTCTTCTGCAGATGTCACGTTGCTTTTTACATGGGCAGTAAGTGTTTTCTTATTTTGTATTAACCCTTAATTTTTTGTTGCACCTCTATTGTTATGAGATACATCTTTGCATCAGCTGCCATGTTCATATTGTATAGATTTCTGGAAATATGACAGAACTAATTTTTCTGTGCACATCTAGAACTCTGTTGGAGGCACTTCTGAATTTACTGGTCAACACTACAATTCAAAGATGAAGTATGAAACTTAAACTGTCATCTTCTTTTAGATTTTCGAAACATATATATGCTTATCATGCCTATGGTTTTTATTAACCTCAAGATCATTGCTCCTGACAGGTTGGATAATGGTGTGCGTGGAGTTGTCTTACATCATAAGTAAGTTCCTTTCCTTCTTATAGATGGGGAGAAAAAAGAACTCTAGATTTGGTTTCATAAAGTCACTCTGGCTTTTGTGTTCCAGTTTCCTTCGCATAACATCTGTAATCTCACAATACAGGACTGCAGATGAGCTACCCCCACTGAGTTTTGCAATTGCAGCACAGGAGAATGATGATGTCCATGTCTCAGAATGTCCCCGTTTTGTGATATCTGGGAACTCCCAGGGTATAACAGCAGAGGATATGTGGAACGAAATAAAAGAGGTCGGTGAACTTATTCCTATCATTTTTATGTGCATTATATGGAAAGAAATTTTCTAAAATTCTTATCTTGGATCTGCCATCATGCATGTGATCTTATTTGTTTTTTTAAGTCCACAAATTAACCAGAGTGCTGCATGATTAATTTATTTCACTTATCTTTTCTTTGAAAGAATGATTGCTCATGTATCGCCATCCTTATTGCTTGCTTGTATTTCTTTTTTCCCTTTTCATTTCAATCTTTTGTGATATGTGAAACTCACACATTCATGGGGTCAAAATTCATTATTTTGCATAATTGCTATTGGCCATATATAATCCTTTGTCTCTGCACTTCTTAATTCAATAGCCATATATAATCCTTTGTCTCTGCACTTCTTACTTTCAAATTTCAGTTTCAGGAATTAACTAGATGTGCTACTATCCTCCTGGATTTAAGAAATGTAGTTTTCTTTTGGTTGGGTGAAGCTGTTTTTTGGAAGTTGATACTCATTTGATTACTAACTTACATTTTGAAATATTATGTAGTGCATCAGCTCTTATTTTTCCGCTCTCCATTTATGTTTTATATCATATTATACAGAAAATAACATGTTTTTTCGTCTATGGCAATAGCATGGGTCCTTTGATCACCTTGATTCTACTAAAACATCAAAGCCTTCAGAGCGAGGATCATCCATTGGGGCAGCCATTGCAGCTTCTGTGAAAATCCCACCAGATGCAGTGCGTACTGTTACATTCTCATTGGCATGGGACTGCCCTGAAGTGAACTTTGTTTGTGGAAAGACATATTATAGGTAGGTGTTATGGAGATTGTTTGAAAGATGTCTGGAATTGAAATATTATCTATCTTCTGAGAAGTTTTCATCAGCAGGCGTTACGTGAAATTCTATGGTACTCATGGGGATGCAGCTGCAAATATTGCCCATGATGCTATTCTTGGTAATGTTTAAGTTTATACTTTTCCAACCAATAGTCTGTTCCTATCTAAAATATGTAAATTTAGGACATGAATATGAGACTGAGACTGCAAGTAATCATTTATATTACTTCTGAATTTCACTGTCATGCTTCTATATGTTACTAATTACGCACACACTTTCAATTGTTAAGAACCATTGACTCATCTTTTCCTTCAACTTAGAGCACGGCAATTGGGAGTCACAGATTGAAGCATGGCAAAAACCTATTCTTGAAGACAAGAGACTTCCTGAATGGTGAATAGGATGTGTTATTTGCTGATTTCACATATTCTGAGGTTTCTATTTATTTATTTTTCAAACCTGAATGTTTTCTGCAGGTATCCCATCACTCTCTTTAACGAGCTCTATTATCTAAATTCAGGGGGGACAATTTGGACCGGTATGTGGACTCTACTCTTTTGTACTTTGACTCATACTTACAAACGTAACTTCACATTTTATTTGCTTTTGCAGATGGATCACCTCCTGTTCATAGTTTAGTGAGCATTGGTGATAGGAAGTTTTCCCTTGATAGGTCACAATCAGATTTGAAGAAACTTGTTGACTTACCCAATCAAAATACTGCTGTCAACATCCTCGAGAGAATGACTTCAATTCTTGAGGAATTACATACTCCAGTCGCACTTAATTCTGCTTTTGGGACAAATTTGCTTCAAGAAGGAGAAGAAAACATTGGTCAATTCCTTTATCTTGAAGGAGTTGAGTATCACATGTGGAACACCTATGATGTTCATTTCTACTCATCTTTTGCACTAATCATGCTATTTCCGAAACTTCAACTCAGTGTCCAGAGAGACTTTGCAGCGGCTGTAATGATGCATGATCCCAGTAAGATGAAACTTCTACATGATGGACAGTGGGTTCCCAGAAAGGTCCTTGGTGCAGTTCCTCATGATATTGGAATTAATGATCCATGGTTTGAAGTAAATGCCTACTGCCTTTATGACACATGCAGGTGGAAAGACTTGAATCCAAAATTTGTTCTCCAAGTTTACCGGGATGTAGTTGCCACAGGGGACAAGAAGTTTGCAAAAGCAGTTTGGCCTTCAGTTTATGTTGCGATGGCATATATGGACCAATTTGATAGGGATGGTGATGGGATGATTGAGAATGATGGCTTCCCTGATCAAACATATGATACATGGTCTGTGTCTGGTGTGAGTGCGTATAGTGGAGGGCTATGGGTGGCAGCATTGCAGGCTGCCTCAGCCTTGGCACATGAAATAGGTGATAAGGGTTCTGCAGATTATTTTTGGTGCAAATTTCAGAAAGCAAAAGCTGTATATGAGAAATTGTGGAATGGTTCTTACTTCAATTATGACAATAGTGGCGGCAGTTCAAGTTCATCTATTCAAGCTGATCAATTAGCTGGACAATGGTTCGTTGCAACTAATATGGATAATCTCAAATATCACATAATCTAAAATAATTTGAAAAAAAAAAAAATTTCTTTTACTTGAACATAAAATTGTTTCGTTAGCATTTCATAAGTATTTTTCTCGCTTTTGGAAATATCAATTACTTTGTATTTTTCTTTCTCAAGTAGATGCTACAGTGTTAGTTTACTTCCCAATAATTGCTCTGTTTGCATTTTCCAGAGGTGTGAAGCCATTTCCTCATAATTCACATTATAAAATATATATCCAGCATGCATATGATAAGTGTTTTTCTCAAACTTATCAAGTATCTCTGTTGTAGGTATGCCCGTGCATGTGGTCTTTTACCAATTGTTGATGAAGACAAAGCAAGAACAGCATTAGAAAAGGTCTATAATTACAATGTCTTAAAGGTGATGGGAGGGAAGCGCGGGGCAGTAAATGGGATGCTACCTGATGGAAGGGTTGACATGTCATCGTTGCAGGCAAGAGAAATCTGGTCTGGTGTCACATATGCAGTGGCTGCGACGATGATTCAAGAAGATATGGTTGATGAGGGATTTCACACTGCCAGTGGAATTTATGAAGCTGCATGGTCTGAAAGTGGACTTGGGTGAGATAGCTTTTCTTTATCTTATATTTTGGAAAATTAATCCTCTAGAAATCATAGCTATTGTGCTTTAAAGGAAGATGCAAAAACTATTTAAAGATTTAATTTCTCAATTCATGTTGGAAATGCAACTGCCATTCTGAATTGATTTCCTTTGTTTTCATGAAGGATCCTTTCTCTATCTTCCTTTTTTTTGGGTTCATTCTATGATCATCACTTGAAAATACTTAAATTTGAAACTTGTTGACAACCTTGAAAAAGTACAACCTTGAAAAAGTTTAATCAGGATTATATGACCATTGGTCTACATAGCATGACCGTTGCTTTTCTATGTTGAAGGGGGAAAATCTAGTGCTACCGGTGCACCAGCAGTAGGTTATTAGCTAACATTTGTACATATCACATTTTCTCTCTTATTGGTGATGCATTGCTTTTCCGAGTGTAAACTAGTTTTTTTTTTTTTTTTTTAATCACATCATCAGTTCTGGTGCTGTTGACTAGGATTTATCGCTTAAAGACAAATAAAAAACAAGCCATTAACCTTAAAATTGGAGGTGGTTCATTCTGACGAATTTTGCACAAAAATGGATAGCGTAACACTCTTGACTGAAAATTTTCATGGTCATTTACTGACCTTCAAATAAATTTTCTGCATATTCTCTTGGGAAATCCTTACCCTTACAGTGTATTAACATTGGTAACTTTCTGCTCCAGCTTATTTGTTCCTAATTCACTAACAGATTGCTATTTTGTTACTAGTTATTCTTTCCAAACTCCGGAAGGTTGGACTATCGATGATGGATACAGATCACTATGTTACATGCGTCCTCTGGCCATATGGGCAATGCAGTGGGCTTTGACAAGAGCAAAACCTTCTGAGCATGAGAAGAGACCAGAAGTAGATGAAGAATCTCTGTACAGATATCATGCTGGCTTCTCCAAAGTTGCTCGCCTGCTAAAGGTACCAGATGAGGCAGCACCTAAAGGTCTTTTACAGTCTGTATTTGATTACACTTGCAAGAAGATGTTTGTCTGATTCGTTGCAGTCATTTGTTACTATAATCAATTTTTGTGTACAGTAAAAAGGTTTACCTTAGGGGATTGGCCCTGTTTACAGGCCTTCCAGGTAACATTGCTGGGTTTGTGTCAACCGTTAGATTGGCACTGTACACATATTTGGCTACCCAATCCAACGGTTGGCAAGTTAGAACTCAGAAATATAAGAGAAAACATTGGTGCTTAGCGGTGGTAGGCTATATGGTAAAGAAAGCTATTAGAAAAATGTTTGTATAATTTGTATTGCAATGACATGAAACGTTTGTAAGTTACCCATTCTTTCTTGCATTTATGGCCAGAAAAGAATTTAATTTACTTCAATGGCTGTCTCATTTATATTTTATGAAGCAATTCTTGTGACTTCTTTTAGAATTTACCTTTAATGTTGTCATCTAACTGCTGTCAGCTTCTAATTCATCTCTTCAAGCTTCATCACTCTGCTATGTTTTATAAATGAGAAATGGCATGCTTTTGCCTGGTAATTTCGATGTTTTGCTAAGCAAATTTGGACTCAAATAGGTGAAGAACTAAAGTGATATGGTATAGTCAAACAGTAACAAACATGTCGGTTGATGCAATAATTTATTTAATCTCCAATGTTTTTTTTTCCATATAGGAATCAAATTCAATAACATTTTATAAATATAAAATATGATACATTGAGTTATATATTGGGAGATTTAAATGTACAAACACTAAATGAAGTTGGATATGATATTAATTAACATCATATATCAGAGTTTAATAACATTAACATTTTATTAATTGAAAACCAATGAGTGTGTAAGTGTATTTTACATGATAATTAGCATTTTATTATTAGGAAACATGACTTGTGAAGATACATACAGATAACGATATAAATGAACACCAAACATAAATCAGGAATTTTGAATTGATTTATTAGTCAAAATGGTTTGTTTTCATTAATGTCTTTTAAGTGAATTTATGCTTGATTGATTTTGTCATAGATTTCATTTTAAGATTAGCATTAAGCTACAAAAATATTAGAGGAAACTGAAGAAAAATGTTTTATCATTGTGTTGGACTGCTAAAAGATCATAAAATTCAAATTATATTTATATTGATGCTGGGCAGAAAATAGAGGATAGATCAATGCTAAGTTGATAATAAGAATACACAAAATATCTGATTTGATGCTTTAAAACGTGAAAGATTGAACAAACAAAAGTGATGCATAACATTTATACAGGAATTAGGACGGGTTGCATTTGTTATTGTTTTGTGGTTTTATTCAAAATTTATTTATTTAGTTATTTTAACTAATTAGGGTTTTTACCCTATTTTAGTCTTACACATATTCATGTTCTCATTAGGGAAAATGAATATTATAAATAAAGTCTTTTACCAGTTTTTTTATTTCTTATAATTTCATGATGAAATATTAATGATCGACTAAATTAAGACTTTCCCTTTGAAGATTTCTTTCTCAATTATCTCCCTTCTATGCTTCCTCAATTTTTCTACCCTTTCTCAGATGCCATGAACTCACCTCAAGAAGAAATGTTTTCCCATAGTTACATCTATCAATTGATCACATGAATATCATAAATAACAAAACAATCCAAAGAAAGTTATATCACATAATAATAAACTGATGTTTAGCTAACTACATTAACAACATGATACTAAAAACAGTACTAATCCTTGTATTTTGGATCTTTGTTCAAAAAAATTGAATTTAGACCTCTAAAAGTAACTAACTTCAGCAAAAATACAAAAAGCGCCCCAAAAGATATTGAGCATCCATTGGCTTTCCCCTAACTTGTTTAAATATAAATCAAGTTGTTCTTCAAAAATCATAACAAAATGATAAAATATTCCATTTGCCATTGGTCTTCTAGACAAAGTCAGATTTTTGTTGCTTTCTTCAAAGCTGGAAATGTTTAATTCCATTTGGTTTCATAGACATAGCAAGATTTTCTGATTGCCCAGAAAGAAATTTTAATTTACTTCAATAGCTGACTTATTTACATATGGTTAAGCAATTCCTGTGACTGTTTTTTCAATTTAATTACCTTTAACGCACAATACCAAATTTTTTCCAGATTTTAATTCATGTCCTGAGGCTTTAGCATATGATATATTTTAAATGAAGAGTGGCATATCCAGGCTTCTTTGCTGATCAGAGATATCATAGCGAAATTTTGTCTTGCCATGCTTTTTTAGAGGCTATGATGCTTCAACAACAGGTCTTGGTATAAATAGCATACAACTCTTTTATCGTAAGTTGATTACTTTTCGCAAGATTCATTCAGCTGCTCACTAAAGAAAGCAATTGGTCTTCCTTCTTGGCTGATAACCCACAAATACAATGTTGGAAGCATCACATTCAACTTAAAAAAAGTTGCTAAAATCTGGAAGTGATAAAACGTTTTATTATTTATACCTTAATAAAAATTTGTAAGCAAACACAACTTGAAAACTCAATTTCCCTTTCCTAAGATTATTAATTCGACTGAACATTGCCTGTCATCTATGGTACACATAAACTTTAATACAGTGACTTGAGAGCATGTGTTTATGTCCAACTAGAGTTCATCATTATTGGTGATTGATGATGAGTGTTGGCCATTTGCAACTCCAAAGCATTCTTTTGACGAGCTTAAACTTTCCAACCAAACCTCATCAGCCGTAACTGCATTAGAATCATTGTTGCGATGCCATGACCAATGCGCCCGTGTTTCGTCCAAGATCCTCAACCGCCCATGTCCAAAGCTTGACTCTCGATACAGTGAGAGAGGGGATGCGGGCTCCTTGAACCTTTATTTGCAGTTAATATTCCAAACGAAGCAACAAAATCAAAAAATTATTCTAATTGTCATAGATTCTTTTTGAAATTAAAGAAGATATATATTATATTCTATTTAAGTTGATCAAGCAAATGATATTCCTTTAAGTCAGATATCCAAAGGAAATTAAAGGATAGAATATTTCTCACTTTAATGCAAGTCCTTCTCTGTTGCCTCCATCACCAATTGTTATGTACATGGGACCGCACGGGTCAGCTTTCTTGTCGTAAATCCTAGTCTGCAGTTCAATGAAAATTAAGTTCAATTAATTTATCTCCAAGTACAAGTCTGCAGATAAAGTGATGAAAAAACTCACGAATCTTTCATATGCATGAACATGGCCAGCAAATACAATGTCAACTCGAGCCTTATACAGCAACTCCTCCATCGATTTTCTCATGGATTCTCCTTCCCCTTGATGGGCAGTATTAGTATTATACCAAGGCGCATGCAGAAGAACGATAACCCAAGGAGTCTTCTTCCTATCAATCTTGGCCAAGTCAGCTTGAAGCCATTTGTACTGGGCTGAATCAGAATCGAAATCTGTGTATGATCCCAACATTATAACGTGAGTGCCAGTGACATCGAACGAGTAGTACAAATTTGAAGAGGATCCACTCTCTTGGTGTGGCATCAGCCAACGCGCATTGTAAGCCTTGAAGCCTTGGGGATGGATGATTGGGATAATCTCAATCTCGTGGTTCCCCTCCGTCACCATCCACGGCCGGTGGCTAGCATATGGCTCTACCAGCCGACCAAATGAATCCCAAAGCGGCTGCTGACTATCTGCATATGATAGATCACCTGGTAACAAAAATACATCGTAGTCTCGGCTCCCAACATGTGCTAGGGTTGACACTGTCCATTCTGTTTGTCCAAGGTCTCCTACAAGATACACCCAGAAGTAATTAATATATCTAAACCTCAAAAATTTAGAGATCAAAGTCTTATCATGTTATATATCATCAAGAAATTAAATATATATGGAGTTCCAATCTAGCTCCTCTAATTTTTGTGTCGCTGAGATTGTTCATATCTAGATAGATATTTTATCCACTCACCAACTACAGCAAATTCAATTGGAAAAGTTGGAGGAGGTGTTTTGAATGAAAACTCGGGACCGTAACCTCCACATCTGTAATAGTAGATAGTGCCCGGTTCCAGTGGTCCAATCTTGACATGGTGTATCTTTGCAGAGGTATAAAGGAAGTAACTATATGAAGTATGATATCCCGTTGCCGCAGCATTATATTTGCCTGCTGTTTTTCCATATTCAACTATTGATGGTACCTTTTTATCTTCTGTAATCCAAGAAACCCTCATGTAATCTTTCCCTGCTAGTGAAATATGCACCTACATATATAAATAGAGAAACGTTAAAAAACTACTACATATCTTAACCATGCATTAATTAGTATATGCTGAGAAGGGACAGGCTGCAGACCTGCTGAGGGTCAGAATCAGATCTTTCATGCGGAGAGAAGATGACATTTCGGGTAGGTGGGCGAATGAAATCATCAGGTGATGATGCATGAGAAGGTGGTAGTAGTTGTAGTTGAGGCAAAATGCTAATGGCTAGAAAAATAGGAAACAAAGGTCTGATCAGCAGCAATTTTCCCATCTTGATTTGAATTGTGATTAGCGCTCAAGGCAGGGACATAACATATAGAGTTTGAAAATTTGTAAATTGTTAGTTGCAATGGCGTGAAGTTTGTCCATGTGGATAAGACGAGAATATTACTGTTGGATATGCTTACATCAACTATTACACGGAACTATAGAGTCCCAGCTCATCACCTAAAGCATACACTAATTAATACGTTGAAAATTATTATTTATTAAATCATTTTAAATCAATATCAATTATATATTATTTTAAATTAAAAAAATTCAAAACGTATTATGTATCCTCGTCAAATCTTAAAAACAAAAACATAAGATTCAAAGACCAACACGCCAAAATTAATATTATAAAAATATCAATATAGTATGCTAATGATGTATTCCAAGTCAACCATAAAGATATAATCACTTGTATGTTTCAGCCAAGCCAATCACTTATGATCACACCCTTTGAACAAGTAACAGGATAATGTCGAGTTCCTTCCTTCTCGGGGAAAGACTTAAACGAATCTCTTTTTTTTATTATTATTTTCTAATATAATTGATGTTTCACAAATGTAGAAGAGACATCTTAATCACACGTGTTGCCTTGTCAGTTGCTTCAACTGGATTAAACTATGAATAAAAATTGAACTTAGAACATGCAGACAAGTAATTATTGGAATATCCTAGGAATCTACTTTTTGAGAAGTCTTATATTATAGAAATAGAATCATGGTTAAGTGATTGAGTTCAGACTACATCAGATATTTTACATTAACAGCTTAAGGACGGATTTATACATGACATTAAAATAATTAAAACCATTAAATTAATTAAGTTTGAATAATTAACTAATTAAAATTATTGTAAATAACATGGTCCCTATCAACTAGGAATCTCTAAAAACGCGGATAACTTGCTGATCCAACTTGATGACTTCTGAACGAATAAATTATAAATTCTTTACTAAAATAGTTCAATCGTGAAATTTCATTAGAAACCAAATAAACATGTATGTCGACCCAATAATGTATTTAATCTCTAATTTCTATTTTCCCGTATAGGAATCAAATTCAATAACAATACATAGATATAAAATATGATACATTGATGAATTATATATTGAGGGATTTAAATGTATGTTGATGCTGAAAATCGGTCGACCTCCAGCTCAGCAGTGAAATTTGAATTTGTTGTGAAGGACCTGGCTCAGCCAGAAGGCAATGATGGAGTGTGTGGAGAAGGAGGGGAAAATAGGAAATTTTGGGTCACGTGTCCGTCAAGATGGCTGTTGTGTTTTGATCAACCAAGGCTCCAGTGGCTTGAATGATCTTCGCAAAAGTAGAAAATTAAAGGTTAAAGGCGCCGGTGTTGCCGACGATAATCCTCCAACGCTCAAGTCAGAGATTAACTATGGAGTGAAAATTTTTGGTCGACCAAAAGGAGATGAGGTAGAGAGAGAGAGGGTTTTCTAGAGAGAGAAATTGTTCCCCAAACCTTGATTTGCAGTCAAAGACTATATTTATAGGAGAGTTTGCTTACAGGTGGCGAGGTGCATGCAACATAGTTGACAGGTGGCGAGATGCATGGAGCTTGGTTGACCCCATGCTGCATGCAAGGGAGTTGACAGTGACACTTGGAGCCATGAAGACACCTGAAGAGAGGCCTCTATGGAATCCAGTGCTCCTAATATTTTATTAAATTTTATTAAACTGGGTAAATAATCATTGAACTTAGAGGGAGCAGTTCTTATTAAATACTTCCTCTGACATTGACGGCTCTCATTTAGTAACTTGTGCCATGAAATATCTTTGAAGGTGAAATTGAAAGTCGTATCCTTCGTCGACCAAACAAGACGCTTGTTATGTAGTTATCTAGTCAACCAGATATTCTTAATAATAGGAGTAATAACGAATTCCTAGTCGACCAAACCAATAATGAAGGATCCACCACCCCAAGAGTTATGCTGCCATGCAGGATAAAAGACCCAGTTATTGCAATTAAAGTACAAGAAAAAATTGTATGTCTTGGTGGTGTGACTTGAAAAATTAATATCATTGGTTATCCTAATTTTTCATCCAACAGCTAAGGCATTAGAAGGAGGGCCTGAACCTCCGACCTTGTGGTTAACAGCCAACGTGTTAGGTCGACCAGGACCTTTACTTATTTTCTCCATTTAAAGTGCTAGACCAATCATGGGCACATGATGCCTAAACTTAAAAGGCGGACTGGCGCCCGAGGTACTCTTACCCAAATTCACCAGAAGTGGCAGTCCGGCGCCTGAGGTACTATTACCCGAATTCACCAGGAAAAATTTCTAGCACAACGTGTTAGGTCGACTAGGACCTTTACTTATTTTCTCTATTTAAGGTGCTACAGCAATCATGGGTACATGATGCCTAAACTTAAAAGGTGAACTGGCGCCCGAGGTACTCTTACCCAAATTCACCAAGAGCAGCGATTCGGCGCCCGAGGTACTATTACCCGAATTCACCAGGAAAAATTTCTAGCACAACGTGTTAGGTCGACTAGGACCTTTACTTATTTTTTCCATTTAAAGTACTAGAGCAATCATGAGTATGTGATGCCTAAACTTAAAAGGCGAACTGGCGCCCGATATACTATTACTCAAATTCAATAGTAAAGGTGATTTAGTGCCTGAGGTACTGTTACGCAAATTCACCAAGGAAGATTTTTAGCACTACATGATGGGTCAACCAAGATATTGGTTTATTTCTCTATTAGAAATATTGAAGCAACCACAGGGCATGTGATGCCTAGGATGTAACCGTCATATATTTTTGCCATTGTAAGATTTGTCTAAGATAAATTTACCTTCTATTTGAATTATTCGCCATATGAGGTCTTCCATGTCGTGCATCTAGTCGACTAGGACCATTATATGTGATCACCACTTGAAGTGTTAATATGATGGATAAGCATTTGGTGCCTAACGTATAGCTCCCTTATATTTTAAAAATTCACCATCACCATGAGGGATATTTACTCCAATGCATATGGTCGACCAAGGCCTCCATTTGTTATCTCTATTGGTAATGCTGGCGCAATCATACGGCATCTGATGCCTAAGGTATAATTGCCTTATATTCTTACCACTCTAATATTTATCTAAGGTGAAGCTCCTTTATATATGGACAGCTCGCCATATGAGACTTTCCGTGTAATGCATCTAGTCAACTAAGGCCGTTATATGTGACCACCACCTAGAATGTTAGCATAATAGATCGTCATTTGGTGCCTACAGTGCAACTATTCAATATGTGAATAAGTTGTTGGGAAGATATTTAAGTTGGTGCACTGGGTCGACGAAAATCCCTTCATTCAAGATCACCGTTTGAGATGGCAACTTAATTAATGGGCACACAACATCTGAGGTCTATCAAGGCTACATATTCCACTCGATATTCTTGAGCACCATAGCCTCCACAACAGACATTGGCCTCTTCATCAACCTTTTCAAGTGGAAGAAACAATCATAAAAGACATCCTTAAATGAGGAGGGACGAGACAAATACAAGTCTTTGTCATCAAATCATGAGAAGAAAGAAATATTAAGCCCTCCATACATTTAATGGTATTAGGTTGGATTTTGTGAAAGCTCCACATATGAAGACTTCATCTAAATCCTGGTTGCCTAGAAGGATTTTAAGAATAGTGTGTTTGTGCTACTTGTTCGTGCCTTGCAACCAATCGCATCTTTTCCTCCAAAAGTCACTTCAGCAATTAATGGAAGCTTTGTGTTGAAATTAGAAGGTCTAACGCAGGTTTGGTTGACAAGCCAAAGGGTGAAGCTAAATCACCTGCACTCTAGTAGATTCAGAGATGTCGATGAAGTATTCTCCATTTATATTGAGCAACACAATGACAAATTCACTTACAATCTTGTTCTCCTTGCTAAAGAGAAGTTAACACAAAAAGGCAAAGTAAGCATTGTCAAGCAAATAGTGAGAGTTACTAGTATTTGAATCGACTTTGAAGAAAAAAAACACAATCAAGAGTGTGGTACTAATGCATATGGAGTATTGCTTAATGTATTCTTCAAAGAGTCAAGTCCCAAGCCAAATGCTAATGCTTTGACTTGGAATATGGGGGGCTAGCTATTGGATGAAAAATTAGGATAACCAATGAGATTAATTTTTCAAGCCACATCACCAAGGCATACAATTTTTCCTTGTACTTTAATTGGAGTAACTGGGTCTTTTATCCTGCATGACAGCATAACTCTTGGGGTGGTGGATCCTTCATTATTTGTTTGGTCAACGAGGACTTCGTTATTACTCCTATTATTAAGAATATCTGGTTGACTAGATAACTACATAACAAGCGTCTTGTTTGGTCGACGAAGGATACGACTTTCAATTTCACCTTCAAAGATATTTCATGGCACAAGTTACTAAATCAGAGCCGTCAATGTCAGAGGAAGTATTTAATAAGAACTGCTCCCCCTGAGTTCAATGATTATTTGCCCAGTTCAATAAAATTTAATAAAATATTAGGGGCACTGGATTCCATAGAGGCCTCTCTCTAGGTGTCTCCATGGCTCCAAGTGTCATTGTCAACTCCCTTGCATGCAGTATGGGGTCAACCAAGCTTCATGCATCTCGCCACCTGTCAACTATGTTGCATACACCTCGCCACCTGTCAACCATATTGCATGCATCTCGCCACCTGTAAGCAAACTCTCCTATAAATATAGTCTTTGGCTGCAAATCAAGGTTTGGGGAACAATTTCTCTCTCTAGAAACCCCTCTCTCTCTATCTCGTCTCCCTTTGGTCGACCAAAAATTTTCTCTCCATAGTTAATCTCTGACTTGAGCGTCGGAGGATTATCGCCGGCAATACCGGCACCTTTGACCTTTTATTTTCTATTTTTGTACAGATCATTCAAGCCACTGGAGCCTTGGTTGATCAAAACACAACAGCCATCTTGACGGACACGTGACCCAAAATTCCCTACTTTCCCCTCCTTCTCCACACACTCCATCATTGCCTTCTGGCTGAGTCAGGTCCTTTACAACAAATACAAATTTTACTGCTGAGCTGGAGGTCGACCGATTTTCAATATCAACAATGTACAAACACTAAATGAAGTTGGACTTGGATATGCTATTAATTATGTTAATATACTCCCATTTAACATTAACATCATATTGAGAGAGTTTAATAACATTAACATTTTGTTAATTGAAAACCAGTGAATGTATAAGTGTATATGATAATTAACTGGCAATTTGGGATCTCTATGTTACTAAATAAAAAATGGGAGGGAAAGTGTAGCGCCCCAAATCTGTCATGCTTCCATCACATGACCAATCTGGTTGCTACGAAAATCACATTTGATTTTTTTTTTCTAATCTTGTACAACCAATACCACATCACATATCCAAAATTAATACTTCAAATAATATCGTGTATGTAGCCATTACAATGACAATACAATACTTCCATCAACGACCTAGTAAGCATACCACGGTCCGAAAGCTATGATCCAACTTCACTTCGAATTAAATCCAAAATTTTCTCTTCACTTAATCACTCAAATTTATACAAACTGCAATAACTCTATATCCAATCTTGCTAACCCTGTCACTCAAACCACTCTGCAAAAATGCTGGTGATAAGGGGTGAGTCGTCAACTTGGTAAGCATAATCAATCATAACATGTTTTTATATTAAAAACCTCTCATGAAATATAGATCTTTAATAATCATAATTTTACATAAGAAAGTAATCTTATACTTGAAGAAATTTATCGGAAAACATTTTATTGGAAAGCATATAAAATAATCAATATAAATATAAATTGTTAACTAAATAAATAATACCGACATTGGTGCGAATAATGAGAAAACATATAAATCATATTTATTGTAACAAAATATCATATCAATTCTCATAAAACATATAAAATAGCATAATTAATTCAGAATATCGTAATTTAATAAAAATATTACATCATGATCATAAAACGTGGTTTTCACAGTCGCTCATAAATCATATATACATAGCAGCTAAAAACATTATCATAAAACACAGTTTCATAGTAGCTGATGACACAAAACCATATCATATCATATCAAAGGATTGTTTCACGATCAAACATATCATATCATATTTATGCACATCAAAACGTATATCCAATGGGAACCATAATATATCATATCATCTACATGTGGCACTTTACATTATGTCTGGCACTTCGTGCTACCCACACAGTCTCAAGAGGCGACCCCTATGCAGCTATATCATAACATATAAGGGTGTTACAGCAATAACCCAAAATTATTTTCTTAGTATAACTTATAGTACGGAATACTAATTTCATAAATCTTATAAATTCCAAAATAATTAAAATAATCCTTTGCATAATAATTTCATGTATAAAACTTTATTTCCTAAACAAATCATTTGCTTCAAAAATATTTAAAACCAAGATAATTGATTTGTAAAGCTTCTTGAGAAAGATTATAGCTTAACGTTTTGTAAATCTTAACTTAAGTTAAATACTTAAATGAACCAAAATCCTTTTTATTTTACCTTATAGAGCAAAATACTGAATTCAAAAATCTTATAAATCTCAAAATACTAAATATAATCCTTTGCATAATAATTTCATATATAAATTTTATTTCTTAAACAAATAATTTGTCTAGAAAGCATTTAAAACCAAAATAACTAAGTTGTAAAGCATTTTAGAGAAACGTTAAAGTATAATATTTCGTGGACCTTAACCTTTTGATAAAGGAATTAAATAATTAAATGAAAGCGACTTTGAGAAAACAATTTACTTTGTTAAATATTTAATTTAATAAAACTGAAAAGATCTTTGTTGTTTAGAAGCCAGATTTATAGAATACTATTTTTCATTTACGAAAAATTATAAAACTTAAATTCGAAATTGTAATAGTTTTCACATGTATCAAATAAAGCCCACTAATGTGAATATCACTTAAATACTAATTTCAAAACACCAATAAGAACATGTATTTTTATGAAAGCTATACTTTATATGCAAATAAAACTGTCTATATTCATAAAATATCTATAAGCATAAAAATTTATTTGAAACTATCAAAGACTTTTATCTTTTTTTCAAAACCACTATTGAAAGCACCATAATTTTGTTTTGGTAAGAACAACTTTGTTTATAATATTAAATTGTTAAAACATATAATAAGCTTTGAACTTGTAGTTTTTGATATTTATAACACAATGCATGCCTTATAAAACATACTTACATAGACAGTATACATAACATAAGAATCATTTCCACTTCCAAATAATTCGTAAATAAGAACCTTTTCATAACAAAACATATTTTTAATTATGCATGTAAACTAATCATATTAAGAATGATTATACTTACCTCAAACTTATAAATCATATATCTTATTCTTTCAGTGACCCATCGAACATCTTTCAGCCATCTAACAATAGTAAAATCCATCAAAGCATATCAACATTCATCCAAAGTTAAATCCAAATAAATTCTAAAGGTTTCACATCACAATCAAATCCCAATCATTTAACTCTTTTCTTTTAAGTATTGAAATATTTTTTGATTATTTTTGCATCTCTAATTTCCATCAAAGCCTCACAAACTAAGACATTATCCTTCTGATAAATGAACATCAACATGGTAAAATAATCCACTTTACTACAGCCAATTCAACACATTACAAATTCTTAATTTAGACTTCAAATTCCAACACTTCCAAATATAAACAGTACACAATCCTTTATTTTTAATGCGCAAACCGCAAATCAAAATCCTCTCCAATTTTATAGTAGTGCTCTAAACAGACATAGGTTGTTCCAATAATTTTATTATAAAGTTTTGATATCGAAAAACATTTTCAAACCGATTTATATTTCGGATACAAAAATTCTATCAAACAATGTTTGACATTGAGTCAAGTTTATTCAATGATTTTTATAAATTTTTATACTAATCAAAATATCATAAAAATTCATAGAATAAATATAAATATGTGGAGGATTCGGAAATAAAATTTGTGGGCATCGTTTGGGCAGGTACATTAATATTCAAATTTGGGTTATATACAAAAATGTTTGGTTTTTGGGACAATAGTGCTGTTTTTAAAATCAATTAAAAATCAAAGCCTAAATAATTTTCAACGAAATGAATTTTATATAAAGCTTGTGCATGTCTATGGTTTATGATAAAAATTTCAGATTAAAATCGCAACACAAGAAGTCATTAAAATTCATGGAACGATGGCTGTCATATCAACTCAGTGAACAAAACTCTTATACATTATCCTATTTTGAAGAGTTTTATAAATTTATTTTCTTATCAAACCCAAACAAAAATTTTCATAGCGACAATAGACAATTGAAATATCCAGAATATAAAGTTTTGTAATTTTTGAACAACATTTAGGCACCTAAATAAATTTTGTAAATTCACCATAAAATGGTTTAAAATTCGGTGTAACAGTGTTGTTTCAAAAATCCACTAAAATTGAAATCTCAATCATTTCGGATGAAATAAAATTTATATGAAACTAAGATTTGTAGTTTCTATGATAAAAATCGTGAGATCAAAATCACAAAGCAAGTACTTGTAAAAATTCATAGAACAGCCTACTGTCTTGACATCCCTATATAATCCTCTTAATACAATCATCTTATTACGCTATGTAATAATTCTTCTCAACAATTTTCATCCATCAAACAATGAATATAACCGATCAAGATGTCCCAATAAGCAATCCAAATCATAATAAAATTCTATATAAATCCAATTAAACAATATCCTTTTAACTAAAATACTCACTTACCGATATGGAGACAACCTTTTTAATGCAAAATTCCTCTTCCAGCCAAACTCTTCGTCTCCTATCTTCTCTCACGTAAAAGTTCTATAGTTTAGAGAATTTTTTTTTTTCTAGGTAAATTTGACGTTGAAGAGTTGGGAGCTCAAAGCAATCAAACGGCAAACTCCTCTTACTTTAGGAAAATATACACATTTCCAATTCAAGCAATACATTAATTCTTTCCCTATTTTATTACCTTAATTACTCTCAATTGACTACTTAACTTCCTATTGCAACTTAATCTCATATTTCCTTCCATGAATAAACTTTTCTAATCAATCAATAAATTCCTCAATATTCTCTAATCAAATATTGATTCCAAAATCAATTGCTTACTATTCCATCTTAATAAAATTAATAATTGCCAATCAACCATTAATTATCTCAATATCCTCTAATCAAGGATAATTTTTCAAATAAATACCTTGATTTTCTCTCCTCATAAAATTAGAAATAACTCTAATTAATTATACCAACAAATTAAATTATATTCTTGTTTCATTCAAATCACTCCATAAAATCTTGCTTATTATTAATTGTACTAAAATTTGAGGTGTTACAATAGTGTTACTTAGGCCAAAACTAGGGGGTCTCCATGTTAATTCCCTGTAAAAACAAAGATCTATTCCGAATTATGAATTAGGGGTTGATTGTTTTTTGATATAAAGTCTGAATTTAACTTATTCTCAGACTTCAGATCTTTTTATAGTAATTTTTTTAACTTAAGACTTAATCTAAGACATTTTTATCTAAATAAAAAAATAAAAATTCTAGCTTTTATTTGTATGTAAATGTCTGAATCATTTATTCCTTATTTAATTCTCTTAAATGCCCTTAAAAAATTCATTTATGATCAATTTGTACATAACCTAATATTTTAATTTTGAAACACTTTTATTTATTTCTAATTTTATATTATAATTCTCCATATATTTTTAAATTATTTTATGGTCATTTAGCTTATATATGTATCAAATTCTTTTAAAAAAATAACTTCTTTCTCAATTATACACATTTAAATAAATTAAATTCATAACAAAATTTTGGTATACAAATACTTTTACTATGCAAAATAAAATCATTAGTCAAAATAATTTATATAAATAGAGATATATGTGTAAAATCATTAGTTTTCAGACATCCCAATTTAGATGTTAAAACAAAAAATCAATCATATCATTCAGATTTTTATATTCAGGCCTATTCAGATCTCAGACAAAAAAAAAAAAAAAAAAATCACCCCCTTAGCCTCTGTAGTCCATTCAAGACATGGCTGGAACCTAAAATTCTCCCTGGCTCATGTCCCCAACTTGTCGAGGGGGTGAAGATGTTGGCTCAGGATTGTTTGGCACCGTCGATTTGGCCCAAAACAAGGAAACATGTTCACTATTGTTGATGGAAATCTGCAGTGTCTGGTGCTAGAGGTGCTGGTTTTCAAGCTCTGAAGAATGAGGCTAAAATTCTTCCATCTGACATTTAACATCTTTTAACATCTTCATGAAGCGCATGGCTTGTGTCTAACATAAAAGAAATAGCATTCTTTTTTCTCCCTTAAACAATCAATCAAACACCTTGCTCAATGAACCCTTCCTCAAACTTCATTGCAGACTGAGCCTTATATATTGGCTGCTTTTGGATTTCACAATCTGAGAATATAATGGCATCAACTGTTTATAGGAACAAGCTAAACATACCATTGCAAAGAAAAACTTTCAACAATTACAACAATAAGAAAAATTTCAAAATTGTTATGAGAAATTACAGAAATGAAAAAAAAAAAGTGAACAAATAATCAGAAAATCCTCATCATAATGTATTGATGTGTGTATAATAGGTACAAAACATGCACAAGTGCTTTCATAATGGTACAAATTCCTAATTAAGTCGGAATGAAGTGCACATGCCCAGCATCTTCATAGCCATCTTTCCAGCTGATGTAGGAAAGAGAGCTTCATGTTAAATGCCTGAAAAAAAAATAAAAATAACAAATGAGATGCTTAAGTATTTTAGCATTCAATAATAACAGAGGTTCAATAAGAAAAATAACTAGTGCAACAGTTACGAGAACTTAATTCTGATATTGTTTTCTAAGTCACTGCTTAAAATGAGTTCATATCAAAACACAGCTCAAACGCAGTTCCTAAGTCTGCTCTTATTCGTTCTTATTCCTCGATGTTATTGTTAACCCAGCACAATAGTTGTCCAGCATGGTCATAGAACCTAAATTCTACAATGATCAGATTACAATCTACAAGTTACAGTTTTTACCTCTTTCAAGTACCCTTAAAACATTACTGGTAAACATTTTGAACACTTGTACGCACCATAACAATCACCCATTTATTCGATTTGACTAAATTTTAACTGTCTGATCCACAGAATTAAACTAAGAAAAGATAAAGAGACAAAATATACCGGTGTAATAAAGATAGAATTAGAACAAGAATAATGCCTTCTATTCAGAGTAGTTCCATCCTAAAGTATACAGCTGGAGATAACACCTTTTACTCACTACTTATCCCACTGAAAGTAACTAGCATAGATGACTGCTCAAGGAGGATATCGAAAAAGCGATGAAAAGAATGACCTAATAGGGATAGAATCTAGAGTGGACAAGCAATCCAAACCAAATCCCAAAAAATATATCTCCGGAAGGTGGAGGGATCCAAAACAAATACAAGAACCTCCTTCCTTGTCCCCCCCTCCCCCTACCAAAAAAAAAAAACAAGGGAATTTTAGGCCTAAATGCTTGTCTCCAATGTTATTTTCTTTCCTTGGCTTCTGCAAATTATCTTTCTAGCAATATACTGGCCGTAAAAAAAAAAAAAAAAAAAAAAAAAAATTACTTCACATATTCACCATGCAATATCATTGAAAAAACTGAATTAATTCAAATAAGAAAGAAACATCACACGTCTGTATAATAAATCATGGAAAAGAACTTGTGTATAGAGAACTTTACAAAGAATCAGTCACTGTCTTAGCTGTGCTACCAGATGCCCCAGAGATCAAATTGGAATGCGATCCAAAAGTATCATAACTACAAAGAATAGTCGCATGGATATTAGTATCCCACGTAAGACTTCTGAACTAATTCAAGAAAAAGGTTAAGACCCTCAATACTCTCGTTAGAGAAGGAAAGTCCTAGATGGTTGCACTACTAGCAAGTGAAAGAGATTAGTATTAAGTCTTCCACTGAACTGCACATGGCTTTGGATTCTACCATGTTTCCATCATAATCATGTCAAAGTTACAAACAATTGTAGAGAAATTATATAAAGAGGTCAATACATATTACAACTGCAAAGAATACTACTTGATTCTTGCAAGTTCCATGTCACATAAACTAAATCGTGAAAAGCAAAATGTGCAATAAATGCCAACACTTCAACAGAAGTAGATACAGTTGCTAAGAGTTACCTTTTGAAGACTTCAGTCACATATCTTGACCCATTGTAGAAGACGAACCACATCAACACAATCACCAAAACATCTGTCAAAGTTTAGGAAGTTCCAAGCGCAAAATCATAAAAGTAAGAATTTCTGATATTTCTTCCCCTCCCCCACATTACTTTTTCTTACTATATCAAAATGACAATAAGTGCATGACAACCAGATTCATAAATATATATGAGTCTAAACAGCTTCCAAATGAAAATTAATTAAATATGGGTCCCTAGCTGATCCCACAAGTCCTAAAGAATAGACATATACTGTTTAACAAATCAACAACAAATACACAAATTTTTAACTGTTAAAATTATGCCAGTAAGACTAAAACTAAAAGAAAACTCTTCAGTCCCCATCTATAACATAAGAAATAAAAAGCTGTAAAATGAAAAACTAAAGAACAAACAATTAATTAATTATAGGACTAAGTACAACCTCGGGCTTAATTGACAAATAAATCAGCATACAGTTTCCATTAGAGAAAAATGAGAAAGAGGATACTGAAAAGATAACGCTCCCACCAATCCAACATGTAGAGTCCAAAAGTGACATTGTAGAGATAGATCTTTCTTTGAATCCAGTTCATTCCTCTCTTGCCTACAAACAAAAAATATGCATATATGTGCAAAAAATAGAATACAAATCAATCTAAGACAAGCATAAACACAAAAAATCAACAAACCCAAGACAGTAGAACCATAAGATAGATATGAAACTAAACATTTGTTGATTGGGAATGAGATTAGTACTAGGACTATTATAAACATGCAGAGACAAATTGACTTTTACGAAGTAACTCAACCATTTCACTTCAAAAGACCACCTTATCTGCCTATCAAGTGCAAAAGGGTCAAAATCCTTTAACTAAGGCAGGAAACATCAACCATACTTCCACTCAAAAGCCACCACATAATCAAAGCAATACGAGCTTAAACAAATAATAGACTAAGAAAATAGAATACATGAAACAAACATCTAACGCTAACTCAATAAAATCAATAAACACAGTATTTTCTGAAAAATTTCTCTTGGGAATAACCCAAAAATTCTCCAAACCCACTTTCCGAAATCGGGTTCAAAACTCAGACACACACAAACCCTACAATTCTTTGCACAGAGTTCATCGACTCAGGTACTTGGAAAGATATTTGAATAATTCAAGCATGCTTTGATAAAAACATTTCCATATTATAAATGAAGGTAGAAGTCCCTAATCAAACTCCAAAAACTGGTGATTAAAACGAAACGAAGGTAAGGGTTAAATTCCTAAACAGTTTCCCAGCAGCCAGACAGATCTAACTAATCAAAACCATTCTCTAATTCAATTCAGGAACAATAAAACTAAGCTAACTACAAAAAGGAATTCAAGACTTTCAAAAGAGTTATTCAATAAATTACCTGATTAACGAGGATGATCTGATCCGAGAAACGAAAATGAATATACGTCTTTTGCTCTATCTCTGCAGGAAATTTTCTACTTTTCAAGTCGTTTGGTTTGGAAAATTTGACTCAAATTAGAAGAAGAGTATTCAACGGAGTAACTCATTGAACTCCCTGATCTTTTAGTAATATGAATGAGTCCCTCATGTTTTAAATGTTAATATAAGAATACCTAGTTAAATAATAGTAATTGCGGATCTTACGGAGACAGACGGCTGACCCTTTTTCCAACAAGTAATGCGACATATGTAATCCATTTATAATCAATATTTTTTAATAATACGAGCCGATGAAATTTTACCAGTTAAGTAAAAGATAAAAATAAATTAAATAATTTAAATCATATAAAATAATAATTATCGATCCATTAATAATTTATCAAGATAGAGTATAATATAAATTAGGGATGAAAATTTAGGTTCGTTGATCGTATTCGTGTCGTGTTAAGTTGTGGTACGATAAAAATTAATTCAACCTAAACAAGACCTATTTATTGTTCAAGTAAAAAAAGACCCAACAAGAATACAACACGATTATTAAATGATTGACACGACACGATACGTAAATATAAATAATAAACGGATCATTTTCGCGTTAGACATAAATATGACCCGTTTAATATAATTATGACACGTTTAAATATTTGACACGCTTATGACATATTTTACAAATACGATTACGACATGTTTAAATTATTAACACGATTATGCATTACAATTTCTAACATTTTTTTAGTATTTTTAAATTAAAAAAGTAATAATAAGAAAATATTCAAAATTCATCCACAACACAATAACAGTCCACTAAATATTTGTAATTATGTCACTTTAAAAATAATAGTGTCAATCACGTTATCGTATTTTATTCGTGTTAATCGTGTCATAAACAGGTTCGTGTTATAAAAATATTTGTGTTATCCACGGTTGCAATCCCTCAATCCGAACACCACATAATTACTAAACGGATTGAAAATTTCGGTCTGAATATAACTTAAACACGATTAAAATAAACTCAAATATGCTAATTTCTATATCATGTCGTGTCGAAAATTCTCACCTCTAATCTAAATTGATATATTGATCGTATAATAAATTGATAAAATAATTGTATGAGTTATAGGTTTAATTTTTCCTTTTTTTTTGGCAAAGGTTACTATCGTTTATATATGTTTGCACTTCCCCCTCTAATAAAAAAGTTAAAAAATAAAAAAATAAAAATAACAACACCACCGGGGTGTAAAATGAAAGAACTCAGAATATGGCAGAGGAAAGTGACAAATTTTATTTATATCTTCAATCGAATTGTACAAATTGAGAATCTAGCCTTCATATAGAGCTTTTCACCGTCCCCTCGTTCAACGAAAATGTGAGGTGAGTGGTATTAGAGTTTTGAGAAGTGGCAAGGCGCATTGCAGTTTCGTGTGGCTCAACTTTCTTTAACGCTATTTGAATTTTAACCAAACTTTAAATTTATTTATAACCTGAGAAATTATTCAAATTGTTGAAAGGTCAAGTAAGGTGTCTAATAATTTATTGAACATATTGAATTATTCAATTTACTTATAACCTGGCCTGAATTGATAGAAATAATTAATATGATTATGATTTAAGATAAATATCAACATAAAAATTTTAAATCCAATTTGGCATTAATTAAACAATCACTTGAAATGAATTGTGCAATTGTATCAAAAAAATAATATTCAAGTTTAATGCATTAATTATAATTATTGACAATATCCCTAACTACCGTTGAGGCATGACGCCTTTCATCGAAAACCAACTTTATTATTTTGATAAAAACACCCCTGAAATTACACACGAAAATTATCTACTAACAGATTGAGTTAATTTTTATAGTAACAGAAATTTAAAAAGACTTTTTTTTTTTTACCCTTGTTAATATGTATTAATTAAAAGAATAACAATCCTTTCAATCCCTCTTCCCCTCTTCCCTAATTGTTTGCATTTTTAATCATGAACCCAGTCAAGAAAACTTCTGCACTATCTCAACACCTAATCTTTATTTGCATCTTCAATTAAGTCAAAAAATATGAAACTCTAACCCTAAATGAGAGGGAGAGAGGGTAGTTAACCATAGAAGGCAAGAGAGAAATGAGTGCTTCTTTTAGTCTCTCATAGCTCTTTATCTCTTACAAATTCAAAGTGCTGATAAAGGATAACAATAATACTATACTTACAAAGTCTGTATGCAAAATTTGTATACAAAATTGATGTGACATCAAGTGAATAGAAATATTAATATGGGTTGTTAATATAATACATGTTGATAAGTCATATAACATTACATGAGTAGTGTCATGTCAATTTTATGTATTAACTTTGTATATAGATTTTATAAGTGTAGTATTACTCAAAAATTAATTATGTATAAGACTGAGAACTTGGCAGCATCAAGTGAACAAACCCAAATACAAACAGAATATGTACACATAGGGCGGTTGAACTCAATAACTGCTTTAATGTCATATTAAATTACCACTAGAAATAAAAGCTTAAGATTGAGCTTTCTGATAAGGGTTCAAAAAACAGTATTAAGCTCTATAACATGATAGATTTGACATCTCCACGTCTAATATATTTCAGTCTTTTCCACCCATCTAAATCCTATGGTTCTCCAACGCAGATACAAAACAATACCGTCCATCGGCTGCCAACATGTAACCACCAAACTTCTGTGACTTCTTTTTCATTAGAAATGGCTTAAACACCTCGCCATTGTTGTGTCAGATTTCCAACCTGAGAAATACGAAAGAGACATACTGCAAATGGCCTTGGAACCAAATAAGAGACGGTGGTGGTGCCGGTGAGATTAAATTAAATCAAGCTCAAGTTGAGAAACATATTGTCATGCAGGAGCTTAAATAGAGGCATATTTTTGTTAGTGACAGTCTCTCAACATCCACAAAAGCACTGTAGCAATTAAGAAAGCATGCAAGGAATTAACATGCTCACCAATCACCGTGTCAACCAAAGTAGAGAATCGAAGAAGCTTAAATCAGCTTTTGTTGTTTTCCCCTTAAGAGTAAAAACCTTACTAGTTAAAAAGAAAGTAAATTTGCAAGCATGTATCATTTCTTTGCCTTTTCTTTTACACTGGGAAAATGAGAGTATGATTCAAATTTTCTCTGGATGCCTGGTTGTCAACTAGTCTCCATGCGATGAATGATAGAACAAACTTCCAACAACACTTAAATACTAGGATACATGATTGTTATGTAAAGCCAGTAGCTTGAATAAAGGCTAGAAAAACAAACATAATAGCTATGTACTATACCACCTATTCACATTCTAAAAGATAAAAAGGAAAACGTAATATATATAGCCCATGACCCATGTGTCACGAGCTTGGAGTTTAGCGCAGCTTTGCTCGTGCGGCACTTAAGCAACTTGAACCCGAAGTTGCTAAGTAAGCCTTACAATTAGCTTGCTTCACTTAAGGAAGAAGCTCGTGGACCGTTGAGCTTAAGAACTCGAAGGCAACAAGGAGAAGAGTAAGAAGAATGAAGGCAAGTATTGCTTACTCAAAGAATGCTTTGTATTACGATTGAAAGCTTTACAATGCTTGAAATGCTTACAAATGCTTGGATAGCTTAGATTAGCTTGGATCGTTGAGCTTAAGAACTTGTAGGCAACAAAGAGAAGAGATGAAAAGAATTGAGGCAAGTAGTACTTTGAGCAATTAGAGCTTTCTATTACACTTGAGAGCTTTTACAATGCTTGAATACAAGAATGTGTGGATATCTTACAAATGAGCCTTGAGGGGTTTTTATAGTGAGTTACCTCCTCAATAACGGCTAGTACAACGGCTAGTACAACTAAGCACACAACTAGCATAACGGCTAGTTTCTAACGGCTATATTACAACGGCTAGTTGGACCATCTAGAAGATATGTACAATGGATGCCAACTAGCATGCCAACTAGCTAGAGCTTCCGGAAGATGGGCTCGGATGGGCCAAACCTTGTGTGTAATTGGGCTAACTCTAGCAAGCAAGTGGGCGGGCTGCAACATCCTCCCCCGCCTAATTTCGCGACGTCCTCGGCGCGCTCTCACTCTTGTAGCGTTGAATGTGTTCCGCGAATTGCCACAAGGTGTCTTCGCGTTCCCAGCTAGCCTCACTGTCTGGAAGATTTTTCCATCTTACCAAGTATTCTGTGTAAGGCGGAATCCTCTTCTTCCGAACCACTCGGTCCGCAAGTATGTACTCTACATCCTTGTCGAATGCGGTGGCAACAGCTGGGGGTGCCCTCTTGGACACGCTTCTTGTTGGGTCTTCCTTGTCCTCGTGATAAGGCTTGAGGAAACTTACATGGAAGACCGGATGAAATTTGAGGTTAGGGGGCAACCGAACCTGATAAGAGACTTTACCGACTCTTTTGATAACCGGGAAGGGACCTTCGTACTTCCGTACCAACCCTTTATGCACTTTGCGAAGTGTTTTGAATTGTTGGGGTTGTAATTTGATGAGTACTAAGTCACCTTCTTGAAATGAGAGGTGTCGTCTCTTCGTATCCGCCCATTTCTTCATCCGTTTGGCGGCCTTGTCCAAGCATGCTCTTGTGATATCGGCTTGTTCGTGCCATTCTCTCGCAAGCTTGTAGGCCGCGGGGCTTTTCCCTCCGTAAGTAGAGGCTATCCCATGTGGAGTCATGGGTTGTTGTCCCATCACGATCTCGAAGGGACTCTTGCCCGTTGCCTCGCTTCTTTGGAGGTTATAAGAAAATTGGGCAATGTCAAGCAATTTCGCCCAATCCCGTTGATGAGCGCTCACATAATGCCTTAAATACATTTCAAGCAAGGCATTGATGCGCTCGGTTTGTCCATCAGTTTGAGGATGGAGGCTTGTTGAGAAGTTCAGGTCCGTTCCCAACAATTTGAAGAGCTCTCTCCAAAGACAACCCGTGAAGCGAGGATCCCGATCACTTACAATGTTTTGGGGGACTCCCCATAGCTTCACTACATTTTTAAGGAATACTCGTGCAGCTTCGTCTGCGGGGCATTCCGCGGTGACAGGAATGAAGGTGGCATACTTGCTGAATCGATCAACTACCACCATGATGCTTCCATATCCTTCGGATTTCGGTAAAGCCACAATGAAATCCATGGAAATGCTTTGCCATGGCCTTTCAGCAATGGGTAAAGGTTCCAACAAACCAGCCGGATGTTGGTGTTCGACCTTGTCTTGTTGGCACACGAGACAAGTCCTCACATATCCCTCGATGTCTTCCCGCATTTGAGGCCAATAATAAGAATCTTGCACAAGAGCAAGGGTTCGTGCCATTCCTGGGTGACCAGCCCATTTGGAGTCATGGCACTCCTTCATGATTTCTTTCCGCAAGTTCCCATGCTTTGGCACAAACAAACGATCACCCATTGTGAGGAGTAGGCCGTTATCAAGCCAAAATCGTCGTGTCTTCCCTTCGTTTGCCAAATTCATGAGATTTTTGGCTATGGGGTCATGTTCTAGACTTTGCTTGATGCGGTCGACAAGCGCGCTTTGCGGTTGACTTACACTCAATGTGGCAAGTTCCGCTTTGCGACTAAGAGCATCGGCTACGACATTTGCTTTACCCGCTTTGTATTCGAGCCGATAATCAAACTCGGCCAAGAAGTCTTGCCATCGAGCTTGCTTTGGGCTTAGTTTCTTTTGAGTTTGAAAGTAGCTCGTGGCCACATTGTCAGTTTTGATATCAAAATGCGAACCGAGCAAATAATGTCGCCAAACCCGTAGGCAATGGATGATAGCAGTCATCTCTTTCTCTTGAACCGTGTAGCGCCGCTCCGTGTCGTTGAGCTTACGGCTCTCATAAGCAATGGGGTGTCCATCTTGCATAAGGACTCCCCCTATAGCAAAGTCAGAGGCATCCGTGTGTACCTCAAATGGTTTTGTGTGGTCGGGAAGCACCATTACCGGTTCCTCACAAATGGCCTTCTTCAACTCTTTGAAGGCATGTTGGCATTCTTCGGACCAATGCCATGAGCGGTTCTTTTTGAGGAGATCCGTGAGTGGGGCGGCTTTGGCTGAATAGCCCATGATAAACCGCCGATAATAATTGACCAGCCCAAGGAAAGATCTAAGTTCGGGTACCTTGGTTGGCGGTTCCCATTCTCGAATAGCTTTCACCTTCGCTTGATCCATCATAAGCTTCCCATCCCGAATTCTATGGCCAAGAAATTCTACCTCTTGCTGGGCAAAAGAGCATTTTTCTTTCTTGACGTATAGCTCATTGTCGCGGAGAACTTGGAAAACTTGTTGCAAATGGTGCACATGCTCTTCAAGAGTTGTGCTATAGACGACGATGTCATCCAAGTAGACTACCACGAACCGGTCAAGGTAGGGATGGAAGAGTTTGTTCATGAGAGTACAAAAGGTGGCGGGTGCATTAGTGAGGCCGAAAGGCATAACAAGAAACTCATATGCACCGTACCTTGTCACACACGCAGTCTTCGGCTCATCACCCTTTGCAATCCGCACTTGATAGTACCCCGACCTCAAATCAAGTTTAGTGAAGTATCGGGCCTTCCCAAGTTGGTCGAACAATTCCGCAATCAAAGGTATCGGATACTTGTTCTTGATTGTTACCTTGTTTAGTGCCCGATAATCAATGCACATTCGAAGAGATCCGTCCTTCTTCTTTTGGAAAAGGACAGGAGCGCCATATGGTGCTTTCGAAGGCTGGACATATCCCGCATCGAGTAAATCTTGAAGTTGTTTCTTCAACTCCGCAAGTTCGGGAGGCGCCATGCGGTAAGGCGCCATGGATGGAGGTTTTGCACCGGTCTCCAACTCAATTTGATGATCCACCTCCCGTCGTGGAGGCAATTTCTTTGGGAGCTCTTGAGGCATCACATCCTTATATTTCTCAAGGATGGATTGAACTCCTTTTGGTATCGGGTCCGTGGCAACGGTAATGTCCTCACCATCATTTAATTCTCGAATGGTGGCAAGGAAACTTGGGTCTTTCTTCATTCCCCTTTTAAACTGTAGTGCGGAGATCATTTTACCTTCGGCCTTGGTTGCACGTTCCGTTGTCACCGTGCATGAGTGACTCCCATCAAGAATGTTGAGGGAGTTAGAAGATGGAATGGGGAAGGCATGAACTTGGTCAAAGAATTCCAAGCCAAGCACTACTCGAAAATCATCCATAGGAACGATAGAAAAATCGAGCTTACCATTCCATGTACCAAGTTGCACCGAAGTCCCCTTTGATATGCCCAATATTGCCTTGGCGGCTGAATTCACTGCCTTGATGGTGCCCCCTCCGTTGGTGTACTTGAGGCCGAGACGTGTGGCCTCTTCCTCGGAGATGAAATTGTGCGTGGCTCCCGTGTCGAGCATTGCACGTACGTCTTTACCATTGATCTTGGCATTCACGTACATAAGACCCTTCTTGTCATGTGTGGGTCTTTTGAGTGCTCCGATTGTGCGGAGAGAACCCATCCCCGCTTCCGGTTCTTCATTGTGGACATCCTCATCTTGAGTGATGAGGGCATTGAGGGCCTTCTTCTTTGGGCAATCACGAACCCAATGAGGACCATCACATATGAAGCATGGACTCTTGGGTTTAGGGGCATCAAACTTACCGTAATTGGGCTTGTCACGTCTATCCCCTCCAAATGTCTTGCGTGCACCACTCTCCTTGCGAGGATAATCCTTCTTTCGTTCTCCCCCACTGTTTTCGTGGCTAGGTTTCCTCTCTTTGGCTTGAGAAGAGTAATCAACAAGAGATTCGGCTACGGCTATGGCATCATCAAGATTTTGTATGCCGCGCCTCTCAAGTTCAACTCTTGCCCAATCTTTGAGCCCATCAAGAAAATAGAAGAGAGAGTCTTTTTCGGACATGTCCTCAATTTCTAGAATTATAGTGGTGAATTCTTTGATATACTCACGGATTGTGCCGCTTTGCTTTAATCTACGAAGGCGTCCTCTTGCTTCCTTCTCGGTATTGCTAGGAGAGAAGTGCTTCCGAAGTTCTCTCTTGAAATCCTCCCATGTGCGGAGGGTAATGATGCCTTTGCCCGCATCGCCATGCTTTCGACGCCACCATAGTTGGGCTACATCACGTAAGAATGAAGGTGCAATACCGATTCGTGAAGCATCATCGTGGACACCTTTGGCTCCGAAGTATTGTTCTAGGCTGAAAAGGAAGTTTTCTACTTCCGTTGCATTTCGGGTGCCATTGTATATAGCAGGAGTAGGCACTTGTACATTCATCAACGCATTAGCACTTGTGTAAGATGGGCTAGTACGTTCGCATTGGTGCTTCTCCCATTCCGTGCGAGATTCTTCTACTTCGGCACGGATACCTCGTAACTCATGCTCCACGAATGTCCGCAAGCCCATGAGCTCTCGCGTCATGTTTTGAAGTTCCTTCTCGTAAGCCTTGCTAAACTCTCGAATATTGGACTTGGTAGCTTGAGTAATTTCACCATATTCCGTCTCTAGACCTTCGAGACGTTCGGAAATCCCCTCAATTGCATTGTCCATTCCCGAGATTGTTTGCTCTAGGATAGCAACACGAGGTTCCAAAACTTCCGCGGGTGGAGCTTTAGACTTACCACGCTTTCCTTGTGGGCGTGGTTGCGGCAGAGGTTGTTCCTCACGGCCACGGACTTGCTCTTCGATGTTCATCTCAAGGTCGGATGCCATTTGTTCTTGTGCTCGAACCGTGCTCTGATACCAACTGTCACGAGCTTGGAGTTTAGCGCAGCTTTGCTCGTGCGGCACTTAAGCAACTTGAACCCGAAGTTGCTAAGTAAGCCTTACAATTAGCTTGCTTCACTTAAGGAAGAAGCTCGTGGACCGTTGAGCTTAAGAACTCGAAGGCAACAAGGAGAAGAGTAAGAAGAATGAAGGCAAGTATTGCTTACTCAAAGAATGCTTTGTATTACGATTGAAAGCTTTACAATGCTTGAAATGCTTACAAATGCTTGGATAGCTTAGATTAGCTTGGATCGTTGAGCTTAAGAACTTGTAGGCAACAAAGAGAAGAGATGAAAAGAATTGAGGCAAGTAGTACTTTGAGCAATTAGAGCTTTCTATTACACTTGAGAGCTTTTACAATGCTTGAATACAAGAATGTGTGGATATCTTACAAATGAGCCTTGAGGGGTTTTTATAGTGAGTTACCTCCTCAATAACGGCTAGTACAACGGCTAGTACAACTAAGCACACAACTAGCATAACGGCTAGTTTCTAACGGCTATATTACAACGGCTAGTTGGACCATCTAGAAGATATGTACAATGGATGCCAACTAGCATGCCAACTAGCTAGAGCTTCCGGAAGATGGGCTCGGATGGGCCAAACCTTGTGTGTAATTGGGCTAACTCTAGCAAGCAAGTGGGCGGGCTGCAACACATGTCTTTGTTGAGAACTTATCATTTCAGGAGACTGATAGGTAGCCAATAAGTGGTGCATCAATTTTATTACGCTAAGTTGCCATACTGTCCTCAAAGCACTGCACCAAACTAACGTCATCATCGCAGGTTTAGGAAATAAAATCATTACCAAGACAATGGAAAGATCAAATTAATTGAGAACCAGAATCTCAAAGACACAAAAAGCCACAATAGGATTCTCAAGGTATTATCTTTCAATAGATTACAGTCTTTTCTAGCCATCTCAATCTAAGTTTTTTCATCAAAAGAACTTCAATAAACCTACGCATCATTGAAGGTTTACTTCTATTTAATCATTCCAACATGTCTCTGCACTTTGAAATCGCTACAAGGAAAGTTCAACCCCAAAAGACACTCAGAATAAGGCGATCAAAGATAGAAAAATCAGCACTTTGAAGCAGCTACAAGGAAAGTTCAACCTCAAAGCTTCCTCTACTTTTTAACTCGTGCAATACCAGTTGATCAAAATACTATAGCTAAAAACATCAGGTCTACACCCCTTGCTTCCCATAGATAGAGAATCTTCCTTGCTTCATCAATTTGTCCATCAAGCAAAAGCTACTGATCAAACTATTATAGCTAATGACATCAGCTCTAGGACCCTTCTTTGCCATAGTATTCAACAGTTCTATGGCATCATCAATTCTACCCGCCAAACAATGACCATTGACCAATATGCTATATGTGTAAGGATCGACACCTATATGAGTCATCATTTTTAACAGCCTATTCACTTCATCCATCCCCCACAAAGTGCATCTATGACCAAATTAAATGCGACCACATCAGGCTGAATATCTAGATCAACCATCTCAATAAACAAACCTTTAACCTCCTCCCAATCACGTGGACAACACAAACCATGAATTAGAGAGTTATAAATGAGTACATCTGGTTAATTCCCAGCCTTCACTTCCAAAAACAATACCTTCACCTTCTCTACTAATCTATCTTTACAAAGAGCAGAAATTAAAGTGTTATAACAGACAACGTTAGGCTTACAAACAACACCAAATTCAAGATTCCCATTAACCATTTTTTCATCTAACTTAAGTGCAACACTCGGTCTACCTGTTGTACACAATCCATTGATCAAAGTCCCATACATGATTACATCAGGCCTACAACTCCCTAGACTCCGTAATCCTTCCTCCTTACACAAACCTTTTATCAAACAAGTGAAAGTGACGCAGGATTCCAAAAAACAAAGGGAAGAAAACAAAGCTAATCCAGGGACAAGAATTGCCGAAAAGAAGTGCTCAGCACTCCTGCAAGTTTCTATATATATTTCGGCAGAGTTTTTGCATTTTTCCAGAAAACTGTCCTCAACTGAATCGGAGTGCAGTATTTATACTAACCCAAAACGGTGCATTTCATGTCTTACATTGTATTATTAAACCAACAAAAGGAAACAGACAATAAAAGAAAATAATTTGTGAATTGACATATGTAGCCTTAATAGACTGCCCTGCATCAGTTCCTCTCTGCCACAGAAGAACTCGACTCGAGTTCAAGCTTGGCCTCATCTGGAGGGTGATAAGCATAGATATCAGCAACATTGAATATAGGAGAAATGCCAAGATGTGAAGGGAGCTCCAGCACATAAGCATTGTCATTGAGACGATTCAAAATAGGGAATGGACCAAATTTGTGGGGCTGAAGTTTGTTATAGGTACCAACAGGGAAACGCTCTTTGCGTAGATGAACCATAACCAGGTCTCCAACATCAAAAATCTTCTTCCTTCTGTGAACATCAGCTGCAGATTTGTACTTGGCATTAGACTCTTGTAGTTTACTTTTAACATCCTGCAGCATCTTAGTGAAATCTTCAACCATAGTGGCAGCAGACTTGACTTTAGACTGAGGGAGTAAAGCCACATCCACAGGTTGATTAGGCAGTTTAGTGTAAACAATACTAAAAGGACATTTACCAGTAGATCGATTGACCATCGAATTATAAGCAAACTCAGCTTGAGCCAACTTCTCTTCCCACAGTTTTGGATGATCACCAACCAAACTACGAATCATGTTACTAAGAGTACGGTTCACTGCCTCAGTCTGACCATCAGTCTGGGGATGGTAAGCAGAGCTGAGCTTTAAACCAGTAGAGAGTCTATGCCATAGTTCCTTCCAAAAATAACTAACGAATCGGACATCTCGATCGGAAACAAGGCTGCGAGGGACACCATGGAGGCGAATGATCTCCCGAAAAAATAGCTTAGCGACATTCTTGGCATCAAATGTGCGCTTACAAGGAAGGAAGTGAGACATTTTCGAGAAACGATCTACAACCACCATCACTGAATCAGCTCTGGTTTTGGTTCTAGGTAATCCCAAGACAAAATCTAAACTTAAATCTTCCCAAATTGTGTTAGGTACTGGAAGAGGGGTATATAAACTGGTTGGTCCCCTTTGCTGTTTGACAGATGAAACACCTCTCAACATACCTGGTAACATCACGTTTCAACTTGGGCCAATAAAATCGGTCAGTTAGAAGGGAAATAGTTTTATCTCTACCAGTATGTGCAGATAAACCTCCTGAATGCATTTCCATAATAAGCTGTTCACGAAGTGAAGTACGAGGAATACATAGTTGGTGCCCCTTAAACAAGAATCCCTCCTTAATAGAAAAATCACCTGCAGGGAGATGTAAGCTGCATTTGTCCCAAGCCTCTTTAAAATTATCATCCTCTGCATACAAATCTTTGAGAGTGTCCAACCCGGTAACTTGAGTTTGGAGGAGAACAAGTAAATTACTTTTTCTGCTGAGGGCATCCGCTACACGATTCTGAGTGCCGGTTTTGTGTTTGAAGACAAAACTAAATTTCTGTAAAAATAAGACCCACCTGGCATGCATTCGGTTTAGACTTTTTTGGGAATTTAAGAACTTGAGAGATTGATGGTCACTGTGAAGAATAAACTCTTGTTGCAGTAAATAATGCTCCCATTGTTTTAATGCCCGCACCACTGCATACAGTTCTTGTTCATATACTGACCAGCGCTGCCTTGGGCCACTCAATTTTTCACTAAAAAATTCAACAGGTCTTCCTTCTTGAATCAATACCGCACCAATCCCAATCATAGATGCATCCGTTTCCACTTCGAATGGCTTATCAAAATTCGGTAAAGCCAACACAGGAGCACTGCAAAGTCTGTCTTTTATCTCTTCAAAGCTTTCTTGCTGTTTTACACCCCACTCAAATTGCTTAGTCTTGAGGCAATCTGTAATTGGTGCCATAATAGAGCTGAAACCCCGTATAAATCTTCTATAAAAGTTGGCTAGACCATGGAAGCTACGCACTTCAGTGATGTTACCTGGAATTGGCCAGTCACGGATGGCTTTCACTTTATTATCATCAACTTGTATGCCCTGTTTGCTAATGACAAACCCCAAGAACAACACCTTATTTGCAGCAAAATCACACTTCTTTAAATTCAAATAAAGTTTATTAGCTCTCAAAGCATCAAAGATAGCCTGTAGATGAATTAAATGTTCTTCCATGGACTTGCTAAAAATCAGTATGTCATCAAAATACACCACACAGAATTTCCCAATGAAGGTTTTAAGCACTTGATTCATGAGTCTCATGAAGGTACTAGGCGCATTGCACAACCCAAATGGCATGACTTGCCATTCATACAAACCCTCTCGTGTCTTGAATGCTGTTTTCCATTCATCACCAGGCTTAATTCTTATTTGATGGTATCCACTCCGGAGATCAAGTTTAGTGAATATGGAAGATCCTTCTAGCTTATCTAACATGTCTTCTAACCTAGGCATGGGAAACCTGTATTTAACAGTGATTTTGTTGATAGCTCGACTATCCACACACATTCGCCAGGTTCCATCCTTTTTGGGAACAAGGAGAGCAGGAACTGCACAAGGGCTTAAGCTATGCCGAATCAGTTGCTTTGTCAAAAGTTCATCCACCAATTTCTGCAGAATGTCATGCTCCTTCGGACTCATTTTGTAGTGGGAAAGATTCGGTAGAGAAGCACCTGGAACAAGGTCAATTTGATGCTGTAAGTCGCGCATTGGTGGCAGCCCTGCTAGCAATTCTTCAGGAGCTAAATCACCATATTCTTTCAACAAATGTTCAAGTGCTGCAGGGACTGTTTTCTCATCTATAGCACCCTCTTTAACAAGCAAAACCAATCCCATTTTCTTGTCTTTCATTTCATTAAGCATAGCAGCACCGGAAATTGCCAACAATGTTGGCTTTTTCTGCTCAACTTCTTCCTTCCTCTGTAGCAAAGATGGCAACAACTTAAGCTTTACACCCTTCCACTCAAAGCTGTAAGTGTTTGATCTACCATCATAGATGACACCCATGTCGTATTGCCAAGGTCTGCCTAATAGTAAGTGAAAAGCATCCATATCTAGGACGTCACAGGAAACTTCACACATATAGTTCTTGCCAATTGAGAAGGTCAGCCTACATTCCTCAGTAACCCAGGTATCAACACTCTTCTTAATCCAACTAATGCAATAAGAACTTGGACGTTTTGTAGTTTTGAGAGACAAGGCTTTTACTAGGGACTTTGAAACTACATTTATAGTACAACCATTATCAATGATAACATCACAGACTTTGGCATTAATAGTACAACGGGTACGAAAAATTGCATGCCTTTGAGACTCACTTGGTTTTCTTGGAGCTAACATAATTTTCTCTAGGACACAAGCAATGTAGTCACCCTCATCTGCTTGTAAAACTTCAGTTTCTTCTGTGAACGATTCAACACCATCTGCACTCTCTTCTTCATTTCCTCGGGCACCCTCAACTATTGTGATATGCTTCTTTTTGGGGCATTCATTAGACTTATGTCCTGGTTGTAGACATCTGTAGCATTTGAGGGGTCCTGGTCTGGTATAAGGATTGGCAGCTTGCTTATTTACTGGTCTGGATTCTTGATCTGGTGTTAGGACAGGTTTCATTTGGCTTTGAATGGAGCTCTGAGAGTGATTTGTAAAGTGAGAAGAATGAGACTTAGCTTTATCACCACTGCCCTCTATGTAATTCCGACGATAAGAACCCCCCTTCGAGGACTTGGACAGTTGCAATTCAGCTTTATAAGCAAAATTAATAGCCTGGGAAAGTGACCATATAGTTTTCATTTCTAATTTATCTTGAATAGCATCTTTAAGTCCCCCAATGTAACGTGCCACTTGCTGCCTCTCAGTCTCATTCAGATTGTTCCTCGCACTCAATCGATAAAATTCTTCAGTGTACTCACTAATAGGTCGGTTTCCTTGTGAGCAATGTTGATACTGTAGGTAGAGCATCTGTTCATAATCAGTTGGAAGGAAATGAGAACGTAACAATTGTTTCATTCTTGGCCAGTTACGAATCCTGCCTTTGCCATCCCGTCTTCGATTATGCTGCAATTGAACCCACCCTTTAGCTTACAGGCAACATATTTCACATGTTTTTCGGATGGAATCTCCATATATTCAAAAAAGGTCTCAACAGCTTGTTCCCAATCCAAATAATCTTCTATATGTAGTTGACCATCAAAGAAGGGAATATCCATTTTCATCTTAAATTCACTAGATCCGTTATGTCTACGATGATGAGTCTGATGATGATTGTACCTGGGTATGGTCATGAAGTTCACATTCTCTCCGTCCTCTGTATCAGAGTCTGGAGATCTGCATCGTCTGAAGTGGGGAGTTCCATCATCAGATCCAGAAGACTCTAATAGGGTCTGTTGCTTAAGACTTTGGGAACGCCTCTGTCTTGGAGCAACTATCGTGGTTCTACATGCTGCCGATGTGGTTTTCGGAGCTACTGGTATGGATGCCAGTGTGTGAGAACCATGGTTTCCATGGTTTAGTCCTTGATTTCGAATCTCAAGCATAAACTGCCGTAAATCTGCAGACAGAGCATCAACCTTCATCTCCAGATTCGAGTGGGCTGTCCACAGAGCTTGTATGCTTCGATCTTCATCACGAGGATGGTGACTACTACTGCCTCCTTCCGCCATTACTATCCCAGAAAAGAACTGGGCTCTGATACCAGTTTGACGCAGGATTCCAATAAACAAAGGGAAGAAAACAAAGCTAATCCAGGGACAAGAATTGCCGAAAAGAAGTGCTCAGCACTCCTGCAAGTTTCTATATATATTTCAGCAGAGTTTTTGCATTTTTCCATAAAACTGTCCTCAACTGAATCGGAGTGCAGTATTTATACTGACCCAAAACGGTGCATTTCATGTCTTACATTGTATTATTAAACCAACAAAAGGAAACAGACAATAAAAGAAAATAATTTGTGAATTGACATATGTAGCCTTAATAGACTGCCCTGCATCAGAAAGTCACAGCATTTCGCCAAAAACCTCTCTTCAAAATCCCTCTAAAAACCGCAAAACCATCTGAAACCATTCTCACATTGCAAAAGCAATTAATCAAATTGCTCAAAGCAATAAAATATGGCAACAACCCAATACAAATCAACTTCTTGTAAATCAAAATAACATTATTATAACATTTCTTCTTGCCAAGTGCACCCAACAATGCATTGAATGATGAAATTGAAAAGATGGGTTGCAAAAGAATCATACATTAAAAAACGTAAAGTGCTTCACTTTGAGTGACGTTACCTGTTAGAAATTTTTCCTCGAGCAACTTAGCAAGCGGGGTGAACTCAGGTTGGTTTCTGAACAAAGATGAGATTTCACTCTTGGAATCAGAAGGGATGACGCTCTGTGAGTGGGTGAACAGACAGAGATGTTTGCTGTTCAAGCTGGTTTTGGGGTAGACAGATAAGAACGTAGATTTTGAGAGTATCTGGAAACGGGCAACAAGATGCAATGCGAGTAGGGGTGTGCAAATGGTAGGGTATGGTGTGGTATCGCCATACCATCCCCATACCCTACATATGTCGGGTTTTTTATTTTTATACCATACCATACCATTTTTTAATACAATACCATACCACATTTTCGCATGGTAGGGTAAGGGCGGGTATGGTATGGTATTATTCGGGTAGTTGACCAAATTGACCAGATTTTGATACTTTAAGTTCTTATTTTGACATTGTTTAATATTATGATTCATAAAATTTGTACTAAATAAAAAAATCAAGCAATTACACATCCTTAACAATACAAATAATCAAGTAACTACATATTTTATAACAACACAAATAATCAAGTAACATCATATTTATAACAATACAAAAATATCACGTAACTACATATTCCATAACAACACGAATACTCAAGCAATTACATGTCCATAACAACACAAATAACAAGTAAACTACATATCTGAATCCTTCCACAAAGTTCCAACTTCCAACCTTCAAGTCCAACCTTTAAATTCTACAAAGTTTCAATCTTTTCAACTTCCAATCTAATACAAATTTGAGAAAATAAAAAAGTAAAGAAAAAAGAAACTATAACACTCATACAAAAATATTTTATGTAACCAATTAAATACTGACACGTGGTATATTTTTTATTTTTTTAAAAAAGGTATGGTATGGTATGGTATTTTCGGGTATTTTCAAAAATACCCCCCTACCATACCATACCATGACAGATTTTGAAAATCTATACCATACCACACCCTATATTTTTTTTTATACCCTACCATACCTCCACCATACCATGACGGGTATGTCAGGTTCGGGCGGGTGATGGTGTACCATGCACACCCCTAAATGTGAGTTCTGTATGAATCTTATTGATACAAAATTACATTTTTCTCCCTCTTTGTTTAAGAAATTACAAAACGCCCTCATTTTCTCGCTTGCGTTTCGATTTCAATTTTAAAAAACACATATTAGGAGCCATCGGTTTCTGTAAGCACACAAATCAGTTCACTCAGCCCAACAACGACTTCTCTCAGATCCCGGCACTTCCGGCACCGGCGACGAAAAATCGGTTAGAAACTCTGTTTTCACTTTACTACATGTGAGCTGTACTCTGTTTCTATATTCTTCTTCACTTTTTATACTGATGATTGAACAATCCTTTATTTCTCAATTATAACAGACTTTGATTTTCCATACACACAGAGAGATGGATCCCAATTCCGTGAAGTCGACTCTGTCAAACTTGGCGTTTGGCAACGTAATGGCAGCAGCTGCACGTGACTATCAAAAGGTTTTTTTTTTTTTGGTTTATTAATAATTGAATCCTGTTGATTAACTTTCAAACAAATTTGAGAAATTTTATCTTTCTGAGGAAATTTGAGAAGATTTGTGTAGTTTATAGCAAGCACGCGTCGTCAATTGCTGGCAAAGACGAAAAGTTTAACATTTTGATGTATAATAAGAAACCAATTGCTATTGTACTATTTGCTGTGGATAAAATCTGTCTTGCTTGCTTTGTTGATGCTACGAAGTCGTAGCCAAGCTTGCTGAGAGATCCCCTTTTGTGTGTAGTCTGTTGTGCTTTATATATTATACCAGGATGGTAAATGATGAGACATTGTTTGGTAGTAATCTGGTGCGAGAGGGTGAAGGGTCTCTAACTAGGTAGAACCTTAGAATCCTTGGACAAAACACTATTAATAGCTGATATCTTAGTGGTATGGAGCTGTTTTGGGTACCCTTTTGTTGCTTAACTAGAACACTTCACTGGATCTGCATGAATAGAGTTTGGATAGGGACTTGCGTCTGTGTCAAAATGGTTGAAGATGAGGATTAATTTATTTGTAACTTTGCTTGGTGGTGATGACATGCTTGTGGAATGTGAAATTATGTCATGGCATGGGACTCCTCTATTAGTACAGGAAAGATTGGTTTAGAGTCTAGATAGTTTAGAAACTGTTATATGATTAGTTTGCTGTTTGAGATAGTGCCTTTGGATTGTATTATACTTAAATACTTAACTTAATTGTTTATAACCAATGTCCTAAAGGAAGTGCTTGCTCAAGAGAAGGCACAAGCATCAACTTCTGTCCATGAGGAAGTTGACCTTGACGAGCTAATGGATGTAAGTAATGATTGACATCTCTATCACATCCTGCATCAATTCGTGGTAATTTGCATTTTACATAGAACTGCTATGGCTATGCAGGATCCTGAGTTGGAAAAATTGCATGCTGACAGGATTGCAGCTCTCAAGGTTAGAGATTCATATTTTTGTTTTATGGACTGCTGTGGTACAATTTTATTATAATTGGGTTGAGATTTCTGAGTTTGGCATTCACATTAAGTGTTTTTTTTTTTTTTAATAAATAGAAAGAAGCTGAGAAGCGACAAGTGTTGCAAATGAAAGGACATGGAGAATACAGGGAGATAGCTGAGGGAGATTTCTTGGGCGAAGTCACTGGGAGTGAGAAAGTGATTTGTCACTTCTACCATAAAGAGTTCTACCGTTGCAAGTAAACCATCTGTTTTAATGTTTTTGCCTTTCTCCTCTCACATACGCAGCTGTATGGGTGCCCATGCATTGGTGAATATTGTACGACTAATATGTTCATTAAATCAATATTCTTAGGATAATGGACAAGCATTTGAAGGCTCTTGCTCCCAGGCATATTGATACGAAGTTTATCAAGCTTGATGCAGAGGTCAGTAGTCGCAACTATTTATGTTTCCAAGATTGAATTTAATTTTTACCAGACTCAGGTTGAGGCTATTAATTGCAGACTGAGAGTTTTGGTTTTGTTGCAAACTTAATGTTTGAAACATTGTGGCTTATGAGAAACTCGTCATTGTTAATTAATTGCAGAATGCACCATTCTTTGTTACTAAACTTGGAATAAAGACATTGCCTTGTGTTATACTATTCAGGTGAGGCAACCTTTATTGCCTTTGTTCTTGTTCTTCTTCCTATTGCATGCATTATCTTCTATCAATTACTGGCCTATCAGTAGTCTTCTGTTTGATTTCTAAGAGGACAGGAGAAAATTTAAGTTGGAATATACAACAAAGATTTTTACCTTCATAACCCAAAAATAATGATGCATGGATAGTGGCAAGTTAGTAGTCCCTGGAGGTTAACTATAACTTATTTTCAGAAGACCCAAAAGAATATGCAACAAAATTGCACTACTCTTATCCAAGAGGATACTTGTTTGATTTAGTTTTATCTTTGATTTAAACGCTTACCTTAAATGGTTTCAATACTTGCTTTCAGAAAAGGTATTGCAGTTGATAGACTGGTGGGATTTCAAGATTTGGGAGGAAAAGACGATTTCACCACAAAGGCACTTGAGGTTCTACTAATAAAGAAAGGTATTGCTTTTGTCCTGATTATAGTGCAATTCAAAGCTGAAATCAAAGTCTTAGACCGATTGTTTTATAGGTATAATTAGTGAGAAGAAAGGGAATGAAGACGATGAAGATGAGGATTATCAGGAGGATAGGCACAGGACGGTGAGATCCTCCATGCATTCAGACTCTGATTCTGACTGAAGTGAAAACAGAGAATGAAAGTGCGGTTTCCTACCCAAAAAACCAATTGCTTTATAGATGGAAGATTGTGTAACTATTTTCAGGTTATCTATCATCCGAAGAATGTATGTTAAAATTTTTTACCGGGAAAATGAGCTGTGAACTTGTTCTTCTAGGCAATGTTGCGCACTGCAAGTGCTTGTACAATGATGTTGCATAAATTATTTTTTGTTTGAAACAAATGTGATTCTATGTAATATTTTTGCTAGAGGCCCTCTATTATGATAGATATAACCTCGGAGTCTTGAGTTTTGAATGTACGGATTTTCACAATGTATTGTATCAGCGTTTATCATTTCTGACAATTCAGTAAACTCCTCTCCACTATAACTAGTTGTTTTTCTCCTTAATCATCACCAGCATAATGGAAAATCTGCGACCACTTTTGAATTAGACTAGATATCCCTTATTATATCACATTATAAGGCTATATAGTGGCCCTACATATTTTGCGCCATCTATCTATTGTAATCCATTTGAATCTTATTTGGGAGGGCTATGATCAATCAAGAATCCACTGAAAGCGCATACAATAAATAATAACAACGGGCAAGTCTTTATTATAACAGATGAATGACAGAAATTGAGATAAAACATCAAAATGTTTGAATTAGGCTCAAAAAAATAGAAATAGAATATTATTAATAAATATATTTAAATTTTGATTTAATTTTAATCGGAGAATAATTATATTTTTTTATCAATTATATCCCCACAAATTTATTAAAATCATTATCTAAATTTTTCGTTACTTAAATCACTAACCATAAAAAAAAGACAATCATACCCCTCTTTTCCGATGCTTTTTGCGCAATTGAAATCAAACTAGTAAAATATTGTATAAACGTTGTATGAGAATGATCAAAATACCTATAAACCATATAAAAAAGGGATATTTCTTTTACCCCCTAAGGTAAGGTTCAATGACAATTTACCCCATTTATTATTTAATATCACAATGTGGCATCTCAATTTCAAATTCTCCTGTTAACTTAGACGTTGTAAGGACAGAATGGGAAGCGAAAATTCCATTAGGATTAGATGGGAAAAAAGAAATGGGCTTATATAACTGTAGTCAGGCAACTTAGCTAACTAAAGTTAAAATTAGAACTAACTATAGTTAGCAAATACATCAAACCCATGGCTAAATCGTGTTGTTGTAAGAGTAAAAGTCTAAACTTTGTCTTTTTCAACAGCCCGTAGCGCACAGAGGTGATGCCTGGAACTAACAATTGAACTTCCATAACTTCCATAACCGACAATGGTGAAGTACGCTAGCGAGTCAATGACACATGGCCATTCGAAAGGAAGCTCGTCGTCGGTCATGAACTCGAGGTAATGCTCTGTTTTACATCACGGTTCTTGGTTATGGAAAGATTTTGGTTATGTATGAATTAGTATAAATGCTGGTATTAGATGCATGTAATATTTATTATGCATGTATGAAAAGTGTTTCTGTTTGGGGGTAGACAGGGATGTAATCGAAAGTGGGTTTCAAAATGAACATCGTTTGCATGGGTTTTTATGTGTAAAAGTTTGTTCTTTTTTAGGACATGGTTGAAGTATCTTGATGCATTATAAAAAGTTATGGTCTTTTGGTGGAAAATGACACGAATATCATGCTTTTAGCCTAAAAAGTTTTGAACTTTTGCGGATAGATCACACAGATAATGTATTGCATGGTGGTGTTGTGATGATTTTTTGCATACTAGTTTGAAATACCTTCGTGGGGTGAGATATTTGGTTATTGAGTATTGATTATTATTTTTCCAGATGGGTTGATATTTGCGTATTGTGTGACAATTTTATTTTGCGTCTTTTAGTCAAAGCAGTAGTGGAATACATATTATGGTATAAGTATCATGATGCTGATTACATGTGATGCATGTTTTTAAACTATGTAAAAGTATGTTATTGTGCAACTGTTAATTCCCAGGCATATTATGCAGTGTATTCAGGATAACAATTAGAATGGATGGGAAGTTGCATATACTGCATGGGGTTGAGCCTTTTGTCTACACTAGATAGAAGTTGATTGTAGAAGCTTGCATGGCTACACAGGATGTGCCAGTGCAAAAGGATGAGAAATTTCATATGACAGTGGTTGTCCATTGGGATCCACAGAATCCTGTCGTGGAGAATGATGCTCAGCTGATGAAGCAATTCAATGAATTTGAGAATATGGGTTTTGACACCATGATCATTGATTTGGATCTTGTAGTTGGCTTAGATCCAGTAGAAGTAGCTGTCAATGATCAACCGTCAACTGGAGAATCTCAGCAAGCAGGAATCAGTTCAAAAGCTACAACTCCCATTTTCAATGTAGCTTCTCAGTTGTATGACAATAATCTGATAGAGGGGCAGGTGTGGTTAAGTGATGCTAGTGTGAATGATTTGGATTCCTATATGTTCGATAATGAAGCTGGCAACATAGTGGAAGATGACGCTTCTTTTCAAGTTGGTATGGATGCTGCTGTTGAAGCTAATATAGAGAAAAATGATGGAAATGGTGAACATGTAACTGATGTTGATGATAAAGCTGGTTTAGAAGATTTTTCTGAATCTGGTGATAGTTTTGCTGGCCCTCCATCTGATTATAATTCCACAAATGATGAGTTTGTAGGCAGTAGCTCAGATGAGGACAACACTCCTCTTAGGAGACTGTCTAAACAAATAAAGAGGAGAAAGTTCACAGCTGACACAGACATGGATTTTAGTTTGAAGATTGGTGATGTTTTTGAAGATGTAAATCACTTTAGATAGATTTTAAGGGATTATGCTGTTAGGAAGGGTTTCAAACTAGTGAAGATTAAGAATGATATTGATAAGGTGACAGCCAAATGCAAAGGACAGAAGTGTCCTTGGAGAATCCACACTTCACAGGTAGCCAGGAGTATTAAGACTTTTATGATTAAGATAATGCATGATGTACATGACTATAGTAGGGTGTGGTCCAATCATCAAGCCACAGCACCTTAGCTTGCAAGCAAGATAGTTAAGTTTATGAAGAGCAATCCCAAGATAGCAATGACTGATATACAAGCATATGTAAAACTAAAATGGGGAGTGGATGTTGAAAACTACACTGTGTACAGGGGTAAAACAATTGCCCTGGGAAAACTTGGTGAAAACCATGCTGAATCATACTCCTTGCTGCCCAAATTTGTTGCAATAATACAGATGAGGAACCCAGGGAGTATGGTCATTATTAAAACTGAAAGGGTATCAGGCACTAAGCAACAAAGATTTCAGAGATGCTTTATGAGTTTTCCAGCTTGCAGAGATGGGTTTATAAATGGGTGCAGACCATTTATAGGACTAGACGGCTGCCACTTAAAGGGGCCTTATGGGGGGATGCTGCTTAGTGCAATTGCTTTGGATGCTAATGGCTCTATTTTTCCAATAGCTGTGTGCATATGTAAGGCTGAGATACAAGAATCATGGTGTTGGTTCTTAAAGAAACTCTATGATTATGTGGGCAGACTTGATGGGAGGTCTATCACTATGATGAGTGATAGACAGAAAGGCTTAATTTCTACCTTAGAGAAGCATTGACCCACTGCCAAGTTTAGAAGATGTGCAAAGCACATTTACTCAAACTTTAAATCAAGATTCCCAGGCCTTAAGATGGATGAACTATTTTGGGAGGCTGGAAGAGCAACCAATAAAGCTGATTGGTTGACAGCCATAAGCAAGATACACCAAACAAGTGAATCTGTAGGAAAATGGTTGATGGACATTGATCTATCTGTATGGTGCAAATGGGCAGTGGACACCTCAGCAAAGACAGATCACATCACTAATAACTTCACAGAAAACTACAACAGTTTCTTAGGTGAATGGAGATGCAAGCCAGTACTATCATTATTGAATCATATTAGAAGACAAATTATGAAGTCACTACAAAAAAGAAGGCAATTGGCTACCAATTGTAACCATAGACTGCCCATAAATGTTAGGAACGCGGTTAACAAGTTGATAGATGAAGGCAGACAATTGATGCTTATTCATAGTGGTGATTTGGAGTTTGAGGTTTATGATGGAATCAAGACATTTGAGGTGAAACTAGGATAGAGATTCTGTGACTGTGGTGCTTGGGGCTTAAGTGGAATTCCATGTAAACATGCTATGGGGGCAATCTGCTACTCAAGGTTGAATGCTGAGGATGACATTGACCAATTGCTTACTATGGAAGCATACAAGAGAACCTATGCTGGTATGATTCATCCAGATCAGGGTGTTTGGCCTGAGGGTAATGCATCACCAATTCTACCCCCTCTGAAATCAAGAAAGCATGGAAGGCCTAAGAAATTTAGAAGGAGAGAGGCACATGAGCCTGTTATAAAGAATAAGAGATCATTTATAATCCATTGTAGTTTTTGTAATAGGGAAGGCCACAATAGAAGGACCTGCAGGCTTGCTCCAACAAATGCAGGGGCATCAAGGAATAGGGTAAGTCTTACCCTACAGTTATTTACATTTGAATTCTGTTAAGGATTTAGATACTGCTTACTATTTTGTTGGTGCACTGCTTGCAGGCCAAAAATGCACAACAAAGGGGAAAAGTGATATACAAAATCATATTATTTATGCTTCTAGTTTTACTTAATGACTTATGAAAAAATACTCATTATTTTGATTTTCAATTTCCTATGCAGGGCAACAGAAGATCTGTAGTACAACAACAAGGGCAAATTCCAGCTGGTGTAACTCAATCACCAACATCCAATCAGCTTACTCAATTTCACAACAGAAGGGTAAATATGATTACTTCATTTTCCTTTTTAGTTGCATCTATACTTTCATTGCAAATAAAAAAAATGCTTCATTAATGTCATGTCCAGGGATCCAGAAGATTTGCAGTTCAACATAGAGATCAAGAGGAGATACCAGCTACCTCAACTCAGCCACCAGCCTACACTCAGCCAACACAACAGCAAGATCAATCGTAAAGACCTTGTCTTATGAATTATATTGGGGGCATTATATTCCCTTTTTTTATAGTAGATTTGATGTCACAAGAATATTAGATTTTCTATGGATTTTAGGAGTATTTATGCTACATACATTCACTATATGCATGCAAAATGAATACTGGCATGGCCAAACTATTTAAAGGTCTTTCTTTTGCTTTGTACTTAGCTTTTGCAATGGTGAATGCACTGCCTTCCTACTGTTACGATATATGGCATTATTGAAAAGTGAAATGTTTCCAGCTTACTTTTTGTAATGGTGGATTGTAAACATGGATAAATGGAATGTATTGTTGTGATCTAGTTGTGGGTAGTAATATGGTAGAAGCATTTGTTTCAATGAAAGCTATTGTAGTGGGTAAATTGCATACATTTACTAACTTAGAATAAACCTAGCTTCACACAAATAGCCCTTATAACAATAAAACAAATAAGCCTTTTTATTACTTTTTACTGTGCTAAGACTATATCTAACTTCTCAGCCACTCTCTTCACCTTTCTTGCATAGTGATCTATGCCCTGCACAGCATCAACGACTTTTTGCACTTGCATTTGCATCATTCTGGATGGTAACAACATGTGTAGATCATTTGCTGGATTTATTTCATCCTCACCAGCATTCCACCATGAGTAGTATGAACACTCTCTGTTCATGCAATTGAAATACAATTTGCCTGGATTAGCCTCTAACTCATAAATCCTAACTGCATCCCTCCTTCCACATCTACATTTCCTGTTTTTAAAATTGATCAACCCTCCATTGATTGCATTGATGTTTGCTGTTGAGTTGCTTGAAGACATTTTGGCTGTGTTGATCAAACTTTAGTAGTGTTAGCAACCTAAAGTTGACAAGCTTTTAATGGAAGGGTGTGAGTATTTTCAGTAGAGAATGTTAGATGATGAAGCTTTCAAAGCAGCTGGTTATTGCGGCATGGATGTAGCTTTTATAGTTGGTGATGCCCTTGTGATCGTTGTTAATAGCAATGGTCTGCTTTGGGATAAAGCTTCTACCTTTTTATATTGCATTATCAATCATTTCTTTTATTTATTTTATTTATTCAATGTTAATCTACATCAAATGTGCAAGGGTAATAGAGTCAACAAGTTTAATATGAAGGCCAAAACTGTCATAATAAGTTGTCTTGGGATTACATTTTGACTTAACTTTTTACCTTTTTTAAATATTATATTATTTTTCAAAGTCATAACACTTGGTATAAGGGTACTTCTATCATAACATGGAAAATTTCTTATCTCTCTTGCTCTTAACAATGACAGAAGCTACAGCAGCATCTAAGTTAACAGGAGAATTTGAAATCGAGGGGGTACATTGTGATATTAAATAATAGAGAGGGTAAATTGTTATTCAACCTTAGCTTACGGGGTAAAATAGATATCCCTATAAAAAAAGGTTTTAAAATATAAATAAGGCACGTGGACATGGGAACCAGAAGACGAAATTATCATCAAAACTAAAGCGGCAAATCAAAATCAAATACTGCATTGCATCTGCCGGATCAAAAAGCACAACAGATTCATTCATTTTCATAAACGAAGCATAATTTTAAAAACCCAGAAAACATAAATTAAAAAAAAATGAAAATGAAAACTGAAAGCAAACAAAGGGGGAAGGCATAGTGCAACCAATATGTGATCCATCTCTCTTTCTCCTTCGCTTATGTGCAAACCACACAGCCATAACAAGAAGAACTAGCACCAAAATCCCTACTGCGATTTCTATGGCCACTGCACCCCTGGAGCCTAAATGCCCTGCATTTATAGACGAAGTATTTGCTGATACAGCAGTGCCATTATAATTTGTTTTGCTGTTGGTTTCTCTGTTGGAATCGATGGCAAAGGTGTAGTGCTAGGACTTTCAGTTATTGACGAATTACCTGGAGGAGTAGGAGGGGAATCTGCAGGCGGTGAAGTAGATGAGGGAACTGAGGAGGTGGTGGTGACAATGTGCATGGAGGGGTATAATATGCAACTGGTGGAGGAGCAGATTTACAACTAGGTGGCGGAGGTGAACAGAACTTGAGCTGCATATGACAAAGGTGGAGGTGGAGAATTGGAGGTAGGTGGTGATGGTCATTGGCTGAGGGACATGGAGAAGGTGCAGCAGCCTAAGGGGGCAGTGGGCTAGGGGATGGAGGTGATGGTGATAGGATGATATCAAAGAGAGAAGGAGAGGAAGGAGAGAGAGAAAAGATAAAGCTTTCACGAAGGGGGAAGGGGGATAGAGCCGAAGAAGAGAGGAGAGCGAGGATAGAGAGAAGCTTTACATAGTTGTCCTGATAAAATGGGTTTACCATTTTGCCCATTTTCACATGTGTGCTATTAGAATGAAATAATTGCTTTCGACTGCCACTGATTTAGGTAACGAAAACGATAGATAATGATTTTAATATCAGTTTAAGTTTAAGGGTGTGATTAATTAAAAATATATAATTATTTTTAATTAAAATTAAATTAAATTTTGAAAATATTTATTGATATTATCTTATATAAAAATTTACTTTTTCCCTCAAGATATTTAAAGGCGTTGACTATTTTAAATTGCTCGATAAGAGTAGAATTCAAGGCAAGAAAAAAAATTAGAAAATGATTACACAAAATAGAGTAATAATAGGTATATAATTAAATTGTATAACGTAAGGTATACAACCTAATTTAATACAAAGTTATTGGATGAGTGTGTCCTACTTTATTTAGTAAAATTTATTTAATTTATTTTCTATTTTTACCTACTTAGTGAATTTGTGCTATGTCAGATTATACAATTGATTGTATATATAGCATTACCCCACAAAATAAGAGAAAAAAACACGGAGCGAGAGAGTACAATGGTTATATCATTATCAACTTACCTGTAACTCAAAATGAAAAAGTTCAAGTTAGAGAGAGAGAGAGAGACTATAATAAAGGATCAAATTGATTGAGAACCAGAATATATTCATGTGTAAAATATTTATACCACCAACTATTTGGAAACAAAACTGTTAAAAATTCAGATGCCACTCTTACATACTCTAACACGAATCTGCAGAATATTTGTTATCTTATGTTATGAATAACTTAAAAGAAGTTTGCTACGACATACTTAACAGAAGTGAATAACTGTATGTTTTATTTAATAAGCAACAGTACATACTTTCCTATAGAAGTACCCCATGATGGAAGTATTCCACTAAGGAAATAATTCAAAAATTATACAATATGAAATAACTTTTATATAAGCATTACATCAAACCACTTAACCATGAATATAGGACCACTACTAACCACCACTTACTTGAGAGATTATATAGGAACTAATCCCTAATTTGTTGTGACCAATTCAATTATAATTGCAACAATCCCACTTCTTAAAGAATAGCTCTAAACTTATCCTAACATTCCCTCCCTTAAACTAAACGTTTTCAAAACTTCAGTTTAACAAATATATGCATAAATCTCCCTTAAATTAGATGCTCCAACATTAACTATTATATGTAAAACAGATTTATATTTCATTTTGTAAAACAGACCAATGTCAACATTGCCATGCAAAAACGCGATTTCTTTTTTAGTACTCTCAACCATCTCTTAAGTCTTCTTTCTCATTGCAGCCTGCAGTGTCCACTTTCATGATAGATTATTGCATTTGCACAAGACCTTGGCTTAAGTTCAAACCATAGCTAATCTGCATAACCACACCTTGAAGAGAATGCACCTCCTTCCTTGATCTGTCCTGGGCTAGCTTATCTAACCTCACTTTGCAGATCACCTACTTGTCTCCTTTGATCTGTCACTCTTGCAGATCACATGACATAAATTGTTTATCAGATTCATCACAGTAATTTCACATTTACTGTCAAATATCTAGCTATACTATACTCCATGGATTGTCTTATTGAACTTTCTATTACAATACTCAAGACCTTTTTTTTTTATATTTTCAACCGCTTCACTAACTTTCTTGTTGCAAAAGCATCTCAATGTTGTTTGCTAACAACATAATCTTCATAAATCTTTCGAATGAGACTCGAATATTAGAAGATCTACCACCATAACTTTCTGTTGTAAGTCTCATAAGACCTTCTATTATTGGTAATGTAAAAGAACATATAGAGTTCTATTATTGTTGCTTGCACTGTTGTTGTTGCTGTTGGAAATATTGTAACACAACATATCTGAGATGACCAAGATTCAACCTTTGACATGTCTATAGTCTTTGGTTTCTGTCATGATGAACGTTGAGCATAAAGACCCCTCCCATTTCGTTGGGAATCAACGGCTTTCTCCTCTACCTTTTAAGCTCTACATATCAGTAAAGTTACCCCTCTTGTGACTCTCTCATGTGGCTCTAAATATACCCCAAGACTCTCCCTTATCATCTAATGTGAGACTTAACTCTCTCTTCACATTGGGCACTTGGGTCTAGCTCTGATACCACTGTTGGAAATTCAGATGCCACTGTTACACACTCTGACACGAATCTGCAGAATATTTGTTGTCTTATGTTATGAATAACTTAACAGAAGTTTACTACGACACACTTAACAGAGGTGAATAACTGTATGTTTTATTTAATAAGCAATAGTACGTACTTCACTATAGAAGTACCTTATGATAGAAGTATTCTACTAAGGAAATAATCCAAAAATTACACAATATGAAATAGCCTTTATACAGGCATTACATCAAACCACTTAACCATGAATGTAGGACCACTACTAACCACCACTTTCTTGAGAGATTATATAGGAACTAATCTCTAATTTGTAGTGACCAATTCAATTATAATTGCAATAACCCCGCTTCCTAAAGAATAAGTCTAAATTTATCCTAACAAAAACTATATATATTTCTGCTTGGATCATATTCATTTCCTAAATTACCATTTTCTCATTTAGGTCTTTGATATCCAATATTCTCCCATGATTATGTAATAAAAATACAATTGCAAATTACTTATAATTAAAAATATTTTGATTACATAATAAAAATATATTTTACATTTTTTAAGTTTTATTTAAATTTATAATGAAAATGTGATTCAAAATATTTTTTTCCAAAAAAAAGTGATTCAAAGTATTTTAATATTCCAATAATAGGTTTTGTTATGCAAGTTTAAATAACCTTGAATTGTTACATTTTACATGAGATTTATTATAGCAGCTTTCTTATAATATACGAGATTTACACAAAATAAAACTCTCCCAATTTAATTAAAAAAAATTATTTCTCATCAAAAATCAGTAAAAACAAAATTTTCATACACATTTAATTATGTAAATACCCATAAAATAAGCATGATCATAGAAATACATAACATGCAAGGTTAAACATCAACAACTAACTCTCCAAGAAAATGAAAGAAATTAATTATAAATAAAATTTCCATTAAGATCAACCATACACATGACTTTATGTTGAGATAGATACATTAATTCATCAAGCTCGAGAATTGATTAATTGAGATAATTAATATTTTTATGACTTAATCATGAACATGACTAACAATTTCATCTCATGGAGAGGGAAAAAAACTTGAAAAAGTTTATGTACAAACCAAAATTAATAAAGTTCAATTTAGGGAAAAAAAACTATTAGATTATGCCTCAACAGTGATCGTATTAAGCCTTTAAGAAAAGCTTCATTGCAACTTGTTTTCCAACAAACTCAAAGAATTAAGAAAAAAAAAACTCAAAAATGATTACATGGGATGTAGTTTATAGTGACATGGCAACTAGTACACAATTGGAAGGTTTAAACCCATCTAAGTAAATAATTTAAAAGGTAAAAATTGACCAAAAAAAAAATTGTATTCAAAGGAATGTAAAATTACACTGACTATAGATGGTATTTTTTGAGTTCATTTAATAAGGCTTTAGTTACAAACTTATAATGCTTGAATGCAGCAATTTTTATTTATTAAAAACAACAAGAGACAGAAAGAGAAATCTTGCGATAAAGTAAAGAAAATGAGTAAAAAAAAAAGAGTCAATGTTTTGGAAAACTAAAATAGGTGAATAGTTTTAGCATGACCCCGTTAATAATTGTTTCCTATCTAAGAACTATCACACACATCTTCACCTCAAATTTAATCTTAATGGGCCAAAATTTGTGAAGATTTATGTGTAATAAGAACCAACTAGAGCTTCTATTTTACCAGCTGTTGTGGATAAAATCTTCCTTGTAGGCTTTGTTTGTGCTATGAAGCTGTAACCAACCTGTGCTGAGAGGTTCAGTTGTCTATTATATCAAGAATGTCTAATTTTTTAACTGGGAAAATGAGTTGTGAACTTGTTCTTTTAGGCAATATTATAGACAGCAAGTACTTGCAGAACTGTAGCATATCATAACGCTTCTTCTTAGCAAGTGCAACCAATAAGATAATATTGAATGATGAAATAGGAGAAACAGGCTGCGAATGAATTATATTATAAAAAAAGTAGAGTACTTCACTGAGAGTGAAGTTACCTGGCCGACAATTTTCTTCGAGGAATTTAGCAAGTGGGGTACATTCAGGTGGGTTTCTGAACAAAGACGAGACCTTATTATTTTTGGAATTAGACGCTGTGGTGGGCTGGTGTGAGTATGCGCACAGAGATGAAATCTTACCATTGAAATAAGGTTTTCGAGTATAGGAAGAAGAAACGCGCAGGGCTCTGCCTTTGAATGCCGTTGAAGAAAAAATTTGTTGAGGTTCTGTCCCAGCCGTATTTTCTCTAAACCAATTATGATAGACCTCCCGTTTGGAAGACCGACTTAGCATGGGACTGGACAAAAGATAAGGATTAATTATCCTGTACTCATGTTTGATAATTTATATGGGTTGGGCTTAATAGTCTTAACAGTAAAATAAGACTAAATTTTCAGGACTATTTAGTCTCATTCTCCACCATGGGATAGCTTGGGACGGGGACTAATTAAGGCATACAGGTTGTTGCATCTCTCTGCCTTCTTCTCCTCAACCTCTTGTAAGCCAGAAAACCATCTTCTCTTTGGACTAAAACTCAGGTAAAGAATCAGAAATTTTACTCTCTCTCTCTCTTTTTCTCTCAATTTTCTTTCACCCACTAGATTATATTCATTATCTTAATAATTTCTTTATTTTTTTCAATTTTATTTCAGATTTTTACTTGTTTGATTTTGAGCAAAAAAAATTGAAAATTTGTACTTGAATCATGCTTTATGACTGAAATTGAGTGATGGGTGTTGAATCAAAATATGAAAAGTGTGTTAAGCGGCTTGGCTGAGTGGGTTGCAAATGCCCTTCTAGCTTCTGTCTGAAGACTGTTTGAACTGACTAGGAAGTTCAGTTACTCAGTTTTGTTGCATCTTAAAAACTTGCATTCTTTCGAGGCAGGATTTTGCTGCTGTCTTTTTAAGCTGCGGGTAACTTGGATCAGGTACTTCTTCACTTTCTTTCTTTGTTTCTTTATTTGATTTCTTTGTTTTGGGATATTTTGGTGCGATTTTGGCATCTGAATTCTTGGTTTTGTGATGTTTTGGCTTCTGGGTTTTGTCAAGTTGGGATTCTGATTCTTGTTTTAGGTTGAGTAGTTTTAGTTTAGTTTTCTCTAGGCTATAAATGGGGGCTTGATTTGTGTTAACTTCAACATTTGGCATTCGTACTCCTATACTACTAAAATAATTATTTCATTATTATATTTATACTATTGAATCTTTATTTTATGTTATGTTTAATTATTAAAAATTATACCCATTTTGATTATATAACTCTTTTGACATCCCTAAATTGGTATGGAAATTTTCAATTACAAGGGCTAATTTCACTTTGGTTGGCCACTGTGCCTTATTAGGGTTTTAAGCATTCTAAAGTTGTGGGTTTAGCTTAAATCTTATTTTGTTGATGTTGTACACTTTATGTGGATATTGCAGCCAACCATAAATGATTGATTGAATGGCTTTTTACTCCTAGAGAAACTCAGTAATTGAGTTGGGTTGTATTTTCCTTTAACTAATTAATTATGTTACTTATTTCTGTTAGTTATTGATAGGTTAACTATCATCTATAAATATTTTTCATTTTCAGTCTGAATCCCTAGACAATATAAAGTTGTAAACTTTCATTTTCTTCCGGTTCTTACCATAGATAGATTTGTTTTGCTTACATCATCAACTGTGCAGTACAAATGCCTATTTCATTTGTGAATTCCCCTTAATTTTCCTAGTTAATACTCTTTTTCACTTATATACTCTAGTTACTATTCTTATTTTTTTTATAATAATAATTTTGGTACATTTTATAAATAAATTCTCAATTTCTGGAAATATCTAAATATTTGTTGATATCAAATATGTTTCTGTTAGGAATTATGATGTTAACTCCAACCCATTTTGCTCTTGATGCCCCCTAATATCTCGTCCTTTCTGAAGTGACTCAAACTTTGATTATTGACTATGTTTAGTGATGGCCTTGTATCTTGAAATGAAAATAGGCATATGGTCCTCTCCTTAGTACCCCTGTTTGTAATACGAAAAGTGTAGTTAGATAGTTATTGCTTGATTGGTGTAAGGCCTTTCTCAATGAGCTAAGAATATATCAATTTCTGTTTATACCTGAACTAATGGGTTTTAGACTGCTGAAAAGCCATTAAGTTTCACAAATACGATCAATCAGGTTGTACTGAAATTTTAATTACATTTAAATTAAAGCATAACACATCAAACAAAATGATGTAATGTCTGTTTATGGATTTAGCAGATAGTTGCAACTATTTTGTTTTGCATTTTCTTAATGTCCTATAATAGGGTTTAAGAGGTATACAATTTTTAGGATACATGGAGAGAGGTAGGCGTATGGATTTTAGTTATTGTGCTTAAAAAAGGACCGTTGTGTTCTTCTCTATAATCAAGTCATGATTAATAGACTAGCTGTTGATTTTGGAACCAACTAGCTGATTAGTGCAACATACTTGTTATTGTTAGGCATGTGTGAGTACATGGTATTGTTAATCTCTAGTAGTATTGATTCTGTTATTCTAGTTGTTGGCAGTTGTATTTGGTCTGATTTTATACATATTAAGATGCATTTTTCATGTTGAGACAGTGGTCAGTATTGCTATCTGGAAATTTTAATTTATTTTTTCGTTGCCTGTTTTATACATTACTCAAATGTTTCTTTTGATCTTTCTATTTATTTTTTTTTCTCACGAAAAATGTATGAAAAAATGTAAGTATTTTTTTATTTTTTTTCTCACGAAAAATGTATGAAAAAATGTAAGTATTTTTTTGTCTTCTGAAGATAGAAGAATATTGGCATACATACATAAACTTATATTTATTTGCTGACTTCATCTTTTGGGTCTCTGAAATTTTCTTCTGTATTTTCAGCTTTAGCAGAATTTTCCAGTCATTAATTAGAGACTTTTGATTATCAGATATGGATAACAAACATATTATGTTATTCCTACTTGCGAATGAGTTGCGTATACAAAAATTGGCTATGTGTATGGCAACCGTTGTCCTCTTGCATACTATTGTCACACGGTTTCATGAGAAATATGTGCTTAAAAATCGGGCATTTGTTAGGCACCAAACTTGTATTAGTGCTCTAGACGACATGATAGGTAGCGGTGACATAGAATGTGTGAATCAACTAAGAATGGATACAAGAACTTTCGGGATATTATGTGAACTACTTCGTGTTGGTGGGAGGTTAAAGATGAATAGTATAGTTTCTGTAGAGGAGCAAGTTTGTATGTTCTTACATATACTTGCCCATCATGTAAAGATTCGAACAATTTATAATAACTTTAAGCGATCTGGAGAGACAATTAGTAGGTTTTTTAATTTTGTCCTAAATGGGGTTTTACGTTTACAAGATGTTTTATTGAAGTTGTCGGAGCCCGTGCCTGAGCATTGTACAGATAATAGATGGAAATGGTTTAAGGTATGATGTACAAAAGCTTAAGATGTTATATGTATTTAGTTTCTAGTATATATTTTAAACCTTCATGATTTAACCTAATATACGAATATATGTTTTTTTTTATAGAATTGTTTAGGAGCATTAGATGGGACTTATATCAAAGTGCATGCTCCTGAGCATGATAAGCCAAGATATAGAACTAGAAAAGGTGAAATTGCAACAAACATCTTAGGAGTTTGTTCACGAGACATGTTATTCACTTTTGTATTTCCGGGATGGGAGGGTTCAGCTTCGGATTCAAGAGTACTTCGAGATGCTATATCTAGGCCTAATGGGTTAAAAGTTCCTACTGGTAAGCTTATGTTTAAAGAATATAAACAAATAAATTTAACTAATATAATTTATTACGCTCGAGTATAAATTCCTCTTTTACATTTGTAAATTTTAGGTTGTTATTATCTTGTGGATGCTGGATACACAAATGGCGAAGGCTTTCTTGCACCATATAGAGGAACAAGATATCATTTATCAGAATGACGAGATGGATATACACCAGCCAACTATCAAGAGTACTTCAACATGAAGCATGCAGCTGCAAGAAATGTGATAGAATGTTGTTTTAGACTTCTAAAAATGCGTCGGGCAATCTTACGGAGTCCATCTTTTTATCCAATAAAAACACAATGTCGAATAATAACTGCTTGTTGTCTCTTACATAACCTTATTAGGACAGAAATGTCAATAGATCCTATGGAGTTTGAGTTAGATATTTCTAAGGAAACCACTAGTGATCATGAAAGTGCTAGTGAAGTTGCTTCATCTTATCAATGGACTGAGTGGAGGGATAATTTAGCATCACAAATGTTCAATAAGTGGAGGGGAAATAGGTTTATTTAGTATTTGAGTTTGTGTAATGACATGTATTTTTTAATTTCCTTGTAATTGAATAATTTATTTCAATGTTACAGATAATATTTGATTTCTTATATGCTGTTATAGTGGTATTTTTGTTATAGTTAAACATTAATTTTAAGCATTGATGTTTAATGCCCATTTTTGAATAAATATTTCTTATATTGATATGTACAGATGTAATTCTTTATGCTTAGGTATGGATGTCAGGGGTGATTCTCAAGTAAATGAAAATGACAGGAAAGGAATAAGACGTACATGGACATATGAAGAAGAGGAAGCTTTGCTTGTTGAATTGGAAGGAATAGTGGCAACTAGAGGTCGAGCTGATTGTGGTCAGTTCAAACCTGGTTATTTAAAAACTGTAGAGCAAAAATTAGCTCAGGTTCTTCCTATTGCTGGATTGAGAGCTAGTCCCTATATTGAATCTAAAATGAAGAAATGGAAGAAAACTTATGGAGTAATATTTGATATGCTCAACACTAGTGGTTTTGGTTGGAATGATGAGAAAAAATGTGTGCAAATTAATAGTGATAAGGCACAGCAATCTTATGTGCAGGTATAAAAGCAAAGTTTCCATATCATGTGATTTCATTTATTTTTATAATAACTTATTATAAATATTCCTTCTTATTGTAGCATCATAAATTAAAGCTGCTGAGGGATGGCGAGGTAAACCATTCCTTTATATGAGAGGCTGGCTCGTATATTTGGAAATGATCGTGCAACAGGAAAAGCAGCTGAGACACCTGCTGAAATGGCAGCAAATGAAACTGTAGAAAATATTGATAGTGCATTTGGCATAGATGATGACTTATCTCCAAGGTCCATAAACCAAACCCAAAGCACCCAAAATGCAAGTCAAGTTCAGTCAAACACCTCCAAGAGAAAAATGGTAAAATTTTCTAATACACTTGTTGGAAGTTTAGATAAATTTACTAAGGTGTTTCAAGATGTGATGGAGAAATCAAATGAAAATGTGAATAAACTTCTTGAACAGTTGGCAAAGGAAAATGCCAAAGATTCTAAACTCATAGCTAATATTTTGATTAAAATGGGCATTCCTTTTCATCAAAGAGTTCGCATATTGAGGATTCTTTTGAAACAATCAGAATATGCTAAAATTTTTAAGACAATAGAACATGATCAAGAGAGGATGGAGTTTGTTGAATCACTCCTTCTAGGTATATATGATGACTAAAAATCTGTGTGTGGCAGCATCCTTTTTGTGGTACAATAACTTGTATATGGGGGATTAACAAAGTCAAAAGATGAAGGCAATGATATCATTTTTTTGTAACTAATCATAGGTTAGTTTTATTTTTTTGAATCCAATTATAAGGATAGACCTTATAGATGGATGGTATATGTAATCACTAATGATTATGCTTTTTGTTCTTTTGTATGTAACTAACCATAGGTTAGTTTTATTTTTTTGAATCCAATTATAGGGATAGACCTTATGGATGGATTGTGTATGTAATCACTAATGATTATGCTTTTTGTTCTTTTATATGTAACTAACCAAAATTTGGTTTCGTATTACTTGGTTGTTACAGTTAGTGTACCAAGTAATACTTGAATATATTATTGCACTTGATACAATTATATATTATTGGCTATCATATAACATGTGATGGAAAAATTCTTACAAATTTTGAGTCATTATATATTTTATTTTGGATTTTAATTGTGTTAATGATAGGTGACAGGTTGAATTTGTTATTATAGAAAAGAAATGTTAAGTAAATAAACAAGTTCCTATCATTGAAATTTTGAAGTGAAAATTTCTCCCATAATCTTCTCTATTTTTTTATTTATATATTTTTAAAGTAGATATAAATATATTTTGTTTTAAATTTATATTTTAAAAATTGAGTTTGTATGTGTTTTATTTTATTTGTATAATTTTTTATGTATATAATAAAGAAAAAGAAAAAAATTTAAGTTGTCAATAATAAAAGTTTTATTATTTGAATATAAATTCATTCAATAACATAATCCAATCCCAAATTATACCAAACATAGGATAGGATTATAAATAGTCCAGTCCCTGTTGCACCAAACAAGAGATAACACTATATATACTCCAGTCTAGTCCAATCCCAATCCTAATCCTAATCCTAATCCCACTCTCAGTCCAGTCCAATCCAGTCCAGACTTCCAAACGGGCATAGAAAGGGGCTTTGGATAAGGCCCAACCTCCATTCTGAATATTTTTCGAAGATATGTTGCTTTAGAGTCCGGACAATTATTTTTCCGAACATACTAGCAAGGGAAAATATACTAAATTTGTGTCAAGCTTAGTGATCCAGGGCTACTAAATTCTTGAAGGATAGTATTAATGTGTATCTTAAGAGTAAATATTAAGCTCTTAAAAGTTGAGCAAGTTCTATTAAAGATTATACATTGTCTCTTGAAAATTGTAAATTCTCTAAAAAAAATGTGTAAAAATCATTAAATGCACAAATTTCAACTGAATTTGCATAATCTTTAAAGGCTTCATTTGTGCTCTTAGACACAAGTTAACTCCCATTTTTTTAATATTTGGTCTAATTTGTAATATTTTTCTTGAAGTTTGAAAGAGCAAAGATGCAAAATGGAGGGTTGAAACACTAGAAAGATTAAAGAGTTGCTTATTAGAATTGCAGGTTTTTTAAAAGAATAATTTATATTAACAACCTGATTTGACAAAATCTTATTGGATGGACTATTAAATTTAATTTACTTTAATTAGTTTTATCCTTTACTTCACCCATAAAATTATGTAGACTTAAATGATAAGGAGTTGGTTGGAGATTTAGATTTTGGATTATAGTGTTATTGTTTTGAAAAATCAATCAATATATCGTGTAGTTATGCGTTTTATGAACTCTATATGTCACTTCACTTCTCCTCTCTTAACCTACCTTCCTCTATCTCATTTGTCCCTTTTCTACTTTCCAATATATTACATATTCGTTTTATATTTTGTTAAATACTTAGCTAAATATAGTTAATCATCAATCAATTTAATTTCATTCCTTTCCATTAATATTACACTTAAATTACAATATTTACCAAACTGTTTACTCATCTTCAAGCTTTTCATCACTATAGCCCAACCAACTAATTGATTTTTCTCTCTTTTTTTTTAGCAATCAAATCAAAGAATTTGAGCATTCAAAAGTTATATCTTAACACTTATCTTTCAAGGTAATTAGTTTGAGATTAATTTATAAGTTTTAAGATTTGGTTTTAATATATGTTACTTAAAGTGTTTTGATAAATGAATTGTGATGTTGTATGTTGTGTAACATATTAGAGGATAATTCTTTTTTAAGTATCCAATCTAAAGTATAGTTTTATTGTAGATTTGATTTGTGGGTTTTAAAATTAATATAATGTTTTGTTTCATTAATTTGTTATTTATGTAGTATATTATGTAAGAAATAGAATATTACAAGTTCAATTAGTTGATCAACAAAATGATATTTTAGATAGATATCATGGAAGATTTTCAAATATAACGCTCCCTAAAAGCCCATTTTCATTTGTAGCCCTCCTCAATAAACTTTTCATCCAAATGGCCTCTAACCCCCTAAATTACTAACTGCCCTTGTTGCATTTACTTTCTCTAACTAACAGTAACAACCACCATTACTCTCTCTCCCTCTCTCTCTCTAAGTCTCTAACTCTCCCATGGCTATACTAACTCTTAATGAACAAAAAAGAATAAAAACAGCAATCCTCCTTTTATACAATATAAACATTAAAAAGAAGAGGCTAAATTGAATTTAAAACTTCTCAAATAGAGGTATTGTACCCCTGAAATGCAACTCTAAATCAAATTTTAAAGTTTTTGCATGATTAGAATGTTAAAATCTCATAACATATGCGTAGATACAGATGAATAAAGGCTAGAACAAATTAAGTAGATAGGTTTTGCAAGTTTTTGTGTAGGTTTTTGTGATTAGAAATCATGGTTTCTGCATTCGTAGTCAAATTTGGATCTAAAAACACAGAATTTGATGCTTAGATAGCACTTCAATAGTTACACAATCACATTATCTAAGTGTAAGATCATGTTAAATTTTCATCTAATTGTAGAATTCTTGTCTAAGACGCTGATTATTTTTGCATCTGAAGTCTGAATTTTACTAAATCTCAGACTTCAGACTTTTTTACATTGATTTTTTTATGACTGAACACTTTTTCTCAGATAAAAACATATTAATAGAAAAAAACTAAATTTTCCAGCTTTTATTTGAATGGAAAAAGATCTAAATGAAATACATTTTTTTTATGTTCTAAAATACCCTTGAAAAGTTTATTTAATCTCTATTTCATTCTTTCACTGTCTTTGAACCTTTAAGCAATTGCAACACATACCAATTGTATTTACTGTTGAACTCTGCTCCTCGTGTCCAATGATTTAAATACTCATTTTTATTTTTTAATTACATTGTAACTAAAAAAAAATTCATATGATATGTGAGAGACATTAATTAACAATTTGTGTTCTGCACCATAGTATTTTAATTTTGATGTTGTTTTATTGATTATTTACAAATTTTTATATAACATATACAATTTACAATACATATAATAGTCAATAAGGGCATACATGCCAAACTAATACCTTTCAATTTTTTTTATTATTAAAAACAATCAACTTAAGACTTATAATCAAATCTTAAAAAGAAAAAGACAATCATATTATTTAGACATTTGTATTCAGATCTATTTAGATTTTAGTCAAATTCAGAGTCATTCATATTTTAGACAAAAAAAAAAAATATTGCCCCCTGACTAAGTATTGTCAAGTAGTCGTTGAAGGAATCGTCGAATTATCGAAGAGCTGTAGAAGTCATCGTGGAATTGTCAAAGTGTTGTCGAAATTCACTTAGACAGTTAGACATTATGATTGTCTAACTGTCTCTAACTGTCTAATTATTTCACACACTTGTATTTCCTAGGCCTTTTAAAGACCTTTTTTTTGTGTTTTTTTTTTTTTTTATGTATTCTCACTAATTTCTAAACATTTTTTATTACTCAGATGGAGGATATTGTATTTGCGTTGTTCTATGGTAGGAAATTTAAGGTGCATGCTAGTGGGGATGTTGTTTACATCGGTGGAGATGGTTTTCCATGGTCAATTCAAATGGAGACTTCTTACTAGAAGTTTTTGCAAATGATATGTGAAATGCTTGGATTAGATGACTGTCGAATAAAGTTTAAATTGAGTGCCTAAATTAACCTAACCAAGTGTGTGGGGCCTCTCCCCATCCGATGTGAGTGTGAATTTAGATTTCTAATTATGGATAGTTTGAAATATTTATTATCATACACACTATTGTATGTTAAGGTTGAGCAGTGTTTGAAGCCTTCGTCTTGAATCGTTGATCATACAAACCAAAGTTGAAAATTCAACACGTCAAACATCTGAGCAGTCTCAATAACTTGTTAAGAGTAACGTGCCATCATTTAGCATGCATGGTGATATTGGAAATGAATGCGGTGTTGGAGGTTATGCTCTTATCGGAGGTGATGTTAGTAATCTTGGCTTTCTTAGTTATTGTGGTAATCTTGTAGACGACGATGTTGAAGTTACAAAAGATGATGGTGATGTCTATATCTCCTTCGATGATTTTTCGACATCCTATTCATGCCTTTCTCGCTTTGACAGTCTAATTCGACAAATGATTAACAATACTTTGACAGTTCGACAAACAAGCACTTCATCTTTAACCTCTAGACTTACCAAGACAACCAATCCAAACACCAAAAACGTAGGAAACCAACAAAAACTCTGCAGTCAATTACTTTAATAATGGATAGTACAATTTCGATCAAACTATTTATGAAAAACACATAAAAAAGCCTTAATTTCCTAAACCTAGTTCTGTCTCTAGACCAAAAAAAAAACTCGTGGAGAAATGCAACCATAACCAAGTCATAAAACATTTAAAGGCTATTTTCAAAAATTAAAAATGATAAGATTATCACGTACCGTGAGTTGGAATGGGCAAGTTTCCTTCACTTCTCTCTCTAACCAATGCAATAGATGAACGGTTGGTTTCTTCAACTTTAGAAATCTTCACTTCCCCTTCTATCTCTCCCGTTTTATGTAGAAAATGCACTAGCAAGGAAAAATCGCCTGTTTGCTTTTGAATTGAAGACATATTTCCCCTAAGCTGCGGTAACTGCTTTCATGGAGGAGGAGGGAAGTCTCTTTTTAATTTTTGAATAAAAGAGGAAAAGGTTAAACAGAGCCAGATAGATAATTTCCTGGGATGGAGGCTGTTTGTATGAAAAAATTATATAAAAAGGCTATAAATAAAAATGGGCTTTTAGGGATGGTTATGTTTGAAAATTTTCCAACATATTATAGCATTACATTATTATTAGAGCTCGTGAGCGACAATGTAGTGGTGTAGGATTACATCGCATACTTGTGTCCTACGTCATAATGTACTAGTGTGGAACTAAGATTAATTGAATCAAACAAATTTACAAGTAAATTATAATTTAATATTAATCTCTTTAATCTAAGTTTTAGGGATAAGGTTCATTACATCCCCTTATCTAGGTGTAAATTTTAATTTTTTATTGGTAAAATTTTCTCGTACCGTCGAAATTTTTCTAATTAAACTCAACCAAGGTTAGGAAAATTCCTAAATGCGCCTCTCTTGTCATCATGTATAGTTTTTGTACTCTTCAAAACTTTTGTCGAGATATTTTAAATTTCATATTTCTCCAAAATTACAAACTATATATACTAAGGGGTCGTTTGTTTTTTCACTTAACACTAGAACTTTTTAGTACTTCACACTTATTAGCACTTAATTTTAATCATTTAAATGATATGTTTGTTTTCAATTTTCAATTACATGTTAAGTGGAATAATTTACTTTGGTGCTTCATATTTACCTTTAGTATTAATGTTTAATATAGTATATACATTAAAAAATTAAATACTCAACAAAATTAACTAAGATATTTATAACAATAAGAATTAATAATTAAAATAAAATTACCTATTATAAAAATTCATATCTTCTTTAATATGGTAAATACATTATGATGAATTGAATAAATGCTTAACAAAAATAAATTAAGATATAAATAATAATAATAATAATCAATAATTACTAATAAAATTACCTATTATAAAATTATATATCTTCTTTAATACGCTAAATATATTACGATGAGTTAAATAGTATTTTTAATAATAAAAACACTTATGTATTGATTTTAATAAAATTTAAGAATAAATAAAATATGTAATTTTTTGAACAACCGCCCGAACTGTCACCGACCACCATTAACCGTCATTGACCCCGTCAAAGTTGCACATCTGGTGACACCTCCGACGTCACCATGATCGGCTTCGCTCGATCTACAAGAATATCATAGTAGTTTTGGAGGATATGATAGCTTTTGGTCGTTAAAGGCCCGTAAATATTCGGTTTTTTGAATTATTTCCAGCCTTTTCCGATTAAATAAAGCATCAATCACTGTTAAGATCTACATGGTTGAATAGATCACCCAACGACGATCATTTAGTGTATACCTTGGTGCCATCGGAGTAAGTTCACCGACAAACAGCGAAGAGAGGCGACGGGTGGCAATGACGACAGTGAAGAATGGTCACCTGTTACTAATTTTTATTTAATTTATTAATATAAATAAAAATAATTAATAAATGCTATGTAATTTTTTATATTATATTAATTATTGGAATAGAAAATATAAGGGTATTTGTGTAAAATAACTCAATTCAGATATTTACTGTGAAAATTTTAATTAAGTGCTATATTACTTATTTTAAGTGCTAGACCAAAAAACAAACAAAATTATTAACACTAATCAAGTTTCTGAATCAAAGAGAATCAAAGAGAAGAATAATGGAGAAACAAAGAAAACAGAATTCTATAATTCTTCAGATCTTTTGTTCTTTCATTATTCATCATACATCGTATTTTCACAGCCAATATATTTGCTAAACTGTAACTAACCCAAGTTAACAACTTAACTGCAGTTAACATACTATCTACCTCTAACAAGCTGACTAATCATGCTATCACATCAGCAACTGATTTACAATCTAGATTAGCTTAAATTAAATACTCTAACACTTCCCCTCAAGCTAATTTAAATTGCATACTCTTAACACTTCGCCTCAAGCTAATCCACCCCTAAGCTACCGTTTGTCCTCCTTTCTATTGTTGTGTGAAGACTGCACTATCAACTTGTCTCTCAGTCTTGTGAAATTTGCTATTGATAGAGGCTTTGTCAAAACATGTTCCATTTTATCAAAAGTTGGAACATGATTTACAGATAGTTTCTTTTCCATAATTTTTTCTTTAACAAAATAGAGATCAAGTTCAATATGTTTGGTCCTTGAATGCAAGACAGGATTGGCAGACAGAGCTATTGTGCTGAGATTGTCGCATCAAATTATAGGTTCTCTAGATTGTTGCACTCTTAAGTTCATCCAGTAGAGATTGCAGCCATAAAATTTCTGATATAGCTTTAGCTAGGCTCCTATACTCAGCCTCTATGTTGGACCTAGAAATAGTATGTTGTTTCTTGGAGCACCAAGACACTAGATTACAACCCAAAATATACAAAACACGGTAGTAGATCTCCTATCATCAGGATTACTTCCCCAATCAGCATCTGAAAAACCTGTCAAATTCACGTGGCCTAATTTCTTTAATGTAATACCTGAATCTAAAGTACCTTTGAGATACCTTAGAATTCTTTTTACTACTTTCCAATGTGTATCCAAAGGGTTTTGCATAAACTGGCATACTTTATTAACACTGTAAGATAGCTCTGGTCTTGTAATAGTTATGTTCTTTAATGCACCAACTACACTTCTGTACTCATAGACATTTTCAATTGGTTACCTTTTATTGGTGGATAACTGCAGGCCACATATCATAGGAGTGGGTAAAGCATTTGAATTTTTTATTTTAACCTTTTTTAGAAGATCACTGATATATTTTCTTTGCGACAGAAGAATACCATTATCAACTTGATGAACTTCAATGCCCAACAAGTAACTCAAAGAACCTAGATCTTTTAAAGAGGAGGCTGAATTGAGATGAGCAATCAGTTGGCACAATTCTTGTGTATCACTGCTAGTAATTATGATATCATTAACATAAACTAGAATGAATGTACAAGACTTAGTTGTAAATCTCATGAATAAAGAGTAATCGGCCTTGGACGAAACAAATCCCGACTTAGACAAACTCATGCTAAGCTTATCAAACCAGACCCTTGGAGCTTGCTTAAGCCCATATAAAGCCTCGTGCAACTTACAAACTAACTGTTGTTGATTGTTATTTCCTTTCTTAAAACTAGGGGGCTGCACCATATAGACTTCCTCATGCAAGATGCCATTTAGGAAGGAATCAAGCTAAGATCCCCTCCGTGAGCCAATGCTAGAGCTAAAACTACGCAGATAGTAGCTGGTTTGACAACTGGACTAAATGTCTCAGTAAAATCAAAACCGGCTTGTTGATGATATCCTTTAGCCATCATTCTAGCTTTGTATCTTGAAACTGAGCCATCAGGATTTCTTTTAACTTTAAACACCCACTTGCAGCCCACTGCAGTTCTATTTAGAGGTAAAGGAACAAGTGACTATATGTTATTTCGCATGAGAGCATCATACTCCTCTTCCATAGCTTCCAATGAATATGGAGAAAAGCTTCTTAAACACTTGATGGTTCTTGTTGAGTTAAATCAGAAAAATACACTTTAGGGTTAGTAATACCAGCTTTACTTCTAGTAATCATGGAATAAGTATTTGTGGGGGCCGGTGCAGATTTTAAAGGTAAAGAAGGAGAATTAGACACGTTAGGTGTATGAGTAGGAATAATATGTGAAATGGAAGGAAGAGAAGGATCTAAGGACTCAGTAGAATGAATTGCAGAAGGAATAGAAGCAGTAACAGTAGATAAATCTTGTGATGAAATATCTATAGGTGTTTGAGAGGGAATAAAAGAAGAGGTTAAGGGATAATGGACTGGAATTGGAGGAATAACAGAATCTGAACATGAACAAGAATTATGAGGAATTTGAGTAGTAGCAAATGGAAATTGAGATTCATCAAATATGACGTGTCTTGAGATATAAATTTTGCCATTATAAGCAAGACATCTATACCTTTTATACTTTGCACTATATCCAAGAAAAGTAGAGGGAAAAGATCGAAATTGCGTTTTATGTGAATGATAAGGCCTTAAGTAAGGAAAACAAAGACAACCAAATAACTTGAGAAAAGCATAATTAGGAGAAGTTTTAAACAACATTTCTATTGGGGACTTATGATTCAGGACTATACTTGGCAATCTATTGATAAGATACTCTACACAAGAGAATGCATCAGGTCAGAATTTTAAAGACATTGATGCTTGAGCAAGTAGAGTCAATCCTGATTCCAATATTTGCCTATGCTTACGCTCTACTAAACCATTTTGCTCCGAAGTAGAAGGATAAGAGTTTCAAAAATAATGCCACGTGAATCAAGGAAAGAAGCAAGAGGTCTAAATTCACCTCCCCAATCAGATTGAAAGACTTGAATTTTGGAGTTAAATTGTAGCTCAACTTGGGTCTTAAAATGAAGAAATGATTTGTATACTTCTGACTTAGATTGCAAAAAATCTATCCATGTATATCTAGAGTATGCATCGACAAAAGTGACATAATATCGAAAACCAATAGAAGAAATAATAGGTGACAGACCCCATAGATCAGATTCAATCAATTGAAGAGGTGATGTATACATAGTCTTGGAACTAGTAAAAGGCAATTTGTGACTTTTGCCCACTGGGCACAAACAAAAGGTATTTTATTTACTTGGAAAGGTATTCTATAAAGAGATAGTACTTTAGTTACAACTCTAGGAGCAGCATGCCCAAATCTCTTATGCCATATGTCAAAAGGAAAACATACATTTTCTGAGTGTGTCCAAGAATTAGCAGTGAGAAGCATAGTACTGTCTATTTGGCGACGAGGAATTAGAAAGGTTGTTCAATAGAACTGAAGATTGATCATAAGATGCAACTCCATTATTGTGTTTGGGTAGATTGAGCTTGTACAGTCCTTTACTCAGAGTCCCTCGTAAGACTGTTACTTTGGTTACTCTATCCTTAACAAGACAAAAGGAAGGATGAAATTCAAAAATAACATCATTATCATTGGCAAGTTGTGACACTGAGATTAAATTCTGGGCGATATGACGCACATGAAGCAAATTTTTAAGAGTTAAATTTCTAGTGTGAGACCCTAAGGATGACACAAAAGAAAGTTGATCAATATGTGAGATAGACAAACCTGCACCATTACCCATATGAATTTTGCTTGGTCCATGATACTCTGATCCAAAGGATAAGTTGCTTAAATCCCTTGTGAGATGATTAGTGGCACCCGAGTCTGGATACCAACAATTGTCATTAACCATATCAGAAGTTGCTACCATAGCTGACATTGGACATGAATAAGCTTGTTGAGGATGTCCACTACTGCTGGAGCTTCCCAAATCAACACTGTGATTGCCCAGTAAAGAAACTTACACCAGTATGTGAAAAACCTCTATTAGTGTTATTGGTGAAATTCGTATTAGAAGCAGTATTTTGCATTCTAGTAAATGTTACATCAAATCGATAGTAGCACTTGTGGACAATATGGCCTAACCTTCCACATAGCTGACATTGAGACTTGTTATTATCACCCCAAGATTTGTTTTTGCCTCTGCCTTGGCCACCATTGTTCCTAGAACCACCAGGAAATCTACCACCTCTACCTTGAAAACGTTGATTATTAACTTGAAAGTTCCAATTCTTCTCATTTTTCATAGCAAGATTAGCGGACATTTGAGCTTCAGTTAACACATAGTTCTGTAAAATTATAGATTCTGATGCAAATAAAAGAGATGATGCAGCTTTCAAAGAACAGGATTCATCCTTGGATGTGCTGTTATAACGGACTCATATTCAGTTCCCAAACCAGATAGAATACTCAATATTTGATCAGTTTCAGAAATCAGATATCCAGAGCTAGCAAGTACATCACAAATAGATTTCATCTTAATGAGATATTCTCTCATAGACAAGTTACCTTTCTTTTGCGTTTGTAGTTGAAGCTTATACTGCATGACCTTTGCAGATGACTGAGCAGCAAATAATTGTTCAACTATAGTCAAGATCTCCTGAGCCGTATTACAGCCAACTAGTTGAGGAAGAAATCCTACACTCATTGAGGATAGAAGCCAAGCAACCAGCAATTGATCTTGGCAATTGATAGGTAGTGAACATTGGATTCACAAGAACTGAAACATTTTCCCCTTGAATGAGTTCAGGTGGAACTAATTTGGAACCAAAAACATAACCTTCTAAACCGTAACTAGCGATCGCTGCACTTACTTGTTGACGCTACAAAAGATAGTTATCCTCCTCCAATTTGACAGTGATCAACTGATTTAGAGGATTTGAAGCTTGAATTGAAGAAGAGTTTGAAGAAATTGAACAAGCTGATAGTCCCGCCATTGACGAATCTGAAGTAGAGAATAATCAAACAATAGGATTTGAAGAATTAGAAGCAATTGTTGAATTGATAGGATTGGTAAAGGTAGAAGACATCATAAGCGTTAGCTTGAAGCTGTGGTACCAAATCAAGTTTCTGAATCAAAGAGAATAATTTTGGAATTCTTCGGATCTTTTATTCGTTCATTATTCATCATACATCACGTTTTCACAGCCAATGTTTTTGTTAAACTGTAACTAACCCAGGTTAACAAATTAACCACAGTTAACATACTAAATGCCTCTGACAAGTTGAATAATCATGCTACGGCTACCACATCAACAACTGATTTACACCGCTAGATTAGCTTAAATTACATACTCTAACACTACTTAATTCTTAATAGATTAAGATTTAAGTAAAAAGTGAAAAAATCAAATAACCCCTAAATGTCATATATATTTATGTAAAATAAAACTTGATTGTTATGTTTTTCAATGGTTGAGGAAGAGTTAGAAAATTGAAGTAATAAATTGTATAACAATTTTCTCCAATAGCTCATCTCTAATTTTTTAACGTAGAAACCTAAAATTTTATAATATTGTTTTTCCCGAACAAAAACAAGCTCCGTACCGGGAATGATTTTTCATGTTTCACTGCACTTTATTCAGAGTATAAGGCAAATAACATAGAAAATGGCCAAAAAAAAAAAATTACTCATAAGGGAGAAGACAAGAAAAAATGGTGACTATCATTAAAAAAAAAGAAAGTGACATGAACTAATTATATTGGTCTAACCAATGAAGATGGATTTGCTCTTATCTATACCTAATTGAATGAGATAATTTTAATAAATATCTTAAATTTTGATTTAATCAATACTATCCATGCCATTTCCTATGATCCATCCACAATTAGTTTGAACCCTAATAAAAGCGCACAAAGACTTTTTTTATCTCTGTATAATATAATTACTATATAGGGATAATTCTAATTTGCCCCCTGAGGTTAGGCTTAAAAAAAATAAAGGATCTCAGTTTTTTGAAATCTAAGATTGCCTCCTGAGGTTACTGTAGCACCGTTAGATTTAACGGAAAATGTATTGAACCGTTAGATTTAACAGAAAATGTATTAAATAATAACTTAATGCTAATATTAGATTTAACAAAAAAATATATTAAATAATAATTTAACGCTAATAAGCAGTAAAATAAACTATAATACACTTTTCTAAATGGTTTCTAAAGCGCCAAGTTACTATTTAATACATTTTCCGTTAAATCTAACAGTGCTATAATAACCTCAAAGGACAATTTTAAGTTTCAGAAAACTGAGGTTCTCAATTTATTTAGACCTAATCTCAGAGGGCAAATTAGAATTATCCCTACTATATATTAAAAATATTCATTAAAAGTATTTATTATAATAATTAGAATATCTTCCCTTTCCTTATCTATCTCATTGTCTCCATCCTCTTCCGCCTCTTTTTGCTTTTTTTTTTTAACCCCATACCCTCGTTCTTCCATTGGTAAATGCTTTAATATTAAAAATATATTTAAATATATTTAAATAATTTTTGTAAATGCTTTAATGTTATATAAACTGTTACAATAAATGTAAATAAATGTAAATATTTTCTTAACAGATATAATATTTTATGATAAATATATTGATGTACTATAATAATGCACATCATGCATCAAAAAACTAAAAAAATACCAAATGAAAGGACTATAATACTCACTCTGGTCAATATTTTATTAAAATTCTCAGAACCAATAAGTTATTATAGCTAATTATATGATATGGTTTCATAGCTCTAACGTTATTTGATATCAAATTAATACTACAGAAATTATATCAACACCTTATTAATAACATGAAAAGTATTCATTTTTTGTTCAAATTATCATTTGAAATTTGATAAACACTGCCAAAATTTATCTACACAATTTCACGTGTCAAAAAATTACAGAATTTAAATTGCACTTTAAAGAAGAACCACCAGCTATAAAAACTTGTGCCACTGGAAACTATGACTCTCTGATCCTACCATTTCTAGCAACCTTTGGTTATGATCAGACCCCATGATCAACGTTGCTGGTCATTGTGATCCATACAGCAATGGCTGCACTTGCTTAAGCTCTTGACATTTAGTCATGTCCAGCAAAAGGCGTCGAAGTGTTGCTTTCTCTTGGAGGTGCTTCCGTTGGCTACTCCCTTACCTCCACTCAGGATGCTAGGGACATTGCTACTTACCTCTGGAACAAGTTGTTGGGGGGATCTGCATCATCTCGTCCACTTGGTCCCGCTGCCTTGGATGGAATTGACTTTGACATCAAAGGAGGAACAAACCAACATTAGGGTGAGCTTGCAAGGCTCCTTTCATGTATAGCAAGAAAGGCAAGAAGGTGTATTTAACTGCAGCCCCTCAATGCCCATATCCTGATGCTTGGATGGAGATGCCCTTAAGAAAGGTCTTTTCGACTTCGTTTGGGTCCAATTCTAACAATGCACCTTGTCATTACTCTCCTGGGGAGCATTGCAATCTTGAAGATGCATGGACCCCCGATGTCTGTGCCACATAGATTTTCTTGGGTTTACTCACATCACCTGGGCTGCGGGCAGTGGCTTCATTTCAGTGGGAGATCTCAAATTGAAAGTGCTTACGGCCATCAAGGGTGCTGCCAAGTATGGTTATGCTGTGTTCCAAATATATGATGTTCAGAGGAGGTACAGCCCTACCATCAAGAACACAGTCTGAGAATATGAACTAAAAGTTATGGAAATCTCTATATTCCTTATCTAATATTTATGGATGTACTCCGTCATTTATAAATATATACACTCACTTTTGCATTCTTAAACTTTCTATGTTCCCACCTGCGCCTGGTTTGTTTGTCTCACCAGAATTTTAATGAACACCTATATTAAGCATTGAAATCTGCAGAAGCCAATAGTCAACTATTAAGTTATCGCATTTAAAAGCTTAAACTATCATATAAGGGCCTAGACAATAATTTTAAGCAGTCCAACAACAGCTTACGAAAAGCAATATGTTTTGTGCATATGAAAATTGACTGACTCTCAACATACACAGAAGCATTGTTGAAATTAAGAAAGCAGCACCAAACATGCTAACAATGTTAACCAAAGTGGAACACTTGAGAAACTCAAATGAAGGTTTTCCTGTGTTGTCTTCATAATTCAAATGCTGGCAATAGGTCAAATACTGGGGGATTGGACAAATACTTTTGTTGACAAAAGCAACTAATACTTGCACAAATTTGGAGATTTCAAACCAACTAATGCATCTGCCAGTTGAAAAAACCATTATAGGACGTAAAGATTTTGAACACATTGATTAAATAAATGTCAGATGTTTTTCTTCTCTTGTTTGTTATTGAATAGTAAAACAGAACTTGTTAAAACTTGAAAAAGAAACTTTAAAAAGAAGAAAATTTGGAGAACATATATGACTTCAATTCTGCCTTTGTGTTGAAAAAGAGATAGTTTGATTCAAACATTTACAGGGTATTTAGGTACAAGAGATAAAGAGCCTAGAAATGTCTGCATATCCTTTTTCATTAACAAGTCTGCATAAGATCAATTGTACAAGTAACTTCTAGCAACACTAGTACACCAGAACAAATGATTCTTATGCAGCAAAAAGCTTGAATGTGGAATATTAACAAATGAAGCCAATACCTATTATCCATAACAGGATCACATAGTTAATAAGATAAAGAAGAAACACATTACGTATGAGCCTATGAAACCATTGACCACCAACCTTGCCTTTGTGTATAACATATCACTCAGAAAGTCTGATAACTGGATGCAGATTGCAGACAATAACTGGAGGCATCAATTTTATCCAATCAAATTGCAAACACTTCACCAAATTAAACTTATCATGGCAGGATTACTAAACACATTGATTACCAAGACAATGGCAAGACCCTTTGCAATTTGTCTTCACAGAAAGTTCAACTCTTCACAAGGCCCCTATGCTGAAATTGCTGAAAATACAAATTGCTCACTTATCATTCAACACGGTACCTTACTGTTGGCTCTTGGACTCGAAATGAAGGAAGCAAGTTTTCAAGCATTCACGATAGTTTTCATCCTTCATTAGTAAGTCCATGACTAAGGAAACTGTAAATGCATTAGGCACAGCATTTCGTTGTGTCATCTGTTGAAATAGTTCAACTACCTTTTGAGTCTCATTATTCTTCAAAAAACCTTGCATAAGTGTATTATATGTGACTACATTGGGAACACAACCTTTCTCCTGCATATCTGACAATAAATCATTTGCCCTTTCCAGTTCTCCTTCTTTACAAAACCCCTTGATCAAACTGTTATATGTAACAACATCTGGCAGGATCTTCTCATGAATCAATTTCTGAAATAGTTTCCAAGCAATTTGTAGTCTCCCTGATTTACACAATCCATCAATGAGAAAATTCAAAATTTCAATGCTAAGTTTAGACCTACACTTTACTAAAGTCTGAAATAGTTTAACTGCCTTCAAAACCTGACCATTCTTGCAAAGCCCATCAATGAGAGCAATATATGTATAGGAGTTAGGAAAAACACCATTAAGTTGCATCTCACCAAACAGTTTCTGCGCATGTTCAACCTTACCTTCAAGAAAAAGGCCACTTAACAAGGTGGTATATGTTGCAACTGTGGGCCTAATTCTCTCAGTAATCATTTTTGTCAAAAAACGTAAAGCTTCTTTTACTTTCTGATTCTTGCAATACCAATTGATCATTATATTATAGCTAAAATCATCAGGTTTACACCCCTTGCTTGCCATGGAAACAAATAGATTCCTAGCATCATCAATTCTGTCCATCAAGCAAAAGCCATTAATTAAACTATTATAGGAAACAACATTAGCTCTGCAACCTTTCATTGCCATAGTATTAAACAGCTCTATGGCATCATCAATCCTGCCTTCTAAACAATAACCATTGATCAACATGTTGTAAGTATATTCATTAGGATCAACACCTCTATGAGTCATCATCTCCATCAACTTATTCGCTTTGTCAATATTCCCCTTCTTGCAAAGTTCATTTATAACAATGCTAAATGTCACTACATCAGGTTGTACACCTTGATCCAACATTTCAATAAACAAACCATTAACCTCCTCCCAATCACCAAAACAACACAAACCATGAATTAGAGTGCTATATGTGATTACACCTGGGTTAATTCCCAAAGCCTTCATTTCCAGAAACAATTCCTTCGCCTTGTCCACTAACCCATCCTTACAAAGACCATTAACTAATATACTATACCAGACAACATCAGGCTTACAAATAACATCAAATTCATCATTTCCATTAACCATTTCTTCATGCAACTTAAGAGCAACACTGGTTTTTCCAGTCCTACACAATCCGTCTATCAAAGTATTATATGTAATCATATTAGGCCTACAACCAACAGAAATCATTTTCTCAAACAATCCCCTAGACTCCATAATCCTTCCCTCCCTGCACAAACCTTTTATCAAACAATTGAAAGTCACAACATCTGGGCTAAAACCCCTCTTCAAAATTCCTCCAAAAACAGCAAAACCATCAGAAACCCTTCTAATATTGCTAAAACAATTAATCAAATTAGTCAAAGAAAACAAATCTGGCAACAATCCGATCAAAAAAACCCTCTTGTAAAGCAAAATAACATCACCATAATGCTTCTTCTTAGCAAGTGCACCCAACAAGAAATTGAATGATGAAATGGGACAAACGGGCTGCGAATGAATCATAAAGTCAAAAAAGTTCAGTGCTTCACCGAGAGTGAAGTTACCTGAACGACAATTATATTTGAGAAATTTAGCAAGTGGGGTGCAGTCACGAAGGTTTCTGAAATTATTTGAGGAATTAGAACTGGTGGGTCTCTCTGACTGAATGATTAGATATGAACGCTTGCTATTCAAATCTGATTTAGGAGAATAGGGTGAAGAACGAAGTGGGGCTTTGGAAGCCATTGAAGAAAACATTTGCCGGTTTTTGTCAGAGTTTAGAGCGAGACACCACCAGGTATTTGGAAACAAACCTAGAGAGATAGTTATGCCTGGATCATCATATTCATTTGGTGAACTATCATTTTCTCCTTTCGGTCTTTGAAATCCAATATTCGCCCGTAGGATTTTATAAATTTTTGAAGTCTTACTTATGTAATAAAAACACAATTGCATCTTACTTATAATTAAAAATACTTTGATTACACAATTAAAATACGTTTTTACATTTATTATGTTTTATTTAAATTTATATGATGAAAATGTCACTCATGGTATTTAAGTTTTTAATAATGGGTTTTGTTGTGCAAATTTAAATAAAACGAGTTGATAATTGACAAAACCTTTTACATAAGATAACAATATAAGATTCGCACAAAATAAATCTCTCCCAACTTAATTATAATTAAGCAAAATTAACATTCCCGTTTAATTTGATTTGTTTAATTTTTTTCACGAAAAATTCCACTAATAACCTTGCAGTTTGGCTATCGTTTAAATGATTTCACTTTTTTTTTTAAATACGTAGAAATGACCTTACAATCAGCCACCGTCTTAGGGGTGATTTGGTAAATGTGTAGTAAATTTTTTAATAACCTCATATGGAAGTCGAACGAGCGGTGGGAGTGATGACAAGTGGACTGTCATGGCAAGCACCGCCTGCTTCCTTCACTTCCCCTCCACTAAGGGCCCGTTTGTTTTGGTTCTGAAATCTGAATCTGAATAAGATTTAAATGTTTAAAATTTTCAGCCCGTTTATTTTAGGCTCTGATATCTTATTTTCAGGCATATATGTCTGAATCAAAAAAGTGAAAAAATAACATTTTTTCTTATTCAAAACTTGTATAAAATACCAAAAATAACCTTCTATATAAACATAATACCAAAGGCCATAATTGGTACTAGTCAACTTCAAGTTCAACGTAGGAAGATTATAGGACAGTGATACTTGTGAATTCATCATTTTTTAACTGAGATTAGTGTTTGGCTAAATAGAAAATGTAAGAAAAATAGTAGGATTTGTCATCAGAGAATCTGAGAATCACACTTTAACCATGTGCTCTGATACCATAAACGGAATTGAGAGATGAAAGATTATCTAACTTTATTAAGCAATGAATTTGCTATATATATACAAGAGTCAATACATGTGAAACGTGAAGAGCTGCATGTGAACTGTGCTGCTCTACTTTTCCTAAAATTACTCATAGAATTACAGAACAGAGATAACCAACTCTAACAGTCTCTCAACTCAGCTAACAGCGCTACAACCTCTTTTTCTCTTCTTCTTCACATGAGCTGCATTGAAGCTAAACTTAGTTGAACTACTAAAGTCAACAACTTATCCTTTATAAAAAAAGGAAAGAAGTTTATAAATAAAATTTCTATTTCTATTAAGATCAACCATACTCATGACAATATGTTGAGATAGATACATTAATCTATTGAGCTAAAGAATTGATTAATTGAAATAATTATTTTATTTATGACTCTATCATGTATACCTTTTCTATAAAAAGTTTATTAAAAAATATAATTTTTGGATCAATTTAGTACTTATTCACTGTAATATCGGTCAAATCTTTTCTTGATGATTATAAAATTTTAGCATAATAACTTTGTTTGTTGGAAATAATATTGATTTATTGACTTAGCAATCCTTTGTAATAACTGTTATGGCCATAACAAAACTGGGCCTTAATTAAATCTAATACAGTAAGCCCATTACTGAAGCCCGTTATTTAGGCATATTATCTGAGCCCCGCAATGACTCCTCGTAATGCCTATATAAACCCTCCAAACTTTTACTCAAGGTATGCACACTTTTCTAAACTCTTTCTCTCTCTAAATTTCCTTTGCTTTTGAGAGCTTCTCTCTCTAGGAAATTCTCCTATAAAATTTCGGTGTGTCGGAAACTGACTTGGGCGTCGAAGGGTTTTCGCTGGCACCACCGCCGGCACCCCTAACTATTTTCTTTGTTTTCAGGATTGGACCCGACGTACAATTCGAGCTCCAGCCTGCTTTTCGACTGTCTGAAAATCGTGCATCAACAGTTGGCACCGTCTGTGGGAACAACAATCTAAGCCTCTTTAGTTGTTACTCCTATCCAAACATAATCAAACACATCATGAGTCACGCATCCCAACACTCAACCTCCCTAGAGGTTGACGAAAAAATCAAGGTAGAAGCACCTCCCTGACGTCGAAGGGTAGTTGATACAGGGAGAGTTTTAGTAATATCCTTTGGGATGGGCCCTAACCCCAAGCAACCCCGACCTCCACTTAGTAGACCGAGGAAGGGCAAGACTAGTCAATTGACAACCATGGAGCATACCATGCGAAATTTTGGTGAACAAATGAACCGGATGGTAACTATATTCAACCAAGCTTTTGGACATAGTACTCAACAAGCTGCGAATACTGCTGGAAATAACCCAAGGAATGCTATGGTAGTACCTAATGTCCCGACAGATGTTGGTGGACATACTGACCTGGTTGCACAGACTGTTGGATTACCTCTCCATCGGGTCATTCAACCAAATCTTTCCCATCCTATTATTCAGGGAGGGGATGGTCGTCCAAAGACTCCCCCTCCTCCACTTGTCATATCTAAAGAACGATTGGCAACAGTAGACCTTCGTCACTCTTTAAACAAAAAACGTCATACAAGTGTTGAGCAAGGACCAAAAAGAAGTAATGTTGATCATCCATTCTTATCATGGTCCTTACGCTCTAAGGGACAACTACCAGTCAAAAAGAAATCGCCCCAACTCGCCACCTAGAAGTAAGAATCATCGCCCAGATGTTATTCCAATGGATGTCTTAGAAGAGGAAACATCAGATAATCATTATGCGGAATTTAAGCGAGAAATGGATGAAAAAATTCATAAACTGGAGAAGTTGATTAAGCGTTCAGGAGGAGAAGAGGATGGTCGTCCATAATGGGAGTCACCCTTTGCTGAAGATATTCTTAGGGAAAGATACCCGTACGGATTTCGGATTTCGGATGGAAAGTTTGGATCCACGAGACCCTGCAAAAGGGGAGGCTGTAGTTCCAATGGAAGGAATGGACGACGTCCCGATTTGTTTGAATAATTCAGAAAAGACAGTAAAGGTGGGTAAGAGTCTTCCTCTACCAATCAAAGATAAATTGATTGGTTTTCTTCGAGAATACAGTGACATTTTTGCATGGTCTCATGAAGACATGCCAGACATAGACCCAAGTGTAGCTGTCCACCGCCTTAATGTCAACCCTCAAGCTCAACCCATTCGACAAAAGAGGAGGTATCAAGCCCCAGAGCGTTCAAAGGCAATTGCCTTAGAAGTAGAAAAGCTCTTGGCAAGTGGGATCATTCAAGAGGTAAACTACCCTGAATGGCTCTCCAATGTCCTATTGGTGAAAAAAGCCAATGGAAAATGGCGTGTCTGCATCGACTTCAAAGATTTGAACAAGCATTGCCCAAAAGATAGTTTTCCATTGCCCAGGATAGATCAACTAGTTGATGCCACAGTTGGCCACCAATTGTTGAGCTTCATGGATTCTTATTCTGGTTATAACCATATCCCAATGTACTTGAAGGATGAAGAAAAAACAGCTTTCATCACTTATAGAGGGTTGTATTGTTATCGAATGATGCCTTTTGGACTGAAAAATGCTGGAGCAACCTATTAACGGTTAGTAAACTCCATGTTTGCTCCTCTCCTAAGAAAGACCATGGAAGTTTATGTGGATGATATGCTCACCAAGAGTATGGATGCCAGATCCCATGTAAACAACCTCCGAACAACTTTTGACATCCTCCGAAAACATAATATGAAGCTGAATCCCACTAAATGTGCTTTTGAGGTATCCTCTGGAAAGTTCTTAGGATTTATTGTCACCCAAAGGGGAATAGAGGCCAATCCTTAGAAAATCTAAGCACTTAGGCAGCTTGAGTCTCCCAAAACACCAAAAGATATACAAGTTCTCACTGGATGAGTTGCCGCCTTAAATCGCTTTATTTCTAGGGCGACCGACAAATGTCACCCTTTCTTTAAAGCTTTAAGGAAGTGTAAGCAGTTTGAATGGACAAATGAGTGTGAGAATGCTTTCCTACAGCTTAAGAGGTACTTAGGTTCTCTTCCTCTCCTCTCCAAACCAGTTATGGGGAAACCGCTCTTTCTTTATCTAGCAGTCTCCGCATATGCAGTTAGTGCAGCTCTTATCCGTGAGGATCGGGGAATCCAGAGGCCAGTCTATTATATGAGTAAGGCCTCGACAGATGTCGAAGGTCGATACCCTCCTATGGAGAAGCTGGCTCTCGCCTTAGTTGTTGCTACACGAAAGCTTCGCCCATATTTTCAAGCATACACTGTTATGGTACCAACTGATCACCCTTTACGACAGGTCCTCTATCGTCCAGAGCTTTCTGGAAGACTCATCAAGTGGTCCATTGAGTTAGGAGAGTTTGACATACATTATATTGCAAGACCATCTATCAAAGGACAAGCAGTCGCTGACTTCATTGCAAAATTTTTGGTTAGTGGAGTTAAGGAGGATGAAGAGACCAGTGCAGGATCAAATGATCGACCAATGTCCATGGAAATAGATCCATAGAAGGCATGGGTCTTGTTCATAGATGGGTCATCTAATAAGATTGGTAGTGGAGCTGGGTTGATTTTGTCAACTCTAGATGGAGTAGAAGTTGCTGTGGCCCTACGTTTTAATTTTAAAGCCACCAATAATGTCGCAGAGTATAAAGCTCTCCTTGGAGGACTTAGGTTGGCAGTTGCCCTTGGAGTAGAAGAAATTGCTATCCATAGCGATTCCCAACTTGTGGTTAACCAAATCCGCGGAGACTATCAAGCAAAAGGCTCTACCATAATGGCTTACTTGGATAGAGTTAACTTCTTTCTTCGCAGTTTTAAAGGTTTTGACATCATAAGAGTCCCAAGGTTAGAGAATTCAAAGGCTGATAGTTTAACAAGAATTGCCTCAGGGGTAGACTCCCTTCCACTAACCGCCTCTCATATGGTCATTCTACAGTCTCCAAGTATGTCAAAGTATGAACTTTCGCCAGAAAGGACGATGACAATAAACGGTAGCCTGTGCTGGATGGATCCTATCATTAAATTCTTAGAGACAGGGGAACTTCCGACTGACCGAAATGAGACGATCAAGGCAAGGGGGAGAGCATCAAGGTACACTATGGTTAATGGTGTTCTCTACAAAAGAGGGTTCAGCCTTCCTCTTTTAAAATGTCTTCGCCCAGAAGAAGCTTATTATGTCCTTAGAGAAATCCATGAAGGAATATGTGGTAACTATTCTGGTAGTCGATCTCTAGCTTATAAATGTATCAGGCAAGGATACTATTGACCGACCATAAAAAATGATGCTAAGGCATTTTCAGCTAGGTGTGACAAGTGCCAAAAATGTGCCAATATTCCAAGAAAAGCTCCTGAGAACATGACGCCAATGGTGGCCCCATGGCCATTCACACAATGGGGACTAGACGTTATTGGACCTCTTCCAATGGGCAAAGAACAAGTTAAATATGCTGTTGTTGCGATTGATTACTTCACTAAGTGAGCAGAAGCTAAACCCCTCGCATCAATTACTGAAAAGAAGACCACAGACTTTGTAAAGAAGTCAATTGTCTATAGGTTTGGTATCCCTCACACCATCATTACAGATAATGGCAAGCAATTCGATAACTCAAACTTTAGGAACTTCTATAAGGAGTTGAACATCTCTTTATGCTTTTCCTCTCCAGCTCACCCTCAAGCAAACGGTCAGGTGGAGGCTGTTAACAAAACTATTAAACACCTCCTCAAGACCAAATTAGATGCTAGGAAAGGTGCATGGTTAGAGGAACTTCCACAAGTATTTTAGGCATAACGAACCACTATCCACACAGCAACAGGGGCAACCCCATACTCCTTAGCATTTGGCTCAGAAGCAGTCGTTCCTGTTGAGATTGGTCTTCCATCACCTCGTACTGAGGGATATAGTGAAGAGCTTAATCATAGAGCCCTTCAACTCAACTTGGATCTTCTTGAGGAGGAAAGGGATCTCACTAGTATCAAAGTTGCTGCTTACCAAGAGAGGGTTGCTCGATATTTTAACTCTAAGGTTAAGCGCCGATCTTTCCAAGAGGGAGATCTTGGTTTGAGACAAGTGCTACAACATACTCGAGATCCCACTGATGAAGCATTAGGGCCCAACTGGGAGGGTCCTTATCGAGTCAAAGCAGTCATTCGACCAGGCACCTATAGACTTGTCACCATGGATGGGAGGTTGCTTCGTCGTACATGGAATGTTGAGCACTTAAAGAAGTATTATCCATAATCTCTTTATATATGTAATAACTCCTTCTAGAGACTTATGCATGTGTAATAACTCTCATAGGGAGACTTATAAAGAGATTATCAATAAAGTACTAAATTTATTATATTACATATCGTACGTCTTTAACGCTCATTTATGATCAAGCTGCAAGAAGATGAAAGGAGCAAAAGAGTTCAACACTAGAAAGAGTTTTAAGAAGTTCTTATTATTTCAAAATTGGCAAAAGAGTGCCACCTATATAGTTCAAGTAAGGACAAATCCTCACCTATGGCATTAAACTGAAAACAAAAACAATGAAGGATAAAGTCAAGGCTTAGAAAACCGCCTTAATATGATCATTCCCTACAAATAAGCATCTACCTAGTTGAAAAGAACTCCAACTATCTCTAAGAAGTGGCCTCATCATCTCCTTCTTCGTCTGAAGATGATGAGGTAGAGTCACCTTGCTTGGCCTCCCAGGCTGCTGTGTCCAATGTCTACTCATAATCCTCATCTTTGAGGATGAATCGGTAGAATTGCTCAGGATCAGAGTTTGCTGTCGGGATAGACTCTGCCACCAAGTTTAACTCTTCAGCTATGGGAGACTGATCAATCTCTGGGTAGCGATCATGGAACCATTTATGCACCCCATTGATCCCATCAATAGAAGAATGTTCCATAGCTTGCTGGTAAATACGACCCCTACAGAAGCGAGCAATTGCTTTATCAATCATATTTTGCTCAGTAACAGTCCTCTCCCGAAGCTCTTGACTAAGATCATTTGCCTTTTTATGTTGGATAGCTGCCTCCTTCTTAGCTTCGGACAAGTCTGCTTTCATTTTGCCCATCTGTTCTTTCATCTCTGCCATCTTTCTCTCTGTTTTAGTTAAATTGTCAAGGCAGACTTGATGTTTTCCTTTCCAATCGACAACCTCAGAAGTGAGATGATTGACCTTCTTCAGAAGGTTGGTATTAGTAGACTCTCCTTGAGCTAAGGGTCATGTCGCCTACAGAAAGAAAGACAAAAAGAGAAAAACAGATGAGGCGTGTCTTTAAAAAAAAAAATCGAAAATTTTGGGGGAGATGTGCAAGTTTTAGGATTTTGCAAAATGACCCCTGTTCATAGTTTTCAAAACTTGCAAAATGCCTCCTGTTCATAGTTTTCGAAACTTGCAAAATGCCCCCTGTTCGTAGTTTTCTAAACTTGCAAAAAAAAACTTCTCTTCATAGTTTTTAAAACTGGCAAAAAGGCCCCTACAACTAAAAATGAAGTTTTAAAAACTGGCAGAAAGACCCCTGCAACTAAAACTGAAGTTTGCAAAAACTACAGAAAAACCCCTGCAACTGGAAATTACGTAGAAACAAAATCACGAGTCCTCTCCTCACGTAGCCATGCAATTCGGCCTTCGCATGCAGCTTGCCCCTCGTGAGCTCGGTCTTCGCATGCAGCTCGCCTCTCGCGAGCTCGGTCTTCGCATGCAGCTCGCCCCTCGTGAGCTCGGCCTTCGCATGCTCGCCCATCGCGAACCCGCCCTTCGCATTCTCAACCTCCCCTCGTTCGTTCGCCTCTTGCCCTTGCAAGCTCAGCCCTCGCCTTTGGGAGCTCGCCCCTCGCCCCTAGCGAGCTTGCCCCTTATCACTCGCCCAGTAGCTTGTCTTCTCACCTCCCTCACGAAGCACTCACGCTTTCATACACCCCAAGCCATGGACAGTCATATGGTTTCTCCATTTTCAGGTTTGGTGAGTCCGAGTGCTATAGTTTCAACTCGATTCACTTTTCTTTAATACTTTTTCTTGCTTTGCATTCAACATCACTCCCTACTTGCTTAGCATGTGTTCATGCGCATGGTCTTATATTCCCATCACGCTCACTACACCTTGCATTCAACAGCAGAACCATGTACATGCTTTCGGTTGTATACATATTCTCGCATGTTCACTGAGTTTCATATGCAAGACTGTTGTATGTTTCACTCGGTCATTTGTTTCCATCATGCCTTCCTAGCTACATGTGATTATGCATGTGCCGACATGCATATTTGTATGCTTGTATGCTTAATGCCGTTATGCATATTTGATTAAATATTGTTTGTCATCCACTTCCAGCATGTGGGGCCATGCACTCATGATACGTTTTTAATTTTTGTTTTCATGCCATTTGCTTTACGGGACATAACCTTTATATCTCATTATATTATATTCTCCTTTATGGCATGATATATGATTACATGCTACATGCTATGTCAAACGTGTTTGATATATTTTCAAACTTATATAAGTATATTTCCAGTGCTTTGGATCATATAGTTAGCCGCCACCTTACTTCCATAGTGGCCACCTGGATAAAAAAATTTTCAAGCTTTTAAACCTACATGCTATGCGTCCCGCAGCCATGTATCCCACCTTTGTGGACCATGCATGCATATTTAAAACTTTTCAGAAAGGCATATTGAGCAAATCATACATTTAGTCTACATTCTTTTTCAAAGCCGTAATATTTGAATAATATTCATTGGAAAAAGAAGGGAGAAGGAAAACTTTACCTCCTACTGTGTTTATCTGGAGCACCCCACGCGGCAACCTTCCAAACTTGCCCCCTCCAAGAAGCAAGTTGTTCCTTGTTGCGGCTCTCTTATCGCCTCCCAACTTTGACTTCTTGCTTTACGTCGACACGCTAGGGTTTCTAAGACTTGCGGCAAGGATATTGGAAAAATTAAAAGAGATTTTATATGTATAGACGAAAAGTCTGCATCGATATTTGTCAATTATATAATTTCCATCTCTGTGACGCCCATCTAGGGTTCAAGTCACGTTAGACTTATATGTATGATTAAACTCACTATTTGGGCCTTCTACTAATATTTAATTTATAGCCCTGAATAACTTAATCGTCCCTACGTCGACCCGTTAGTCGACTTGGGCCTGGGGGGACTACTGTTATGGCCATAACAAAATTAGGCCTTAATTAAATCTAATACAGTAAGCCATTACTGAAACCCGTTATTTAGGCATATTATATGGGTCCCGTAATGACTCCTCCTAATGCCTATATAAACCCTCCAAACTTTTACTCAAGGTATGCACACTTTTCTAAACTCTTTCTCTCTCTAAATTTCCTTTGCTTTTGAGAGCTTCTCTCTCTAAAAAATTCTCCTATAAAATTTCGGTGTGCCGGAAACTGACTTGGACATCGGAGGGTTTTTGCCGGCACTACCGCCGGCACCCCTGATAATTTTCTTTATTTTCAAGATTGGACCCGACGTACAATTCGAGCTCCAGCCTGCTTTTCGGCCGTCTGGAAAACGTGCATCAACAATAACTTATTATAAATTATGTTTAAAAAGTATATTAATAAAGTAAACGATATAATTAAGTAAACGACAATAATAATATTATTATAATATAAAATAAAAAATATATAATAACTTTATTAAAGCAAGAGGAATGGAGAATTTGATGCATTAAAAAAAACAATGAGGTACCTATCTTTATATAGGATATTAATCATGATTTTAGTAGGAAATATGAAATCTTTATTTAAGTAGGAAAAACTACAAGTTTTTCGTTTAATTAATATTATAAAAGAAATTTCATTTAATTAAATATAATAAAACAAAATTTTGAGGATCCACTCATTTGAAATATTAAAAATATCCCTATATAGAGGAGGTAGTTATATAAAAAGTGTGGGGACGCCGCAACTAGAAAATCATATCCTACACAACCTATTTTAATATATTAGAAAAACTTTTAAGAAAATTTTGCCTAGGGCCTGGGCCCCCGTTGGGCCTGTGAACAGGTCCCCGCGGGGTACGAAACAACATTAATCAAGTACAATTTAGGGGATTAAAAAAAAAAAAAAAGTAGTAGATTAGGCTCTAAAAACAGTTGTATTAAGCCTTTTGGAAAAGCTGTATTCCAATAAACTCAGAGAATTAAGAAAAAGACTAGAAAATAATTACATGGCATGTAGTTTATAGTGTTATATGGCGACTGATAAACAATCGGATGGTTTAAACGCATCTAAGTAAATATTTAAAAAGATAAAAATTGAAATAGGCAAGTTTAAAATTATTATCATTTAGGCAAGTTTTGAATCATTTTTGTAGTGTTAGTATTGGAGGAGGCAAAACAAAGAATTTATGCTTGTGATTCCTGATTTTAATGTTGAATCAAAGTACCAGCAAGATGGAGATGCAAAATTTTCTCTTCATTCCTTTGTATTTCCACTGTTCATTGGCCAATTCAACTTACTCCTTGCTAATTAATGCGGTGTTTGCTGTGTTGAACATGGAACTGATATTATTTCCCAGGTGCCGCATACATTAATGGAACAATCACACCAAGAGCTCCAGATAGGACGAGAGATAGAGGTCCAACACAAAATCAGCAAAATAATTTATTGGCAGAGGATGCCAGAGATAATTTGAACTACAGTCCAGCACATGGGGAAAGGACCAAGTTAGAATTATGTACACAATTATCAAAATTTTTTTTTTTTAATATCTTACCTCCGCGGAGAGTGAGGAGAATACAAAAAAATTCGAATTAATTTAAATTTTGAAGTTTCATTAAGGTTATTTTTGCATTTAGAAAGCATCAAATGGATAAATATGGGGTTATAACTCAAAATAATATGGTTTGATACATTGTTAAATTAACACTTGATTTAAAAACTTTCAAGTTATCAATCAGCTGGCAATAATATTAACATCATAGAGTCTGCACCTAAAATCGTACTAAATTTCATTTTTTTCCAAATCCTCTCAATCCGCTATAGTCTCTACGGCTCCACCGCAGCTGCAAAACATATTTATCTCTCCTGTCAACATATAACTACTGAACATATGCTGCTTTTACTTGAGATAGACAGCTTAAACAATTTTGTACGTTGTTCTATAAGAACTCCAACCTTAGGAATAAGATAAGAGAAATACTGTGAACGGCCTTGGACACAAGTGGCATCTCCTTGGCTCATAAGAAAAAGTGGTGGTGACATCCAAGGTTCAGTCCAGCTCAACTGCAGAAGCATATTGTCATGCAGGAGAAGAAATAGATACACATTTTTGATATTTTAAATGGAACTCCACCTATATATAGCATTGTTGCAATTAAAAGAGGATACACCAAACATGCTCACCATGTTAACCACAGTAGAGCTAGAATTTGAGAATAGGGCTCCTGCTGTTTTGCTGTAAAACCTGCTAAAGTCTGCGCAAGAGCTTAAATACCGCTGGGTTGGGCAAACACTTACTAGTTTTCAAACCTCTGCATCAAATAAACAAATTGATGCATCTGTTACAAAACCACATATTTGAATTGAATAACACAATTGAAAATAATTATGGAGATAAGAAGGAAAAAGACGCTGAGACTGAAAGAGAACACAGGTTATTTCAACCTATACTTTGTATCTTGAATCAAAAAAGTTGAAGAAAATAGAGAGAATGTAATAAAAGATCAAATTAATTGATAATTTAAAGCATTAGAAATGTTATGGATGTAGTAAAATTGAGAACTAGAGTGAAGACGCCAAAAGCCAGAATAGGATTCTCAAGGGAAAATCTTTTCCAGCCATCTCAATCAACAAACTTTCTCCGAATGCAACTGCAAAAGAAAAAAAAAAATCTATTTAAGTTGCTCACATATGACAATCAAACATAGGTTGTTTCTTCTTCTTGAGATAGCTTGCAAAATCTACATTTTGTTCCATATGAACTACAACCTAGGGGATAAAATTGTCCTTGGAGCCTCATGGCATCTACTTGGCTCATAAGAAACAGTTGCCATAACATCACAGATTCAATCCAGCTAGAGTGCAGGAACATGTTTTCAGGCAAAAGGAAAAACAGCATATTAGTTGACTCTCAACATTCATATAACATATTTTCCACTGACTCTCAACATTCATAGAAGTGTTTTGGTTCAATTATGAAAACATGCATAGAATATGTCACAGTAATAACCAAGATTTTAGCCTTGTAGATCTTGACTGATAGCAAGAACAATTGATATCATTAGGTCAACAAGTAGAATCCTATATCCATCTTGTTATACTACCAAAGGATTTTACATAAAATATTGAAGATTTTCATATTAGTTGAAAGTAAATATAAATCCTTTAAAAAACTAAACAGGATAAGACAAACCTTTTTACGCCCTTGACTAATATTTTTCCTTTCAATTTGCTTCATATCCATCAAAAACTCAACAAAACTGCATGAATAGAAATAGCAATTATAACATTTTTATATTTATCAATAATTCAGCCGAATAAACAGAAAAATGAAATTATGCAATCAAGATCAGAGATTAGTGACCACACAGAAAATGGAACAGAGAAGTAAGTCAAAGAATATGTGCCAGGGAATTGCTAGAGGAGCAGATCCTAATCACATAATGTCTAAACACATGATCACATTTAATTATAACAGGCTCCAGAGATTTATATATATATATATATATATTATGGGCCTCCAATGGAAAACAGTGCCCCTATTAATAGACACCTTTTAAATGAATAAACTGGTTCAGTATCCACACGCTTTGTAGTTATGGTTTTCCCTCAGTTTGTGCCACTCGTATTCAGATGAGAAGGTTACGTGTAGTGAATAAACCTGGAACTGTCAAAAGAAGATAAAGTCATATTAAGTGGGCAGAAAAGGAAATGGAAGCAAGAAATCTAAGAAGTAACCTCCAGCGTCTGAACATGGTTACCGTTGAAGAAAAATATATGACTAAGTTGTTCCACTTCCCACAGATTAGAGTGTCACTTTTTCCTTGGAATAGTTATTGGATAGAGTAACAAAATATTAAACAACTAGTAAAATAAAAATAAAATTGATAAACACAAAGTCGCTAACCGTTTCTTACGTCGTTTGGTCTTAACATGCTCATCCCTTGCTGACACGTTTGCAAAGTATCTGCTGCAAACAAAAATAAAAGGTTTGTTTTCTAAGAAAGAAAATTCATATATTATACCATCACACACATTAATTGTTAAACATAGCATCAAAAGGACGGTCAAAGACCTCAGTTAAATATATTGAGCCATATTTGGTGACTTAAAACAGAACACAAACCAACAACCAGGTCAAAGACCTCACTCAAATATAATGAACCACATTCTTGTGACTTAAAATAGAATAAAAAAACAACGACCAAGATAAATATAATGAAAACAAGCTTGATAACTGCCTCAAATACAACCAACACAAATTCCACCAAGATAAATAAAACAAAACACAGGATATGGATCATGGAATAAGTACAAGCAACCACTGGCATCGATTTTTTTCCACTAAGTTGCCATATTGTCCACAAATCAGTACACCAAATTAACCTCATTATCACAGGTTTATCAAATAAAATCATCACCAAGACAACGGGAATACCAGACTAATTGAGGACAAAAAAATATCCTAAAGGCACCAAAGCCTTGATATTACCCCAACATGTCTTCACACTTTGTACATATACAAGGAAAGTTCAACCATAAATAAGGTTCTCCCAATGAGGCATTCATGCAGAAATGGAAACAAATCACTTAGCATTTATCATCAAAACTTACCATCGGTTCTTGGACCCGAAATATAGGAAGCAACTTCAAGCATTCACGATATTTGTCATCCTTGTTTACTAAGTCTACAAGTAAGGACATCGTATATGCATTTGGCATGACATTTCTCTTTCCCATTTTCTCCAGAATTTCAACCACTTTCTCAGTCTCATCATTTTCCAAGAAACTACGAATAAACGTACTATATGTGACTGCATCTGGAGCACATCCTTTTTCCTCCATAACTAACAGTAAATCACTTGCCTTTTCAAGTTCTCCTTCTTTACAGAAACCATTGATCAAAATGTTATATGTTACAGAATCTGGCACCAGCTTTTCGCGAATCAATTTCTGGAATATCTCCCAAGCAATTTTTAGCCTCCCTGATTTACACAATCCATCCATGAGACAATTCAAAGTTGGAATGTCAAGTTTACACTTGTACTTTACTAAAGTCTGAAATAGTTTAACTGCCTTCAAAACCTGACCATTCTTGCAGAGTCCATCAATGAGAGCACTATATGTATAGGAATCAGGTAAAAGGCCATTAAGTTGCATCTCACCAAACAGTTTCTGTGCAACTTCAACCTTACCTGCAAGAAAAAGGCCACCTAACAAGGTGTTATATATTACAATCGTCGGCCTAATACTCTCAGAAATCATTTCCCTATACAAAATCAAAGCTTCGTCTAGTTTCTGGTTCTTGCAATACCAATTAATCAAAATACCATAGCTAAAAACGTCGGGTTTACACCCCTTGCTTGCCATAGAAAGAAAAAGCTTCCTTGCTTCATTAATTCGGTCCATCAAGCAAAAGCCACTGATCAAACTACTGTAGCTCACAATATTAGCTTTACAACCCTTCATTTCCATAGCATTAAACAGTTCTATGGCGATATCAATTTTACCCGCCAAACAATATCCATTGATCAACATGCTATAAGTATATGTGTTAGGGTGTACACCATTCTGAGTCATAATGTCTAACAACCTATTTGCTTCATCAATCCTCCCCTGCTTGCAAAGTTCATCTATAACAATACTAAATGTCACCACATTAGGTAGTACACCTTGATCCACCATCTGAATGAACAAACCTTTAGCCCCCTCCCAATCACCGAAACAACACAAACCATTAATTAAAGTATTATAAGAGACAACATTGGGCTTACAGATAAGCCCAAATTCATCATTCCCATTAACCATTTGTTCATGTAACTTCAGAGCAACACTGGTTTTTCCTATTCTACACAATCCATCGATCAAAGTTCCATATGTAATCACGTCAGGCCTACAACCAACTGCAATCATTTTCTCAAACAACTCCTTCGACTCCATAATCCTTCCCTCCCTACCCAAACCTTTTATCAAACAATTGAAAGTCACAGCATCTGGGCTAAAACCCCTCTTCAAAATCCCTCCAAAAACAGCAAAACCATCAGAAATGTTTGTCTTGTTGCAAAAACAGTTAATCAAAATGTTAAAAGAAAACAAATCTGGCAACAACCCGATCGAAAAAACCCTCTTGTAAAGCAAAATAACATCATCATAATGCTTCTTCTTAGCAAGTGCACCCAACAAGATATTGAATGAGGAAATAGGATAAACAGGCTGCGAATGAATCATATAGTAAAAAAAGTAGAGTGCTTCACTGGGATTGAAGTTACCTGAACGACAATTGTGTTTGAGAAATTTAGCAAGTGGGGTACATTCACGTGGGTTTCTGAACAAAGAAGAGAGTTTATTGTCGGTAATTGAATTCGTAGGCTTGTGTGAGTGAGTGCATATAGATAAAATTTTGCCATTCAAAGCTGGTATTCGAGAATACGAAGAACAACTGCGACAGGGATTGAACGCCATGGATGAGAAATGTTGCAGGTTTTGTAGCTAAACAAACAATAACAATTTGTTAAGGAGAAAGAAGGCAAGAGGACGTTGACAAATAGCTAGGGTTTCTAATTAGGTTTTTTTTTAATTCAATTGAAAATTTGGGATTTATGTTTATAGGGCTAAGATCGTCTTTCAATATTTTTGTTGATTTTGTAACTGACGGAATTTGTTACTTTTTTTTTTATATATAAAAAAAAGGGTGATTGTTCTAAGGCAAATAATTTTTGTTTAGTTCCGTGATTTACACTAAGAGTTGATATCTAATGATATCAAGGCAAACCTAAATCTAAAGGACAATCAGTAATATTACCCCACTAAATAAATAAATAAAATAGAAATCATCTCTAATAATCGATTATGTTAAAAAAAAAAGCAAATAATTATTTAAAAATAACTTTTCTTGTTCTAATTTTTAAAAAAATATTGATGCATTTAAAATTTCATTAACCTTCACCTGTAATTTTGTTCTTGTCTCTGATCCATTTTAGATCAATAATACGATTATACCCTCAATTCAAACTAAAATCAATAAAAACAAATTTTCCATATGCATTTGATTTATGTAACCACACAACGAAGACGAGCTTCATTATACAAATACACGACAAAGCAACGGTAAGTACAAACAACTAGCTCTTTAAGATAGCCAAAGAAATTTATACATAAAATTTCCATTAAGATCAATCATGTGCATGAAATTATGTTGAGATCAATACACAAATCTATCAACCTCAAGAATTGATTGATTAATTTGTTTATGACTTAATCATGAACATGACTAAAATTTTTATCTCACGGAGGGAATTAAAAAAAAAACTTGAAAAAGTTTAGGTACAAACCAATATTAATAAAGTTGAATTTTAGGAAAAAAAAAACTATTAGATTACACCTGAACAATAGTAGTATTAAGCAGGGACAAAGCCAATTAAGGCTCGAGAGGAGCAACTATCCTACTGGGTCTTTTAAAATTTCTAAATTGTATATATATTTTTCACCAAATAGTCATATTGCCCATTCTATTTAGAAAAAGACTTAAGTCCATATAAAAATAATTGTAATTTGTTTTATTTCAATTGTGTTATAATCTAAGCCAAAAAAATATTATTAGAAAAATGCTTAACAAAACCATTAAACTATTTCTATTATAGTTTATGAAAATCATATTATTTGCAGGATTATTAGATTTTTCTTTTTTGTGAATGCTAGCTTGATGTCAATTGTATTATAATCTAAGCCCAAAAAATATTAGTAGAAAAATGCTTAACAAAACCATTAAACTATTTCTATTATAGTTTATGAAAATCATATTATTTACAGGATTATTAAATTTTTTTTTGTGAATGCTAACTTGATATCAACTGTATTATAATCTAAGCCTAAAAAATATTAGTAGAAAAAGGCTTAACAGAACCATTAAACTACTTCTTATATAGTTTATGAAAATCACATTATTTGTAAGATTATTAAATTTTTTTTTGTGAATGCTAGCTGCTAGGAATCTATTGAAAATAAATCTAAGATTTATCAATGTTTAATAAGTTTAAATTAAAATTGATAATAAAGTTAGCAAAATCATATTCTTTTTGTAATAAAAAATTCTATTTTTCATGTTATATGTTGTTTTATAGAAATTTTTATTTATGTATTGCATTATAAAATTACCTCCTTAATGAGATTTCTGGCTCCGTCCCTAGTATTAAGCATTTGAGAAAAGCTTCATTGCAACTTGTATTCTAAGAAACTCAAAGAAAGGTCAAAACTAGAAAACAATTACCTCGAATGTAGTTTATAATATACGGCCACTAGCAAACGATTGGATGGTTTAAACCCATCTAAGTAAATATTTAAAAAGGAAAAATTTGAAATATTTTTTTTTGAAAGAATGTAAAGTTACATTGATTACCTGATGGTATTTTTTGAGTTCATTAATAAAGCTTTAGTTACAAACTCACATTGTTAAACGCAACAATTTTATTTTTTAAAAAAACGAGAGAGGGAGAAAGAAATCTAAAGAAAAAAAAATTCATTATTTTGCAAAAAGGTGAATTGTAGCATAACCGCATTAATAGTTTTTTCCTATTTAAGAAATACCACACAGACGGTCACTTTAAATTTTATCTTAATGAGCAAATATGAACTTTTATTTTCTCTGCAGATAAAATCTTAGTGGAAGGAAGGCTTTGTTTGTGTTATGAAGTTGCGGTAATACTAGATTATAATTTTTATACAATTCAAACTTTATATGATATAGTAGTCTACATAACAAAATCTTATTAGAAAAGCAACTTTTCTTATTCTTTTTTATCTTTTCTTCTCCAATAAATTTTTTTCATGTAAATTGTCACGCCAGATCATAGAGTTTGGATTATATATAAATTATAAGTCTAGTATTATTAATAAAGTTGCAACCAATATGTGCTGAGAGACATATTGTTTGGTAGTAATGAACCTTTCTTTCTCACTAGAGTTGGAGTAAAAACATTGTCTTTTGTTATACTACTCAGGCGAGGCCATCTTTATAACATCAATGTGTACTTTTTTTTTTGGGAAAAAATAATATTTTCATATATTTTGTTCCATCTATTATAGGTCTTAATAACAGTATTATTAGGAGTGGACTTTAGCTCTTGCTCAAAAAGATATTAAGAGAAGCTTAGCCTATTCTACAATGTCTCAATTGGGTTATATGATGTTAGCTCTAGGTATGGGGTCTTATAGAGTCGCTTTATTTCATTTGATTACTCATGCTTATTTGAAAGCTTGTTGTTTTTCGGATCCGGATCAATTATTCATTCAATGGAAGCTATTGTTGGATATTCTCCAGATAAAAGCCAGAATATGGTTCTTATGGACGGTTTAAGAAAGCATGTATCAATTACAAAAACTGCTTTTTTACTAGATACACTTTCTCTTTATGGTATTCCACCCCTTGCTTTTTTTTGGTCCAAAGATGAAATTCTTAATGATAGTTGGTCGTATTCGCCAATTTTTGCAATAATAGCTTATTTCACAGCCGGATTAACCACATTTTATATCAATAGTGTTCCGTTGGATTTCTAAGAGGGCAAGAGAAAAAATTTAAGAAGTCGGAATACACAATAAAGAATTTTATAAATTTGGCAAGCTCCCATGCAGTACTCTCTGTCCAATGGGATGGGATACTTACTTGATTACACTACAACAGTGAAAGGTATTTGCGGCGGGCCAAAACCGCCGCAAAATCATTTTTACGGTGGTTGTAAACCGCCATAAAAGCAACCGCAATAAAAGATTTTACGGCGGTTTTAGCCCGCCTCAAATACTTTTAAACGGCGGTTTACGTGTTCGACGCAAAAAGCAACGACGAAATGGGATTGGCATATAACACACTCTTTTACGGCGGTCCTGGAACTGCTGTAAAAAAGCCTTTATGAGGCGGTTTCATGACCGCCGTAAAAAGTCATTTTTACGGCGGTTAGAAAACTGCCTCATAAAGACTTTTATGCCCACCGTTTAAATATTTTGCACGGCGGTTTTATAAACCGCCGTAAAAAGTCTTTAATCAGAAAATAATTAATTTATTTCAAAATATCTTTTGCGACGACCGGGAAACCAAACCTTCAGTTCTTGCTTATTATAATTTACTGTTCGAGAAGTAAATAACCTGTGCAACAAAAATATTTTGATATGTTTCTCCAATCATTCAATAATGTTTCTCCAATCATTCAATAAATATAATAAAATAAAATCAACTATCAAAATATATCACATAAATAGTTTAACCGTAAACAAACCAAACTTCAAACAATCATCATTCAAACTGTTCAACATCATTTAATCAAATATTTGGTTTGATCAGTTACATGATTCAACAGCATCCACAAAACTCAGTCATTTGATAAGTAAGCCGTAATACTTGACAAACAACCTGCAAGAATATTTTTGTAATCAAGATTATAATCATTAAGTAACATTATGAAATATAAAACAAATTGTATAATTTTATTTACATACCTATTCATTGTCGTGATTTGAATCACGATCTGTGAGGTTATTTGTTACATGACTGTCATATTGAAAACGGCTATGATGTCCACTTGAAGCATCTGGGACCTATTTGTAAAAAAAAAAAGAAACATAAGTTAAAAATATGAGTCAACTGAAATCACATTTTTAACTTTAAAAATAAGCAAATACCGGTCTTGTAGCACGCCGCTTATCAAACTCTGGAAACCTCTCCTGCAGGAAGGAAACAACTTCATCATACATCATTTTCATGTTGTTGTGATCTTGCTTCAAGTTGTTGTGTGCTTCATTCAAATTTCTGTGTGCTTCCTTCAAGTTGTGGTGTTCCTGCTGCAAATTACCCAACTCTTCCCTCAAGTAAACCTCTGATGAGCTGCTGCCCGAAACGTCAGTCGGAGATGGACCAAAACCATATGTCCGGGCATAACCGCAATGATCAGGTCCCATCACATTCCCAAATACTTGTTCTCTCACTTGTTGGGTTTGTTGGTCTTGTGAAAATTGAGACAAACCTTCATTAAATTTACTCTACAACATAGTGGAAGGAACATATCAACTTAATAAAGATAATGTATTATGCAAAAATTAAATTATCGGTAGTGGATGAATAAATAATTCAAAAGATTAAAGAACTTACAATTATTTCTGCACTTTCATCATCACGTACTTCGCCATTACTTTTTGTTCTTGTCTTGACGAAGACACTAATGCGATCAGTTTGCTCTCCATTTCTTATCATCTAAACAGTAAAATAACATAACGACAATAACACAACTACATAAAAGATATAAGTAAATCTTGATAACCAACAAATAAAGAGCGTATAAACAAACAGATGTAACTTATCTCCTCTCGTTTCTGAGCAAATGACGTGCGGCCTGTTCGATGAAGTGCTACTTGTTGTGCGCGATTAACCTTATTCTTCTCTGCAGCTTCCTATAATACAAGCCAAATTTACAACAATTATATTATATGACTTCCAATATAAATGAAAGAAAATATGAAATCTACACTTTTGTTATTATGTTAAGCACATACTTTAGCCTGTTCTGTTCCCCAGTAAGCTACAAGAATAGGCCACTGATCCGGCTAAACTCTGGGAGGAGTGAACTGTAACCGCTCCTCATCCGTATCATATTTTCTGTAGTACTCCCTCTTTACATCTGATTTCCAATCCCGCCAAAGGTTTCCAATATGCTGTAAACAATGAGGTCTGTACTCATCTGGAACATCTGTATTATCCTACAAAAACAAATTGCAATAGATTAATCCAGGTACAAACTCAATATACATGTTATCTTATGGATTTGTTTCAGATAAATAACCTTCACTTCTTTCCAGATGGCATCCAAAAGATGTGATGGCATATTTTGCCACCGAGGACAAGTCAATGGAGCCATGTTCCCATTTTTGGCTATGATTCCAAGTTGGGTGGTTAATTTGTCTTTGTTTGCGTTTATTGGTTGCCATTGAGCGTTAAACTGAATATGCAACCTTTGGCCTGTACCCTACTCGCGAACAGTACGAGCTACTCCACGTCCTCTCACAACACCTGATGTACCACCCGCATCTATAAAAAAAGAACAAATGTTTAAACAATCTTAAATTTTAGGATATTTAAATAAACATGTATAGACCTTCATTATTCATTTGAGTTTGAGAAGATGTTGCCGCTTGTCGTCGAGCTTCTACTTCTCGTTCTATTATACTCTCCATGGAGGTGTCCCTTGGTCTCTTTGGCAGCATAGTTATCTATTCTAAAAACATTCACAGTCATAGAATGCTAATATATTTGTTTAAGTTCCAAGATAAGTAATATTTGCGTAAAATAAAATATTAGAATCCATACAAGTTTAATTGAACAAATTATATATTTCATTCATAAAAAGTAATGGTTACACATAGTGGAGGGGAAGTCACATAATTGGACAAAAGAGGAATGCCCCTAAAACAAAAGCCATATGGAAAAACATGGAATCCAAAAAAACATGTCGAATGAAATACTGTCAATCAACATCATCCATATCATCATCATTGTTTTCTCGATTGATGATCACTATTGTTCCCTCAACTCCTTGTCTAACCCATTGAACATCTTCCTCACGAAAATAACCCCTTTCATCTAGTTGTTGCTGTGTATATAACTCAACTTGAGGCACCATGTTCGCAATAGACCAGTTTGGGCTAGGTGTGGGACAGTTTAAATGGGCTGTTATGTCATTGTTTGAGTAAGTGTGAGAGGGTTTAAATGGTCTTCTGCTGCCTCTCTTTTGTTCACTGAATACTACTACGGAATCTACTTTCACTACCTTAATCTCTATTCTAATCGCCATAAGAGACCAACGCTATGAGCATTGCAGCTAACAAGTTAGATTTATAGTTCTTACATTAATTAAATCTCTAAAAAGTGATATCAACGTTGGTGGAATAATATAGATGTGTTATAGCTAGATTCAATAAGAGAAATTGATTAAGAAGTGCACATAGTAGAGAAACCATTCGTTCTCCAGTGATGTATTGCTAATTTCTATCGTTTAAGTAGGCAAATGGTCATTACAGGACTATCACAACCACAAGTGATAACAAGTCAGTCATTTACTTCACAAACTTCTGGAATATATAAGCTTGTAAAATTATACAAGACTTATGAACAAAATAATAAATAAACTAACATTTGAAGCCAGAAAACACAAGGTCATTATTAAAGCAAAGAACTTTCACTTACCTTTCCCACAAAAGTAATTTGAATTCTGTTTGAGGAGAGAATCAATTGCCTTGATTGTAGCAACAGAGCTAAACCCAACCTTAAAAAGTGAATCAAATGGTCAAATACAGACATGGTTACCAAATAAAAACTTGTAACAATAGATTGCTAGCAACCAAGCATGCAACTGATAATTTAATGGCCTCCTTTTTTATTTTTCTTTTTTAAGTGAAAGAAGGAAAATCTTGCAGGACTGAAAGCAACGGTTTAGAAGAAAATTTATGGCTTAGTTTGCAGAAAAAGAGGGAGCACAATTTGATAGATGAGCAGGTTAAGTATGCTAAAATTATAAGACGCAAAGTAGCATAAAAACAAGGAGTGTATCAAATAATTAATTAACGAAACAGAAAAGTGCAGCATAAAGCAAAGAGAACAGAAAAGAATTTAAAGTCAAAGATAATGAACAAGCAAATTATGCAATTCATCCTAAAATATTATTCCATGTTTTCGCTCAACTCTCAGGGCTAAAATTTATATGAAATGAATCAATTCTTCGTTCGCAAAAATAGGCACATTCTTAGCATATGAAACATCTATATATAATAATTGGTAAATAAATTTATATGAAATGAAATGAACAAGCAATGCATATGAAATGAAATGAACAGGTAGTGCATATGAAATGAATCAATGACAGTTCGCAAAAAAGTGGCTCAATATTACTGGTAAGTTTCTTTGTGACTGAAATTTATAATAAATCTAACTGATAAATTTAGTTCCTGAATAAAATAGGCACATTCTTAGCATATGAAACATCTATTTACCGGAAAGCTTTGTCCCTGGAGGCAGATAAGAACAAGCAGTGCAATCTATGATTCATCATAGATTAGGCGGAACAAATTTTAAAACTGTCATTGATTCATTATGTAAATTTATTATAAATTTAGTACAGATAGGAACAAATTTAGTACAGATAGGAACAAGCAATGCTAATAAAACTGTTGTATTTTCACTTTGATGATTTGTTCCTCATTCTCATAAATCTGTATTTGTCCTACTTTCCATAAATCCATATCTAAATGTGTATTAGGCGGAACAAATTTTAAATACCTTATTGATGTGGAAGAACTTTTATTAGCATGAAAAGAAAGATACAACAGTTTTAAATGTAATAAATCTTTACCATCTTTACCATTAAGTCAAGTTTATCTGGAGTTCAAATTAATTTGAAGTATTCAAAAGTATAGTTACGATAACGAACAATTTTGAAATCTTATCTCAATTAGTTAAAGACCTCTGTGAGGAATAATATGCAACACACATACAAATTCTTATCACTTGTGATTTGACACTTATATTAACTTGGCATCTAAATATGGCATAATCTGATAATTAATGTGGCAATCCTATAAAGTGCAACATACAAGATTTGATCTTATCTCAACATACAGGATTTGAGATAGAGACTTTGAATATTTAATTAATTACATGCTCCTTATATTTATGCTATAAAACAAACTCTTGTTTGATCTCCATAAGTTTTTAACAATTATTTATTAGGATCTGAGCAAATCTTTTCTAACTTTGATCTTTTGTGACAAAATCTGATGGGCTTTGATTGTGGCCATAACTTGTGTTATATATATAGTGGAACTAATAATAGCCTGTAGTTTATAATTTATTTGCTTGTCTATCATATCACTTTCAAAAGGGGTACAGTTGGGAAATATATGAGATTATATATTTTTTTATAGGAAGGAAATATAAATGACAGTATTTAGTAATACTTAAATACAATCTTTTTATTTTTTAAATTTGGGCTGGCAGCCCAGCCATCAGCTAGCTTCATCGGTGCCTTGGCTATTGTAAGATGCTTGTTATGAGCTAACCTTAGAGCTTTTCTAGAAAGCAGTCACTTGTTTCCATTTATTTTTGATAAGAAACTTTTCAAATTGTATCAGAATAAAATAGCTATACAAGGTATAACAAGCATTCCACTAAAGAAGGACTAGCCTGAGAGGGCACAGAACTTTACAAAATGATACATTAATAAGCCATATAAAGTTAGTTAACCAAGAACTAGGCAGAGGCACCCAAAATCACGAGTAGTAACCCAATACTGCCTCCAAAAATTTCACCATGTCTTGATATCTATTTAATAGTTGCACAAAAATGTCGATGTATGATGATAAAAGAATGATGAATTACAAAGTTCAACTAGAAATATAAAATCACACAGCAATCCACAATGTCTATTGCAAATCTATGATTTCCCAAAGAAAATTAATGGAAGTCGATCACACAAAAATCATCATGGAAACGCAAACAGCAACAACAAGCCATGGAAACGCAATAGCAAACGCAGACAAAAACAAGTCATGGAAACACAATAGCAAATGCAGACAAGATATAGTACCAGTGCAGAAGTCAATCACGAGAGTTCTAGGAGCAGCTCGATGCAGAAAGCACACTCCTTGTCTGCACTCTTTCTCACTCCCCTCAACCACGAGTCACAAGCCCACAATCCTTCTTCTGCCATTGGGAAAGGAACATCTCTCAAGTGTTATGATCCTCCATTGCTGCTCGGACTAAGGAAGAAAGTAGATAGATATAGTAGCTCACCAGTAGCAAAGCGAAAGAAAGCAGGCAAACTGCGTCAGCACATTTCCCTCACCACAATCTTCGTCGACTCGGTTGAAGTAGCTCACCAATAGCAAAGCGGAAGAAAGCGGAAGATAGATATGTGCCTCGACGATCCCTTATGGGTTTGGCAAACTCAGCAGAGGAGTGGTGGAGTTAGAATTGGCTTGGCGGAGAAAATGGAAATCCGAAACAGGGAAGCTTCGCACGACCAATTCCCGCAATTATTTAGAAAATAATTTGATGAGAAATGAAAGGGAATACAAGAATTTGATGAGAGGGCGAAAACGGGAGAGAGATGAGAGGGAGATCGAAATAATTTCACGCAATTCCCGCTCTTAAGGCAAAATAAATTTGGGGATTTTTGGCCCAGTTAAACGGCGGTTTCGAAACCGCCGTAAAGTCCGTTGTATGTCGGCCTTCTGCGGCGGTTTTTAAAAACCGCCGCAGATAGGCGCAGTATACGCCCCTGATTCTTGTAGTGAATTAGTTTCTTATCCTAAATGGTTTCAGTGCTTGCTTTCAGAAAAGGTACCATGATCGATAGGTTGATTGGACTTCAAGATTTGGGAGGAAAAGATGTTTTCGCCACGAAGACACTTGACTTGAGGTTATACTAATAAAGATCGGTGTCGCTTCTGTCCTGACCGTAGCGCGATTCAAAGCTCAAAGCAAAGTCTTAAACCCATGACGATGAAGAGTGAAGAAAGGGAGAGATCATTTTTTAAGGCAAGTTTTAAATTCTCATTATTTAGGCAAGTCTTGAATCATTTTTGTTGTGTTAGTTTTGGCGTAGGCAAGACAAATAATTTGTGCTTGTGCTACACCTACTTTTCTAGGCTTTCAGGCCAAATTGTCCAGAGAGGAGCCAGAGAAGTTTAATGGTAAGCGCTCCAGGCATTTTCTGTTAATAATTGTTATGGATAGCCGACTTTTACTGTTATCACCTGAACATGCATCCCTCAAAGTTTCCTTTTGTTATTCCTGATTTTTTGGAGGTGCAAAATTTCCTCCTTATTCCTTTGTATTTCCCCAGTTCATTAGCTAATTAATAAAAGTTTTTACCATTGAAAATGGAACTAAATTATTTACCAGGTGCTGCATACGTTAATGGAACAATCACACCAATAGGTTATTTTTAAAATTGAAGTTTCATTAATGTTATTTTTGCATTCGGAAAGCATCAAACGTATGAATATGGGCTTAGAACTCAAAAATATTATGCTTTGATACAATGTTAAATTAACACTTGATTTAAAATATCAAGTTATCAATCAGTTCGCAATAATAGTATGGAACTCTCTAACATGATAGAGAATGCAACTAAAATCATAATAAATTGCAGCTTTTTCCAAACCATCTTAATCCACGACAGTCTCCACCGCAGCTGCAAAGCATATGTATCTGACCTCTCAACATATAACTATCAAACATATGCTGCTTTTACTTGAGATAGACAGCTTAAACAATTTTGTCTGCTGTTCTACAAGAACTCCAACCTTGGGGAATACGATAGAGAAATACTGTGAATAGCCTTAAAACCAAGTGACACCTCCTTCGCTTGTAAGAAACAGTGGTGGTCCCATCAAAGGTTCAGTCCAGCTCAAGTGCAGAGCATATTGTCATGCAGGAGAAGAAATAGATACCCATTTTTTTATTTTGAATGAACCTCCACCTATATACAAGCACTGTTGCAATTAAAAGAGTATACAGCAAACATGCTCACCATGTTAACCACAGTGGAGCTAGTACTTGGGAAGTTGAATGGAACTCCAGCTGTTTTGCTTTAGAACCTGCAAAGTCTGTGCAAGAGCTTAAGTCCTGCTGGGTTGGGCAAACACTTATTAGTTTCAAACCTCTGCATCAAATAAACAAATTGATGCATCAGTTACAAAACCACCTATTTGAATTGAATAACAGAATTGAATATAATTCTGGAGATAAGAGGAAAAGAACTACTTAGACTGAAAGAGAACACAAGTTATTTCAACCTATACTTTGTATCTTGAATCGAAAAAGTTGAAGAAAATAGAGAGACTGTAATGAAAGATCAAATTAATTGATAATTTAAAGCATTAGGAATGTTATGGATGCAGTAAAATTGAACGAAGAAACAGGAGAAACAGGCTGCGAATGAATCATATATTCAAAAAAGTAGCGTGCTTCACTGGGAGTGAAGTTACCTGAACAACATTTGCGTTTGAGAAATTTAGCGAGTGCGATACAGTCACGTGGTTTCCTAAAATGATGTTTGGAATTCAGAGTGATGGGTCTGTCTGAGTGAACGAATAGATATCAAAGCTTGCTATCGAAACCTGAATTTGGAGAATAGGGTGAAGAACGAAGTAGAGCTTTGGAAGCCATAGAAGAAAACACTTGGCGTGTTTTCACAAAATAATACTCGCCGGCGTAGTCGCGCTACCAGGGGGAAAAAAACTATAGATAATACTTCTGCTTGGATCACATTCATTTGTTAAAGGGAATTGTCTAAGAATAGATGGGAGCCTTTTTTCTTTTAGCCTCTCTCAACAAAATTTTTAGTTATTGATAAATTTTAAGTGTTCAATAAGTGTCTATTGTAATGTCATATAAATTTTAAATAGCAGTTCTATTCAATTCTATTTTTGCATTTCATTAGCCCCACCTCCTATAATTATAATTTAAACCATCTTTTATTAAACTCAAATTTAATTCTAAATATATTTACAATAAGTCTTAATTAATTATCATGAAATTTTTAATTAGCCCCCATTTTAATCTCATTAACTCCATCTCTTATTTTATAGTAAAGTTAATTAAATTATCATTTAATTTGTAATTAAATTATTATCTAATTTTAATGGCGTTCCTTTTTTTAATTCTATTATAACTGTTGAAGCTTAAACTTAAACAATATTATTCATTATACATAAAAAAATTAAAAATTATTATAAAAAATTAATGATTTTAACAGTAAATAATTATTTCTCTTTATATTACTGAATTCCAAAACAAAAATACTTTTTAGTTTTGGTGTTCAAAATGGAGAGAAAGAAAACTAAAATAGATAATTTGATATTTAGATATAAGTTATGTATTTGGATGAAATTTAAAGTTAAATAGATTTTAATTAAAGATAAAAAGACAAAAATTAGAAAGATAAAGAGATAATGAAGTTTATGTGAGAGGAAAATGAAGTACCACTCTTGAAGAGAAAATATGAAAAAAAAAATAAATAAAAAAAATAAGATTTTTTTTATTATTGTTGTATAGTGTAATATTATTGTTATTTTTAGAGAAAATATGAAAGGAAAAGAATAGAGATATAAAAAGAAAAGTTTATTTATTTTATATTAATTATTTTATTTATTATATATTTATTATAATTTTACTTTTATTTCATTTTGAGTTGAGCCCCGACGAAAAAACGAAGAGCCCACACTCGTTTAATTTTATATATAATTTGGATTTATTATTTTTTTATTATTGAATAAAAAGATTCCTTTAAACGACAACACTCGTAAAAGAGATCACAAGTTCATTCAATTTGGAAAGCCCACAGTTCCCACTCCAATGGCTCAGTCTCGTCTCCGTCAAGCCCTCCCAGGGCTCATCACTCTCCGCCGTCCTCTCTCCCCTTCCCCGCTGCTTAAGCCCTCAATTTCATCTTCCTTTTCCTTATCATCATCGGAACAACAGCAAGACACTTGCACGTTTCTGACCTCCCTTGTTCAATCGCGTGCCTGCGCATCCTATCCGACGGTGTCAGCGAATAAAGATGCTGATGCCTGCCCATCCTATCCGACGGTTTCAGAGAATAAAGTTGCCGATTTCAGGTGGTGCAAGCGAGGCGATCAAACAACTATTGAGGTTGTGTTCGAGAATTGCGATTACAATCACTGGATCATTGCTATGCGCTTCGGGGATCCGCAGCCCACGCAGGAAGAGATGATTAGGACTTATGAAGAGACTTGTGCTAAAGTACTCGAGATTAGGTTCTATTTTTATTTTCTTTTATTTTTCTTATTATTAATTTTAATTTGGTTAATTTGAAAGAGCTGAACATTTTAATGGTGTGTTTGGGAGTGTAATTAGGTAAAGTACTTTAGAGAGAAAGCGGTTTTATTGGAAATCCCTAAAAATTCAAAAGTGTGGTGTTCATGTATGTTTGAGAGTGTAATTATAAAAGGTGCTTTAGAGTGAGAGTGGTTTTATTAGAAATCCCTAAAATTCAAACTGTTGTGTTCTTGGTTTGATGGTAAATTTGAAAAAGCTGAATATATATGTTAATATTAGGTTAATTGTGTGTTTGGGAGTGTAATTAGGAAAAGTGCTTTAGAGTGAAAGCGGTTTTATGGGAAATCCCTGAAATTCGAAAGTGTTAGTGTTCTTGGTTTGAATAGGATAAATTCAATCAATGTTATTGGTAGTTAATTTGATATCAGATTGTGTCATTTAGAATTCCAGTAGATCATTAAACTGCTGATTGAGCTGCTTCTGGCGGTTTATACGGCATATTTTATTGGGTGGGTTTATTTATATTTGTTGATCTTTAGCTCTTTCACAAGTCTTGGGTCACTCTGTCGCAATATATTGTTTTGTTTTGTTGTATGAAATACTTTCAAAGTTTCAAATTTAACCATTAAAATCTTTCATATGAATGACTTCTTAATGTTTGCTAAGTTCACTTTAATTGTCCTTATGATTCAGGGTATGGGATTTTGATGTGGTAGCATTTCTGGTTAATTTGTTGATGGTTGTATTTATGCCGGGTCTTCTTTTTTTTTTTTTTTTTCAATTTATGCATTTGATTTGTTTGGTATTATGGTGAGCCTTTTGCTTTTTTCATTGAGATGAAAATTTCTGACAATCAGTCTTAAGCTGAAGAAACAAATACATTGAAATATCAGAATCATATGATTGACAATATTTCAAAAACTTGCCAAAAAACACAAACAACTCCTCAGACTTTTGGTGCTTAGTACTTTAAAATTCTTATTATTAGGCTAGTTTTGAGTCATTTTTTGTGGTGTTAGTTTGGAGGAGGCAAAACAAAGAATTTATGCTTGTGCCACATCTACCTTTCGAGGCTTTCAGGCTAAAATGTCTAAAGAAGAGTCAGAGAAGTTTAATGGTAAGTGTTTCTTGCATTTTCTGTTGAATGTAACGTAATTATAGATGATGATATGGAAGCTGACTCTTACCCTTTTCCATTATCACCTAAACAGGTGCCCCGGGAGTGGCCTTTGTGTTTCCTGATCTTTACGTTGAACCAAAGTACCAGAAATTTGGAGGTGCAAAATTTTCTGCTGATTCGTCTGCATTTCCACTGTTCACTACTTCAAGTTGCTGTTTTATTTTGGGCTGAAATACATATGACTTGGCTAATATAAGTTTGTAGTTTTGAACATGGGACTAATATCGTTTACCAGGTGACCCATACATTAATGGGACAATCACACCAAGACCTGCTGAGGATTGGCGGAGATTCAATCAGCAAGAAGGTCTTGCTGATTACTGGCCGAGATTCGATCCAATTAAAAATCAAATGCAATGTAAGCAAAACAATTCACGGACACAGGATGCGCCAGATAAAGCAAACAAGCTATTCGCAGAAATTATAAACAAGGTATGGAAAGATGATGCGACAGAGGAGGATTTAAACAATATATGGCCAGAGGATGCAGCAGATAATTTGAATCACACCCCTCCAGCACAAGGAAGTAATGGGCAAGGACCAAATTAGAATGATATACGTAATTTCCTTGACTTAGAACCTTCGATTCAAATGCTTGTTTAACTAAATATTATTATATTTCTCTTTTGGACTTTGTTGAGGGTTTATGTCTTTTATCGTTTGGACCGTTGTAAATATTGTTTCTCTCTCTTTAATGTTCATGACATAAACACTTGGAGTCTTGGACATTATTTTAGTTCTGAATTATATCCGTGACTTAAATTACATTTGTACCACTTGAATTAGCATAATTATTGAGCGATGATGTTAGGTATACAATCAAGTTATACAGTCTCAATCAAGTTATACAGTCTTACTTATATAATCTGACATAGACATGACACAAATTTACCGGTAGGTAAAAATAAAAAATTAATTAATTAATTTTTAATAAATATAATGGAACTCATATATTCAATGGATTTATATCATATGAGGTTGTATAAGTTAGGTTATACAACTTAATTTTATGTTTAGTATTATTAATAATTATTTAATATAAATTGAACTAACAAAATCTTGGATGGGTAATTATCACGAGTTCATGTAACTCATATGTTATCTCAAATCCTCTTGTACTCCGTATTCCTCTTCTCCCTGTAAGACCTTTAATAAGAAGTTTGAGAAAGCCATACCGACCGTTCTGATATTGTAAAAGAAACTAATTAAACTGTTTAAAAGAAATCAAATCAAGAAACAAGCCAACCGAAATCAACCTGAAGAAAAATGAGAAATGGGTTGTAATTTGCAAATGAATCATGTAATCATAGAAGGAATGCTTCTTCATTAAGAGTGACACGAAGTCTCTTGGCCTTTAGTTTAAGCCATTAAAATTAATAAACTGTAAATAAAATGACATATTACCATTCATTTTAAAAATTTTAAATTCTATAATATTCTATGATATTATAAAATTTTGAATTTATAAGATTAAAATAAAATATGATATAAACTTTAAATTTATAATCTCTGTGAAGTAAACCAGATATTACATCAATTACATATCATTATCATAAATTCAATTTCAATTTAAGATAACAAAACAATCGTACGCAAACAAATTTATGAGAAAAAAATTAAAATATAAAATTAATAAAAACTCACAACTAATCCTATAAAGCATAAATAAAAAGAGCAATTATTTTATATAGAATTGAGTAAAGTTTGTTAACTTTAATGATTTTGAGTTAATGGTAATAGAGATTTGTGTTACTTACCGTTTAGGCTTCACATATTCATGAACCACGAGGGAGGTCAAGAGTTTATCCTAAGATTTGTGAATTTTCTTTTTAATATTAATTTTTAAATTATAATTTTTGAAAATTTCTTGTTACTTTATATATATTATTCATCATATTAGTTTATTTTCAAAATACAAAATCTAGTTCAATTGAGGGGATTGTTTTTAATTTTAGCAAAATCTTATCTTTTTATTATTTAGTCAAATTCAAAATTAAGAGATAGATATACCTTCTTTTCTCTGTCTAAGTATTATTATTTAAGTCCCACTTAATTTATTGTAAGCCCCTCATAAATAAATTTGTAAATTTTAATGATGAAAAATTATTAATAAGTTTTTTTTCAATTTTCTAAAAAAAATTAATAGGATTATATATTAGCATTCAATAAATTAATAAGACTAAATGGGTTTGCGATTCAAAATTAGAAAAAATTACTTAGACATTGCATTTGAGGTAACAAAAGATTGTATATTACTATATTAGCATCCTATTTATCATAGATTTTGTTTCCAATTACTCATAAGATATGGAGAAAATTAAAGAATAAGATTTTATACGTATAGATTATATATATATAGATATATATGCTCAATTTTTTTTTAAACCCATAAGTAAAACCAAAGAATAAGAAAATTTCAATCCTGTTTTAAATTTATTAAATAATCAATCCACAACAAGCCAAATATATATCTATTTGAATATTATTATATCTACAATTCATTTATAATCAATTCTCTTTGTAACATGAGTTGACAAAATTTCACTGGAGATATAATTACCATATCATGCATTATAACTTTCTATATTCATTTTTAATTTTTTACTTTTACAGTAAATTTTTGTCAACTCAGATTGTAAGGAGATTATTATAGATGTAGTATTGTTGTATGTATTTAACCAAATTTTAACTTATAGATTATAAATTCGAAACATACAATTCAATTCCAATACAGCTGTTGGGATGCTAATTTAATTGCCATAGGTGAATTGTATTCCTATTAATTATCCCGATTAATTATATTTTAACCAATGTGAATATCACTTATTTAATTATCCGTATTGTCATTTTAGAAGTCATAATTTTTTAATAAACATATTATCATCTTATCTTATACAACTCGTTTATATATAATAATAAATATTTTATAGGTTTATATTAAATAAAGTTATGTTAATAACCTACAAAAATATTTATTGTAAAAAGAAACTCAAAATAATTATATTATTATTAAGAACGTGTTTGTTTTGACTTTTCTAAATAGAGTTCTTAAAGTATATTTTGTTAGAGTAGAATATGTAAAAATAGAGTTTTTATAAAAAAAATTTATGTGTTATTTAATTTAATAAATATATAAGTACTTATTAATATTAAATTATCAAAATTTTTAGAAAGGAAGAGTACGTAAATCTTTTAAAATATGGTTAAGAAATATTTGTCATTTTATAACCTAAAAAAAAGAATTTTTTTAAGAAAACTTTTGTAAAAAGAATAAGATAACTTTTTTTAAACACTCATAAAGTTTTCTTACAATTAAACAACTTAAAAAAATTGAAAAGAACTTTTAAAGTTAAAAAAACAAAAAAAAAAAAAAAACTCGTTCAACGAGTCGATTGCCTACAACAAACACTCTCCAGTTGTTTTCGTTTATTTGGATAATAAATTATTCAATAATTTATAAAGGAAATCTAAACTGAGTTACCAAACACGGCCTTAAAGGAATCTAATGGCCAAAAATCCAAATCAGTCCATAAAATGTAATATTAAACATCTAAATTCTCTCTAATGTCGAGGTTAAATTTATGGTTTTGGAGAATAATAATTTTGAGAAGGTCTCCCTCCTCTGAGCCAAACGCCATTCAATGCTTCACAGAACCAATGTGATTGTTCCAACCTTGCTTCACTTTCCTTCTTAGTTACTAGCTGCGTCTCTCTGTAATGGGTCATTTTAAAAGCTTCTTTTTTGCAGTCTAGTTCTCGCTTTCCTCAAGGTTTGTCATGTCGTTCCAAATGGGTTTTGTTTGTTTTTGTGCTTTTTTGTTTTCAGTTAGAGAATGCTATTGAGTGGCACTTGGAGTTCATGCATTCATGATTTAAAGCTTTAAAGCTCAAGACTTTCACTAAAAAAATCTGGTTTTTTTAATTTATAAAAACGGGTTTTTAATAACTTGTAAATTTTCTTTTCTATGTCAAAAGTTCAATATCTTTGTTGGCATTTATTTATTTAAATTTTCTGAAATGGGCTCTTTGATAATGCATTGATCATGGTGGGTAAAGTTCAAGAATTAGAGTGTGTATTTCTGGAAGATTTTCTGATTGTTTGTGTGAAGGAGAAGCGTTTGGAGTCAAACGCACTTGGATTGTTCTCTAAAGCAGCAATTTGTGGTTAAAGATCAGAGCTTTGAAGAGGATGGGAAGGAAGAAGAAGATAAAGAAGGAAGAGGTTGCTGAGGATTGGTGTTTTGTGTGCAAAGATGGAGGATCCCTCAGGATTTGTGATTACAAGTAAGTTTTTTCAAAAGATTCTCCAGTCAGCATTTATATAAGACTAGAAAATAGTCATTTCTGTATTGATTTTCTGAAGAAAGAATCTTTTTATGTTTATGGAAAAAACGAAGAATGGATGAAGGATGGTTTTGTCTTTTATATAATATGGCTTTGGTGACCACCAGAGTGTTGATTTTGTCTTTTTTGGTTTTATCTTTGTTTAATTATTTATTCTAGTTCTTGGGTCTATTTTCTAATATTTCTTTCCATGTGTTTGGCTTGGAGTTATTTTGCTTAGCTTTTATTTTGAGGTGTTCTCATTTTCTCCCAAAAGTGTTTTATTGGTTTAAAAGTTGAAAAGCATTTTTATCCTTTTTAATAAATTTGGACCAAAAATGTGTTTGGTATATAATTGAGAAAGTGATTCTTAAATACTAAAATCATATCCCATTTATATTACTACTTTTAGGAGCATTAAAAAAAAGTCTATAAAAAGTGATAACAAAATGATTTTGGCAGGCCATTTGATGAAATTTTAGAGGAACTATGTTGTCCTTATTAACTTGACAAAACGTTACTTATACCCCTATCATTTTCCAATTCTCTTGTTACACTTCATTGGTTTATATTATCTTGAAAAAATGATTGTTCTTTTTATTAATTTTACTTTGAATATTTTGAACTGAAAAATCAATTAAGAATTATTGGATGTTAGTTTGGTTTTTGAGACAGCTAAACCCTTTATTCAATATTTTACTTTATTTTATTTTTTAATTTTGCTAGGAGGTATTTTGGAATTAGTTTAAATTTCAAGAAGGGGAAAAAAGTAATGTGGCCAACAATCATCTGAAGTGAGGGAAGGACTATTATACATATTTATTCTTATTGGTTGCCCAAATTATTAAAATTCAACAATAGTAACGCACTTTTTAGAATGAGGACTTGTAGCTTGGCCTGTTTAATTTCTGGCTACCATGTTTCTGCCATAAGCTTGGCCATTACAATGTTCATGGATAATCAGTAATGGTGATTTTTCACGTGTTATCTTTATTAAGACAAATTTTTTTGAGCCATGATAGAGGATGATATCTACCCCATTAACTGTTGTAGCCATTGCTTGCAGGGACTGTCTTAAATCTTATCATCCTGAATGTGTTCACAAGGATGATTCTCTATTGGAGAGTGAAGCTCCGTGGACTTGCAGTAAGTTATTTTTTCTTTGGTGAGACTTTCCTTCTGTATCTTTCTTTTTGTCATTGAACCTTTTCCCTTTCCAATTGAAGGCTACCTTAGTTTACTATAGGTACTCTGTATTGGACTGCTGAATTCCTTTCATTACTTTGTACTTTTCCTCTATTTTGAATTCTTGTTCTTTATAAAAAGAATAAGAAAATTTGGTGAGTTTTTTGGTGCTAGCTTGTGACATGTAAGTTTTACTTTTCAGATTTACATTTTTGCTCCGAATGCAATAAAGCCCCAAAGTTCTACTGCTTGTGTTGCCCATCTGCTGTGTGTCGATGCTGCCGCTACAGAGCAGAGTTTGTGGTAGTCAGAGGAAATAAAGGATTATGCAACTACTGTTTAGAGCTTGTATTTCTTATAGAAGAAGATAAGGATATCGACTCAAACGGGGTATGCATAGTGTGCAAATAGTATTCTTTTACTTTCTGGTGTTGCTTCCACATCCAAAGATAATGATATTCACTTTAATGGGGTATGCATAGTTTTTAAAAAGTATTCTTTTACTTTCTGGTTTTGCTTCCAGTTCCAAAGATGTGGATATTCACTCTAATGGGGTAGGCTAGTTTGTAAAAAGTATTCTTTTACTCTCTGGTGTTGCTTCCCGTCCAATGAACTTCTCTTGTGTTTTATTAACATGTAGGATTTTAAATGAACAATGCCCTTTGTAATGCAATTAATTCAAACAGTTTTTCTTAGTTTGTCAACAGCTTTACTGAGTTATTTATTTATTTATTTTCAGAATAACAGATAATGTTCTAGTATCTTCCATCTGCATTTTTTTCCATCCTTTGTTGATATTCTGTTTTAAGAAGACAACTGTGAGACGTAGATTTTGAGTTTCAATTTCCCCTTGAAAAGAAAAAAGACTTAAAAGAGGTCAGATGTGGATTTTTCTATCAAGATTTGCTGAACTCTTGATGATTTCTGTTGGTGGGTTTTGTTTACCTAATTTTGCAGGCTTTGGCGATACTCTGTAGTGGTTAGACTTTGTGTTCTATAATTTCCTCTTGATAAGGATGGCAAATGAAAGTGCTAGAGGCAGGTTCATTTTGTTCATTTTCGTTGAGTTTAGACCCCTAATTAAATGACATCTTCGTAGTAAAATAAGGGGATAATGATACAGTGTCTTCACACCATCAATGTTATGTCTATGAAAAACAAAGAGTTCATTAGCTTATGACTGCTGTAATTTTGCAAATAGGACCTATACTCTTATAGTGGGATGATGAACTCTCCTTGGTTTGGCCATATAGAATTTAGTTAATTCTATTTTTTATTTTCTTCCTGTTTATCATATTTTCTACAGGTCAAAGTAGACTTCAATGCTCAAGACACAGCGGAGTATCTGTTTAAAGGCTACTGGCAGATTATAAAGGAACAAGAGGGCTTGACTTCAGAACATGTTATTTCAGTATATAACCAACTGAAGAAGAGTAGAGTTCATGGGTCTACTTCTGATTTATCTGAATATGATGGAGGGGAAGATGATGTTGACGAATTTGAAAATGAAAGTCAACTTACCATATCTGATGATGATGGTTCAAATGATACAACAGAACAAGGGAAATCTAGGAAAAGGAAGAGATCCAAAGGAAAGCGGTCTTCAATGAAAAAACAAGTGAGTTCAAAGAAAAAGGAGTTCATTGGATGGGGATCAAAATCCCTGTTGGAGTTCCTTGCCTCTGTTGGTAAAGATGCAACCCATGAATTATCACAGTATGAAGTTAGTAATATTATTATTGAATATTGCAAAGAAAAAAATCTTTTTCACCCAAAAAGAAAGAAGACAATCATTTGTGATGCGAGGCTACAGCCTCTTTTGGGAAGGAAATCGTTGAATAGAAATAGTATATCTAACCGTCTGAGCTCACATTTTGCTGAGAACTTGGATCCTTCAGGGGATGAATTTGGAAGTAGTTCAGAAGATGTTGATGAAAATGACTCGATGGTTAGTAAAAGGAAACAATGGTTGAACTTGGTGAAAAAATGTCACAGCAAGGAAGTAGTTGTGGAAGTTCAGAAAAGCTGTTTTGCATCGATAGTCCCTAAAAATATTAGGCTTGTCTACTTGAGGAAGAGTTTAGTGGAGGAGCTGTCAAAGCAATTGGATACTTTTGATTCTAAAATAATGGGAAGTTTTGTGAGAGTGAAAGCTGACCCCAATGACTATTTGCAGAAAAATTCTCACCAGCTTGTCCAAGTTATAGGTAATGTCTCAACAATAATTATAACATTTCAACTAATGAATCTCTCAATTAGATGGCTGCAGAACTTAATTGTTCATTCCCTTGGTTGAAGCGCAAAAGGTAGTCTCGCTGGCTATAAATTGCATTGATAGTTGCATGACCATACCATTGGCTTTCTCATGAATTTATAAAGTTCGCATAGTTGCAATGCTTAATTGTTTAACTTTCTGGATAAAACTGCGTGATTGTAAATACTGCCATCTTAAGTGGCCCTGTGACCTGATCACATCTCCCCTTGCTGTAGTGTGAGGTGGACACAGTGTCTGATTTGAACCCAGGTGTTGTTGTTGGCAATGGGACAAGACACTCTATGAGGCTGATAATTTAAATTATAATGATATAAAACCTTTCTGTTTGAATCTATAAATTATTCTTTCATGAAAATCCTTCCAGTTACAGTCCTTCCACATCAAAGGGAGTTAAGGGCAGCTCTGAGCTTCTGAGTAGTCTCAGTGACTCAATTTTAAATATTTTTGGGCCAGATTTCTTTCAGTCCTTTGTAATAATTTTATTGAAATTGTCTACCCTGGAACGCTACTCTGCATATTAGTAGTTGCCTCTGGCTATATGATTGACATTCCGCTCTACAACTCATCTTCTATGATTACAGGGGTAAAGAAAACTTCAGACATGAAGTCAGATATTCTTCTTCAAGTTTCAAATATGGTAAAAGATGTACCAATCTGCAAGCTGTCAGATGATGATTTCTCCCCGGTAGAAACTTTTCTGCATCTATTATTTTCTGTAAGAAAGAATGGACAACTCGAAACAAAGCACAGATAATTAAATTGAACCGAAATGACTACTTCTGTATCAATACAATTGGTTAAATTTTGACCTTTCTTATGAAAGTTTGAAGAAGGATAAAGCTTCTATGACTGTGTTGCATTGCCCTTGGCAGCTTGGTGTAGGATCCTCTACAATTTGCTGTTATAGTTTATCGTCTTGCAGATTCCGAGGCTTATTTGAGTGGTATTATTTGCAGGAGGAATGTGAAGATTTGTGTCAGAGAGTGAAAAATGGCCTGCTTAAGAGACCAACTGTTGTAAGTTTTTTCAATACTTGAGCAATATTGTTACTTGAACATTTTTCTTGCACTAATCTTCTAGACTGTTTTAAGACCTTTATTTTCTATTCTCTTTGTGACAATAATCACTCTCTTAAGTACGATTAATATATACTAGATATATTATGTAGCCATGGAAAAGAAAAAGGAAACAAGCAATGTTGTATCGTTTTTCCTAAAGCACAAAATAAGAACCTGTAGACATGGGCAGATAGTCCTAGAATAATTCTTTTCAAGATTGTAGTAGCACACTCTGATATCATAGTTGTAAAACGATATCTAAAAATATGATTGCAGCTGTTAAAAGCACTTTTAATTGGGCACACAGTTTTGACCCTGCCATTTTGCTTTGAAAATGTTGTTTTAGTCTGTCAAGAGACTCAAGATTTCTTATTTACTGATAGACAAATGGTTTGAAACTTTGCCGCATTTCTTTCAGTAATGTAAGATTCTGCATGGATATTTTAACCTTCATATTTGCAAATGCTACCACATCTTTGTTTTGAATTTAAGCACAGTTGTGGACATATCTTTGGGTTTTCCATGCGGAAGTGGTGATATGTAAAGCAACTGATTAACAAAAATGATTTCCTTGTCCAAATGTGTTGATTGGCAGGTGGAGCTTGACCAGAAGGCCAAAATTCTGCATGAAGATATAATTAAACATGTATGTATTTTTTATTATATCACTAGTTAGGAAATTATTTCCTAAGTTTCACTATATGGTTCCTGGGACTGGGGGAAATGAACCAATGAACCTGCATTACATGAGAGTGGACTCAAACTCAATAAAGTACCTAGAAGAACTGAAGAACTTAATGGCAAATAAACTGATGAACTTGCGTTTCTGTACTTCTCAATAACTGATCAACAAGGACCTTCAAATTTATGTTCATGTAAACAGATGTGCTCACACAGAATGGACAAGGGGAGGAAAAGACATTTTGTTTCTGATACATTTTTTTCTGGAAGATAAATGGATTGTTTAAAAATGATGAGGATAATCTCAAAAGTATTTTTATATTATAATGTGTAATAGGAGAAGATAGGAGTTTTTAATGTTTGTCAAACAAGTTATTCTGCTTTTGCATTGCATTTCAATGGAGCTCATTTTGTTTCTTGTTCCTATTAGATGTGTATATTTCTCTTTTGAAATTTGGTCAACTAACTTTTTTTTTATTATTATTTTTATGGAAATTTAATCACTTTAATTCTTTATGTTGATGATATATACAGCTTGAGTATTGAATGCATTCTTAAATTCTGTTGTATGATTATCTTTGCATGATACTTTATAATCAATTTTTTATAGTTGTTAATTTTCCATGATACTTAGAATTACTCCCTTATATTTTTTAATTTTTGGGTTTTATATGGACATATATATTTCCTCTTCACTTTCTTTTGATATCTTTTTTCCTCTTTGCACTTCATTGAAAAAAAAAAATAGTGGATTGCAAGAGAGCTGGTTTTATTACAAAAGCGCATTGATAGAGCAAATGAGAAGGGATGGAGGAGAGAATATCCTTTGACGATGTAGTTTCCTCATATAAATTTGACTAGCTAGTAATATGAGGAGAATCTCTGTATATTTAAAAGTATTAATTTCGTACTACATACACACAACCTCTTGCAGATTTACTGGAGGTTTTTTATTTTATGTTAACTATTACTTGACTATAAACACAAAGAAACCCTTCAACTGTCACAATAATCTAGCATTTACTCTACTGAATAGTCTACAATCAACACTCTAAAACTTGCAGAGTGGTTTTATTTCCTTTCCATATTTGCAATGATGCTTCAAATCCAAAATAACTCCCTGTATAGCCTATGTGACTTTGTATTTGCCAGAGGACTTGACCCTTAACCTGCATTTTCATATACGCTAGCTGAGTACATGGAGAGTCTGCTGCTACTTCAGAAACCATCAGAGCAGTCACGGTTATTACACGAGGTTCCTGAAGTCATTGCAGACATAATGGAGACTGAACCTGAGAATGAGAAGTCTTCAGGAAAACATGAACAAGAAAATACTAAGGGCTTACCAGAAACAGCCCCCGGAAGAACTTCAGATCCTAGTTCTAATCTTAAAGGCAACAGAACCTCTTGCTGCATGAATGATTTGACAGATGCTCAAGGTTTGCTAGGCTCCTACTTAAATATATATATTAGTTTCCATAATAGTTTATCCTCATTGCTGTCTTTTGAAAGTTCCATACTATTTTTTATTGGAATTATTATACACATAAGAAAGTTTCCTGGAACTTAATATCAAGATTACTTTTCTGTCCCTGAAGGTTCAAAGTTTCACATTTTGTTTTTGTATTTCTTTTAGCATATTATTTGCAGTATTTTGAATGATTCCTTTCTAATAGAAATAGAAACTCTGTTTATGATTTGGACCACATTGTCGACAAATATAGAATACAGTGCCTTCCTATCCGTACAATATATTCTCATTTTCATAGTTTTAATTCATTTTTCCACTATGTTTTTATAATTTTCCTGTTCTTTTTTCACTTTCTTGATATTGATTAATGTAGACTCTTTCGGGCCCTCCACCTTTGTATCTTTTAAATTATGCTTTCTCTTGGCCCATCATAAAGAAAATAGATTCTAAAATTGTGCAAAGACAATAAAGATAGTAGGATAAACTGATTGTAAAAAGACTAAGGATGGAGGACTTTTTTTTTTTTGGAAAAGAAAGGATGGAGGACATTGCTATTTGCTAATGCATGTAATTAATAACTATGGCGAGAAAAGACCGAGAATAAAACGATTGCCACAGGTGACCAGCCATGTGGAGATGGTGATCATAACGACGCTACTGGATTGATTCATGCTTGTCAAGTACCAGTTCGTCCATCTCCTGTACAGAAAACACATGGGGGTGACGCTCTACTTTCTACTTTAGAATCTTTAGTTGATGATGGTAATATTTACAATTAAACTTGAAAGTTGAAACTTTGCTATTATCTACATAACATGTATTGTTATGCATATCTTTATCTACAATTGTCTTTATGTACAAATTGTGACGTTTACCGAACTAATATATTCCAATTCCTATTGGATTTTGTGGTAGGCTCAAGTGCTACAAAGAAAAGGGGACCAGAGAAAAGTAAGGAAGCAATAGATATTTGCAATGGCAGGTGATGCACAAAAGGCAAGCTTAGTTTTTTGTTCATTCATTTTTTTTTTTGGTAGATACATTTTTTTTGTCTCACTCAGAGTCAAGGGTTTGTGTGGTTCCTCAAGCAGTAACAGTAACAAGAGCGTTCGTCACGATCAAATGGACGAATTCAAGTTGGTTGTAAAAGATATGCAAGAACTGGGACTAATTTTAAAAGATATGAGAGAAGATATGAAGGAGCTGCGGGATCAAGTTCGATTGACGATGTTGTAACTGTATCCTCAAGAACCAAGTCCTTCCGTGTAGAAAATGACTCAAGTTGGTTTTGAATTTTCCGTTCAGTAAATGAGTTTTTAAGGTATCATATTGCTCTAATTATCTTACAGAATGCTTTTATTATTTTTTAGTGAGAATCTGAGTAAAAACTTTCCCATTTATATGAGATTCGATAGTAAGTGTTTTACATCATAATTAGACAAATGTATGGATAATGTGGTGTGTTCATCCCCCTTAAAGATTTTTTTCTGGAGTGAACAAGCATCGCAAGTTAAGTATTGAATGTGATCAATTGTCGGCAAAATGCTCTAATGGTTATTGAATCAACAACGAGCCTGATCACATGAGCATAAATGTGGATTCTCTTTAGACACTTGATTAATCACAATGCCATAGTTTAGTTTGGTTAAACTAATCACCTGAATTTAGAGGTGATAATTTGTGTTTGCATATCGTGTTAGTGTGTTTTTGGACATGAATTAGTGAAATTTTAGCAAATATGGATTAGACTAATTTAATTATTTATTTTAAAACATGAAACACGGATACAATACAGTTATTATTAAACTTGTCATCCATATTTTATAATCATATCATATTTAACTATATGATTTACTTAATTGTTTAACTCATTTATGTATATTATCATATTTTATATATTTATATTAATTAATTTTTTTAAATATAAACAATTATTAGTATAAAAAGTAATGAAAATCATTCTAATTTACCAGAGCATAAGTTAATTTATTTCATAATATAACATTTTTTTATTTGTAATATATAATAATTCATGTTGTTAAAGATTGACATGACTGTTTAATTATCGACAAATTTTTTAATCATGCCAGATTAACTCGTTAATTTTATGTCATATTGAATAATGTCACCCAATCTAAATTTATGTAAAACTTGAAATTCATTATTACAACGTTTAATGAATCATCGCATCAACAAAGAAAGCAACGCCTCCGTGAAGTCCATATAATGCCGACAAATGGACAACATTTGAAGTCAGAGAGAACTGACGCGCTTCTTGTATTTTACACTATTTTAATCAAATTTTATCATATTCATTTAAAGTCATTAACTACAATACATGTAACGTATTCTTTTGATTCTGTTTTTAAAGTTTTAAAAAATGTTATAGCAATTTTTAAACATATTTTACTAACTTTTTTTTTTTTTTAATGATAATGGAATTGAGATCATTCTTTTCATTTATTTTTAAAAATATTCAGCACTTAAATTTGTTATGATTCAAACTGTTCACCATATTACAACAAGAATTTGTAGTGCTTTATCTTGATATTTAAAATACAGTGTCCTAACATGTTGAGATTAAAGTTATTTTACATTGACTTTATCAATCTTCCCACGAGAATTTCATTATCAATGTTCCCAAGAAAATTTCTGATCCATGCATGGCGTTCAAGTCCTTTTGCAGTTCTTCTTCTTATTCTCGAATTCCAGCTTTGAACGGTAAAATTTACCTATTTGCACTAACTCAGGCAACCCATCAACTTCAAATTCCAAAAATAATGGAGTCTCATCTTTGCTCATAAACACGTGAATGTACCCCTAGCTGAATTTCTCAAACACAATTGTAGTTCGGCTAACTTCACTCTCAGAGCACTCTACTTTTTTGAATATATGATTCATGGGTAGCCTGTTGCTCCTACTTCTTCATTCAATGTCTTATTAGGGACTCTCGCTAAGAGGAAGCATTATGATGATATTATTTTGCTTTAAAGGGGGTTTTTTCGATCGGGTTGTTGCCAGATTTTTGATTCACTGTTTTTGTAATCAGAGAAGCGTTTCTGATGGCTTTGTGGTTTTTGGAGGGATTCTGAAGAGCGGTTTTGGATTGAGAAAATGATTAGCTGGTTGCAGGCCTAATGTTATTACATAGAATACTTTGATCCACTGATTCTGTAGAATAGGAAGAGTGAGTGTTGCTCTTAAGTTACATGAAGAAATTGTTAATGGGAATGATGAATTTGGTGTTATTTTTAAGCCCAATGTTGTCTCTTATACTATTTTAATTCATGGTCTTTTTAAGGATGGGTTAGTAGACAGGGCGAAGGAATTGTTTTTGGAAATGAATGCTTTGGGAATTAACCCAAATGTAATCACATACAGCGCTCTAATTCATGGTTTGTGTTTTTATGGTGATTGGGAGGAGGCCAAAGGTTTGTTCATCGAAATGTTGGATCCAGGTGTACAACCTAATGTGGTGACATTTAATGTGCACATAGATGAACTTTGCAAGAAGGGGAAGATTGATGAAGCGAATAGGTTGTTAGAAATGATGACTTGTAGAGGTGTTGATCCTAGCAAATATACTTTTACCATATTGATCAGTGGTTATTGGTTGGCTGGTAAAATAGATGATGCCATAGAACTGTCTAATGCTATGGAAATGAAGGATTGTAAGTCTGATGTTGTTAGCTACAATAGTTTGATCAATGGCTTTTGCTTGGTTGACCAAATTAATAAAGCAAGGAAGCTTTTTCTATCCATGGCAAGCAAAGGGTGTAAACCTTATTTTTTTAGATAGAGTAATTTGATCAATTGGTATTGCAAGAATAAAAAAGCACGGGAAGCTTTGAGTTTCTATAGGGAAATGATTACTGAGAAGTGAGAATATTAGGCCGACTATTGTAACTTGCAACACCTTGTTAAATGGCCTTTTTCTTGCAGGCAGGGTTGAAGATGTGCAGAAACTGTTTGGTGAGATGCAATTTAATGGTGTTTTTCGTGAATCCTATGCATATGTTGCTCTCATCGATGGGCTCTGCAAGAACGGTCAGGTTTTAAAGCAGTTGAACTATTTCAGACTTAGTCTAAACTTCACATTCTAGTTTTAAATTGTCTCATGGATGGATTGTGTAAATTGGGGAGGATAAAAATTGCTTGGGAGATGTTCCATAAAATGACTCGTGAAAATTTGGTGCCAAATGTTATAACAAACAACATTTTGATCAATCGATTTTGTAGAGAAGGAAAACTTGAAAAGGCAAATGATTTATTGTTAGATATGGAGGAGAAAGGATGTGCTCTAGATGTAGTCACATTTAATCCACTTTTGTGTAGTTTCTTGGAAAATGATGAGACTGAGAAAGTGGTTGAAATTCTAGAGAAAATGGGAAAGAGGAATGTCATGCTGAATGCATAGACGATCTCCTTACTCATAGAGCTGGTATACAAGGATGACAAATATGGTGAATGCTCGAAGTTGCTTCCTATATTTCGGGTCCAAGAGCCAATTGTAAGTTTTGATGATAAATGTTAAGTGGTTTTGATGGTAAATGTTAAGTGATTTTGATAGATCCTGGCTTCACCTCACACACATCACACAGTAGTGATAACAGAATTTATAAGATTGATTGTAAAAAAATAGATTAGAGTCTATATTGTAGAAACAATTTGGAAGAAGAATGTTCATAAATTAGATAGGCAGTAGGATATTCGAGAGTCTTGCAAGGCTCTCCCTAGAGACAGAGAGAATCTCTCCAAAATTCACATTAAGGTCATCTGCCTTTTTCCCCCTGTTTCTCCCTCTTATTTCTCTAACTAACTCCGCACAAATCCCTGGGAAAGTATAACTAATTTCCACTAACCCCAAGGATAACAAAAGAATAACAGAAAGCATAACAAAAGGATAACAGACAAAAAAACAATTTTCCTACTTTGCCCGTAATTCTTCTTACTTTGGTGGCTCCTAACATAGGTGAACCTGATTGGAGGCCAATCATTACCCCCCGCCTAAGCATTCACCTTGTCCTCAAGGTTTAGGAAACTGTTGTTTAATCAAATCAAAATGCTCCTAGGTTGCCTCAAAATTTGGTAAATCTTTCCATTTGACAAGCACTTCAGTAGTGATCGTCAACCCTTCTGACTTTTGGCGTATACTAAGAATATCTTCAGGCTGAACTACCAACTCCATATTAGCATTAAGCTGAGCAGGGAGCAGAGGCAAGATCGGAGTATTTCCTATCATTTTCTTCAATTGTGATACATGAAAAACTGGGTGCGTTGCTGAACCAACAAGTAGTTTTAGCTTGTAAGCCACCTGTCCCACTTTGCTTTCCATCAGAAAAGGGCCATAAAATCTTGGACTCAACTTCTCATTTCTCCTGCTAGCCAAAGATTGTTGCCTATAAGGTTGTAATTTGAGTTAGAGCATGTCACCTTCTTGTAATTGGACTTCTTGTCGCTTCTCATCTGCCTTCCTTTTCATTTGATCTTAAGCTGTCCTTAAATTCTTTTTTAGTTCATCTAGGATAACATCCCTTTCTTCAAGTAATTTTTCAATTATTGAAACATTAGTAAAGGATTGACCATACCGAATCAATGGGAGAGGGTCTCTTCCATATAGGATCTTGAAAGAGGAGGACTTAGTCGAGGTATGGTAAGTAGCATTGTACCAGTACTAAGCCTACGAAAGCCACTATATCCACTGCTTTGGTTTTTCACCCACAAAGCATCGTAAATACGTCTCAAGACAGCGGTTCACCACTTCTAATTGACCATCGGTTTATGGATGATAGGCTGTACTACGTTGTAATTGAGTATATTTTAAACAATTCAGTCCAAAATAAACTGAGCAAAAAACGATCTCGGTCGGTGATGATGGTACGAGGAATTCCATGGAGTCTGATGACCTCTTTAATGAAGATAGCAGCCATTGTATGAGCACTAAAAGGATGTTTTAAAGGCAAGAAATGCCCATATTTGCTTAATCTGTCAACTACCCCCAGGATAGTATTATACCCATTAGATTTTGGTAGCCCTTCAATGAAGTCCATGGTGATATCCTCCCAAACCTGATTAGAAATTGGTATGGGCTGAAGTGGACCTGCTAGTGAAAAGGCCAAATACTTGTTTTGTTAACACACACCACAAGATTCAACATAGGCTTTAATTTCTTTCGTCATTCCAGGCCAATAAAACTCATTAGAAATGCGCTGAGTCATTTTTAGTGAGCCTGAGTGTCCTCCCATAGGGCTATCATGGAACTCCTTGAGTAGTTTAGGAATCAAAGTTGACTTTTTGCTTAGAATTACTCTTCCCTTATGTAACGATCTACCTTGAACTAGAGCATAACCATCATTGCTAGCCTCTCCCGCTGTGATGTCTTCTTTCAATTTTCTCAACTCCTCATCCTCCTCGAGTTCTCTCTTCAAGACATCACAATCAAAAGAAGGTGAAAATGAGAGCGCATTGAAATCAAGGTGCTTGGACAGTGCATCTAGTACTTTGTTTTCTAAACCAAGTTTGTATTGTATTTCAAAATCAAATCCCAATAATTTGGTTAGCCATTTTGTATGCTACTTACTAGTTGCTGCTCTAATAGATATTTCAAACTCCTCTAGTCAGTTCGCACCACAAATCTCCTCCCTCGGAGATATGGCCTCCACCTTTGAACTGCCATAACTATGGCCATCAACTCCCTCTCATACGTTGATTTCTTTCTTTGCCTTTTTGGAAAGCACCTGGCTGTAATAGGCTATTGGTCTGTGTCCTTGCATTAATACTGCACCAATCCCCGTTCAAGAAGCGTCCGTGTCTATAAAGAAAGATTGGGAGAAGTTTGGTAATGCCAAAATAGGGACTATAGTCATCGCTCTTTTCAACTTGTTGAAAGCCTCTTTACCCTGTTCATTCCATCCAAAAGCATCTTTCTTGAGCAGTTTAGTTAACGGAGAAGCCAAAGCTATGTATCCAGCAGCAAACTTCCGATAGTAACATGTCAACCCCCAAAATTCCCCTTAACTCTTTCAAATTTTTTGGAACAGGCCACTGCAGCATTGGCTGAATTTTAGAATTGTCTACTTCCACCCCATCTGTAGAAATGATGTGGCCTAAATATTCCAAGCTGGTTTGAGCAAACAAGCAATTTTTTTTTTTTATTTTAACATACAGTTGTTGGTTTAAGAGTGTTTTCAAAACAATTGTTAAGTGTTGTTGATGATCTTCCAAATTCCCACTATAGACCAGGATATCATAAAAAAAGACCAATACAAATCGTCTCAAATATTTCATAAATATGTCATTCATCAAGGCCTGAAATGTTGAAGGGCCATTAGTGAGGCCAAAAGGCATCACCAGAAATTCGTAGTATCTGTCATGTGTTCGGAAGGCTGTTTTAAGCACATCTTCAGAATTTACCCTTATTTGGTGACACCTCGATTGGAGATCCAACTTAGAGAAAATGCAAGCTGCATGCAACTCATCCAAGAGTTCATCAATTACTGGTATTGAATATTTGTCCAAAATAGTGGCCTGATTGAGTACTCGGTAATCCACACAAAATCCCCAACTGCCGTTTTTTTCCACCAATAAAACCAGGCTGGAAAAAGGGATGCTACTTTCTCTAATTATGCCAGTAGCTAGCATCTCATAAACCAGTTTCTCAATCTCATCTTTTTTGTATTTGCGGGTATTGATAAAGGCGTACATTAACTGGCTTGCAGCCTTCCTTGAGAACAATAGCATGTTCCTTTTCTCTTTGAGGTGGTAAACCTGGTGGCATGGTAAACACGGCCTAGAATTCGTTGAGGATATCCTCCACTTCCTTAGGAATTGTACGAGGAGCAGAATTTGGTATCAAGGAAAGGGCACTCAATTCTAATAACAGCCCTTTTCCCCCAGCTTGTACTGCCTTCATGAGATTCTTTAATTTCACTTGAGTTCTACATTGTCCAGGATCGCCTTGAAGAACCACTGTAGCACCGTTCACTTTGAATTTCATGGTTAACTCGTTACAATTGAATTTGATATCCCCAAAGGTTTGAAGCCACAACATTCCTAGCAATATATCTGATCCACCCAAGTCCAGAGGTAGAAAATTTTTCGCCAAATCTCTTGCATCGACAGGACCACCCCCTTACATACTTCTGCTCCCTTAATAGGATCACCAGTACCCAACAACACCTCATATTTCTCAGTTTTATCCATTGGTAAATGAACTTTTTGCACCGGGGCCTGTGATATGAAATTGTGTGTAGCCCTTAGGTCAATTAGGATAATCACCTCCTCTCCTTGAATAACACCTTTCAATTTAATGGTTTTTGGAAAAGTAAGGCCTAAAATTGAGTTCATTGAAAGTTCCACCGCTCCTGGATCAACCTGAATTCTTCCCCTCTCCTCAGTGTTACTGCTCTCTTCTTTCATAGGTTGCTCCTCTTCTTCTTGTACCACCAAAACTTGAAGTTCCTTGAATCTGCATCGATGTCCAGGTGAGAACTTTTCATCACAACGGTAACAGAGGCCCTTTTCTCTCTTCTTCTGTAATTCTGCATCTGATAAATGTTTGAAAGCATGTTCCTGGTTTGTATTTGAATGATTTCTAATGGTAGGAGCTATTGAATTTGCTAGGCTTTGGGTTTTCATGGTGTGGACTGTATGTATGGCTGCTCCCCGTCCAACACTGAAACTAGTCCCAATCTTATTTTGTTTTACGGCCAAATTTTTGTCTTCTACCTGCTGGGCCACCTCCATCATTCGGCCCAGCCTATGGGGTTGCAACAACCTAACTTCAGCCTTCACCTCCGATTTCAACCCCTTGACGAAAGTCCCCTCCAGGATCTCCTCCGATACATCTTAGAGTGACGCAGCCATCGCCTCAAATTGTCGGTGGAAGTCCCTCACTGTTTCGCTTGCTTCAACGTCGAAAACAGTTCAAAGTTGGTTCCTTCTTGAGATGATCGAAACCGGTTCAGCAGAAGCTCCTTCATCTCCTTCCAGCTTCTTATCGGCCGTCGGCAATCTTCCCATTGGAACGCAAGCTAGCGCCTCCCCGTAGAAGCACATCGTGGTAGCCTTGATCTTCTCCGCTTCCGTCAAGTGGTTCAAAGAGAAATACCACTCAGCCCTGAAAGCCCAGCCATCCGGGTCACTGCCATCAAACATCAGCATCTCTAACTGACGAGGCCAAACTTCACTGCGTTGCTCGGAGCCCCGATGGATTTAGCCTCCCTCGCGGCCGTTTTGGGTGCTTCTATTCGTGATTTTGGAGAAATTAGAACGAGTAGCACCCAAACTGGGGGAGTCATCGCATACAGTAGTGATAACAAAATTTGTAAGATTGATTGTAAAAAAATAGATTAGAGTCTATATTGTAGAAACAATTTGGAAGGAGAATGTTCATAAATTGGATAGGTAGCAGGATATTCGAGAGTCCTGCAAGCTCTCCCTAGAGACAAAGAGAATCTCTCCAAAATTCACACAAAGGTCATCTGCCTTGCTGCCCTGTCCCCCTCCCCCTTCCCCCTCCCCCTCCCCCCCCAACCCGTTTCTCCCTCTTATTTCTCTAATTAACTCCACACATATCCCTAGGAAATTATAACTAATTTCCACTATCCCAAAGCGTAACAAAAGAATAACAGAAAGCATAACAAAAGGATAACAGACGAAAAAGCAATTTTCCCACTCTGCCCATAATTCTTCTAACTTTGGTGGCTCCTAACATAGGTGAACCTGATCGGAGGCCTATCAGGTTTGTTTCCATTTTCTGCATAGATGCCTCATTGGGAGAACCTTATTTAAGATTGAACTTTCCTTGTATATTTACAAACTGTAAAGACGTGTTGGAGTAATTATGTGGAAGTAAACCTTCAATGATGTGGTGGGTTTGATGAATTTCTTTCTGCGGAAAAGATTTAATCTGTGAAAATATAACACTTTGAGAATCTTGTCACGGCTTTTGGTGTCTTTAAGATTTTGTTTCCCAATTAATCTGATATTCCCATTGTCTTGGTAATGATTTTATTTGATAAACCTTCAATAATGAGGCTAATTTGGTGCATTGCTTTGTGAACAATGTGGGAACTTAGTGAAATAAAATCGATGCCGGTGGTTGCTTGAACTTATTTCATGACCCATATCCTGTGTTTTGTTATATTTATCTCGGTAGAATTTGAGTAGGTGGTATTTTAGACAGTTATTGGGCTTGTTTTCATTCTATTATCTTGGTAGTTGCTTTTTTGTTCTATTTTATGTCGCAAGAATATGGGTCATTATATTTAACTGAGCTCTTTGACCCGGTTGTTGGTTTGCGATCTATCTTAAGTCACAAGAACATGGTTCATTATATTTGACTGAGGTCTTTGACCGCTATGTATAGCAATTAATATGGGTTATGGTATAACAAAGATGGAATTTTCTTTCTCAGAAAACAAACCTTTTGTTCTTGTTTGCAGCCGATGCTTTGCAGCTGTGTCGGTGAGCGATGATTATTTTAAGACCACATGACATGAGAAACGGTTAGCAACTTTGTGTTTATCAATTTGTTTATTTCACTAGTTTTTTGATATTTGGTTACTCTATCCAATGAATATTCCAAGAGAAAAGTGACACTCTAATCTTCGGGAAGAGGAACTTCTTAGTTATATATTTCTCTTCAACAGTAACCATGTTTAGACTCTGGAGGTTACTTCTTAGATTTCTTGTTTCCATTTCCTTGTCTGCCCACTCAATATGACTTTATCTCTCTTTTGACAGTCTCAGGTTAATTTCCTCACCACACATAACCTTCTCATCTGAAAACGAGTGGCACAAACTGACGGAAAAGAGGCTTCTTGCAGTGGACTGAAGTGCAGTACCATTGGCGTGAGGATACTGAAACCAGTTTATTCATTTACGAGATGTCTACTAATACGGGCACTGTTTTCCATTGGGGGCCTATAATGATTTTGTAAAATCTCTGGAGCCCTTGTATAATTAAATGTGATCATGAGTTTAAATATTATATGATTAGGATCGGCTCCTCCAGCAATTCCCTGGCACAAATTCTTTGACTTAACTCTCTCTGTGTGGTCACTAATATCTGATCCTGATTGCATAATTTCATTTTCTTTTTATTCTGCTGAATTATTAGTAAACATAAGAATGTTATAATTGCAATTTCTTTTCATGCAGTTTTGATGAGTTTTTGACGGATGTGAAGCAAAATAAAAGGAAAAATATTCGCCAAGAGCTTAAAAAGGTTGGTCTTATCCTGTTTAATTTTTTAATGGATTTATATCTAGTTTCCACTAATATGAAAGACTTCAATATTTTATGTAAATCCTTTGCTAGAATAACAAGGTGGACTTACGATTCTGCTTGCTGACCTAATGATATCAATTGTTCTTACTATCACTAAAGATTTATCAACAAGGCTAAAATCTTGTTATTGGTGATTTAATTGTACAGACTGTGGGATGGATGGAATTAAAGCTAAATGCTTGATAATTAAAGATAATTTAGGAAAATGATGCTAAAGCTTTGGGATAAATTTATTCAATAGTAGGATATAGACAACAACTTGAATGAGAGAGGAATGCCTGGTAGAAGAAATGGATAAATACATAGATGCATTGAGTAAAAGCAGAAAAGAGACGAAGAAATAATTCCTGTCTGTAAAACTAGTGGGAGCAAGATCTGTCGGCTCTTGGCCTACTTTAGGTGTATTTTTTCCTGTACGTGTTACAATGATATGCTAATGGCTTTTCTTATGAGAACAAATGATCTTGACTGAATACGAGTATTCCAAAGAGTTTTCAAATATAATTTAACAACAACTTTCTTCAATATTCCAACTTTGAAATTGATGTTGATGAGATCATAATTCTGAAAGATTTGACTCACAGGTTGAAAGATGATTATGCTTTTGTATTCCACGTAAGCTCTTTTTACTGCTTGAGCTTATTTTGATTTTGTTAATTTTAATTTTTCCTATTTTTCTGTTTGAGGCAAGACATTAGACATTGGCACAGAATGTCAAACATCATGTGTAAAATCAAGCGGGTGGCAGTAATGTTTCTTTTTGTATCCCTAGAAGTAAAATTATATTGGTATTTTGAAATGTGCTGATTGTTTTCTAGCAGCATCGAATTTGTTGATAATAATAACAAAAAAATTGTTTTATTTTGAATTTCTGAAATCATAGTTTGGCTTATTATTTTATTTCTGATGAGATTCAAATTGATATCTAAATCAGTTGTGTTTGTTCTGTTCATGCAACTTGCTAATTGCCTGCCATTAACTTTTTTCAATTGCAGATTTCTGAACAAAACCTTACTATGAAACGGCTCAGAGGTTATGGAATAAAGGCATATAATAGTAGCCATAAGATCTCCAACTGGTGGCTTTGCCGTGTCTTGGCATTGATATATGTGTTGCACAATCACAAGAGAAAGCTGTCTTGGAACAGTGAGAGGAAAAAAAGGCCCAATAATAAATAATCAATGAACAGAAATTGATATGTGGCTATATACATACTATGAACTAGATGAGTTCTGGGCATTGAGTAAATAAATAAAGAGCTGGATGAATTCGAGAATTGGATAAATACTCAAGTGATTCCTCAGTTGAAAGATTGCTAGGAGAAAAGACATAATGCTCAAGCAGAAACTAAATGTAATTTGTGTACACTGATGTTGGAATAAAGGTAGTAAACAAATAAATGGACTATCTACTGCTACCTGCCAACTTCTTGAGGGAGTGTTATTAGAGTTTAAACTTTCAATGCTGAATGGAAAGGTGTGACACCATTGTTTCGGTAATTATTTTAGTTAATAAACCTCCGCTTATGAGGTTAATTTTCTGAATTGATTTTTGGTCATATTGTTGGTTTTGTAACTGAGGCATCAATTTGTTTTCTTAACAGACAATAATAAACAATTACATAACAGTTTGGCAACTGGTGAATAAAGGCAGCAGAATCTCCATTCAACCTTATGCATCAGTGCTGAAGTGCTTTTTAAGTTCTAGCAAGTTCCGTTTTCACTCTTGAAGAGAAACAAAGAAAGGGGGACAACAGCTAGAAAAAGTTAAGGATGTTGCTCAAGGACTTGTTAGGGCATTTGAGATTTGCAATGTCTTAAAAGTGAGGACAAATGGATGAATTCAAGTTGGTTGTAAAAGACATGCAAGAACTGGGATTAGCTTTAATAGGTATAGAGGAGCTGCTGGAGCAAGTTTGATTGACGATATTGTAATTGTGAGCTCAAGAACCGAGTCCTACGTCATACTACTGCATTTTTAGCTTAAACAAGAATCATAGTCATCTATGTTACTGTTGGCTTTTCAGTTTCAATTTGTAATTACCATCTATGGATGATGTAGTGCGTCAATTATATAAGAATTTTTCGGAGTGAAATGCGAGCCATTATGGGCAAGATGCTCATCAATTAGTTCTTGAATCTATGATGCATCTAAATTATATAAGCATAAATGCGTATCATTAATGCTTCCATACCTCTAATAGAATCTTGCATCCCAACTTTCATGCCACTGTTAAAAGCATCGGATCGCTTTGTGGACCCATTTTGTTATACAACTTTTGCTTTTTTTAAGCTCAATTATGTTAATCTCGTAGTTAAGGATATATTTCAATGTGGTTTCTAAAAAATGTTTTCACAAAATCATTGAAAAACACTCATAAACTAACTATTTAAATAGGTTGTTAGACATGATGACTTGTAGAGGTGTTCGATACTGACAAATAGACTTATAACATGTTGATCAATGGTTATTATTTGGCAGGTAAGATTAATGATGCCATAGTTGCTTAATGCTATTGTAATGAAAGGTAGTAGAGCTAATGTTGTTTGCCATAATAGTTTGCTCAATGGCTTTTGGTTGAAGGACGGAATTGATGATGTGAGGAATCTATTTGCTTCGATGGCAAGGAAAAAACGGAGTCTTTGTCTAAAGAAATGCGTTGAGAAAAGTAAGATGTATATATGTATGGAACCTTTCAAAGATGTAGTGCTTTTTCTCAACTCTCTCAGAATAGAATCTATTCCAAATATATATCCCATGATCCCTTACTTTGATAGGATACAAATATCTAAATTTGATATTTTTAGATACGTTTTTAGACCTATTGTCGTTACTAAGTAGCAGCAAAAAATTTGCAATTTATTTTTGGGCAATCATTATTGGCCTCCCCATTATTTGTTGAAACATCACTGCCCACCTTGGTTTTTAAAAAATCATCACAAAAACCCAAGTCATTAATAATTTTCTATTAAAATAAGCTGATAATATTATAATACCATTTTTGCCCTTATCTCTAAAGTGAAATTTCATATTTATCCTTTTATTTTTTAAAATTTTAGAAGATTTTAAAAGTGTTGGGATTCAAACCTGGCATCTATAACTTACAAAAAACAAACTCTACCATTAAGTGAAAGGGATATCTTGATTTTAAGTTAATAAACAATTATTTAATCTATTGGAATGAAATAATTGATTTCTTTCTTTTCTTGTTCTTTTTTTAGAAAATCAAATAGAAAATGGAAACCTAACACTACAACATTGAAATACATTTGCGGCGGGCCGAAACCGCCGCAAAAGCACTTTTGCGGCGGTTATACGGTGGTTTACAACCGCCGTAAAAGCAACCGCAGTAAAAGCTTTTGCGGCGGTTTTAGCCTGCCGCAAATGAATTTATACGGCGGTTTGCATGTTCGACGCAAAAACTCACGACGAAATACGATTGGCATATGACACACCTTTTTACGGCGGTTATAGAACCACCGTATATTTACGGCGGTTATAGAACCGCCGTATATTTACGGCGGGCGTATAACCGCCGTAAAAATATGTGTATACGGCGGGCAAAAAACCGCCTCATAAAGTACTTTATGCGGCGGTTTTTTGCCCACCGTAAAATAATTAATTTATTGCAAAAAAATATTTTTGCGACGACCAGTGAACCGCCGTAAATGACTTTATTGGAGGAAAAACATTTCCTGGTTCATATAATTTACTGTTTAAAGATTAAATAACCTGTCGAACAAAAAAATTTTGATATATTTCTCCAATCATTCAATAATGTTTCTCCAATCATTCAATAAATATAATAGAATAAAATCAACTATCAAAATATATCACATAAATAGTTTAACCGTAAACAAACCAAACATCAAACAATCATCATTCACCTTGTTCAACATCATTTAAAAATCTGATCAGTTACATAATTCAACAGCATCCACAAAACTCAGTCATTTGATAAGTAAGCTGTAAAACTTGACAAACAACCTGCAAGAATATTTTTGTAATCAAGATTATAATCATTAAGTAACATTATGAAATTTAAAACAAATTGTATAATTTCATTTACATACCTATTCGTTGTCGTGATTTGAATCACGATCTGTGAGGTTGTTTGTTCCATGACTATCATATTGGAAACGGCTATGATGTCCACTTGAAGCATCTGGGACCTATTTGTTAAAAAAAACATGAAACATAAGTAAGAAATATGAGTCAACTGAAATCACATTTTTAACTTTAAAAATAAGCAAATACTGGTCTTGTAACACGCCGCTCAGCATACTCTGGAAACCTCTCCTGCAGGAAGGAAACAACTTCATCATACATCATTTTCATATTGTTGTGATCTTGCTTCAAGTTGTTGTGTGCTTCATTCAAGTTTCTGTGTGCTTCCTTCAAGTTGTGGTGTTCCTGCTGCAAATTACCCAACTCTTCCCTCAAGTGAACATCCGATGAGCTGCTGCCAGAAACGTCAGTCGGAGATGGACCGAAACCATATGTCCGGGCATAACCGCGATGATCAGGTCCCATCACATTCCCAAATACTTGTTCTCTCACTTGTTGGGTTTGTTGGTCTTGTGGAAATTGGGACAAACCTTCATTAAATTGACTCTACAACATAGTGGAAAGAAATAACAACTTAATAAACATAATGTATTATGCAAAAATTAAATTACCGGTAGTGGATGAATAAATAATGCAAAAGATTAAAGAACTTACAATTATTTCTGCACTTTTATCATCACCTACATCGCCATTACTTTTTGTTCTTGTCTTCACGAAGACACTAATACGATCAGTTTGCTCTCCATTCCTTATCATCTAAACAATAAAATAATAGAACTACAATAATACAACTACTAAAAAGATATAAGTAAGTCTTGATAACCAACAAAAAAGAGCCTATAAACAAACATATGTAACTTACCTCTTCTCGTTTCTGAGCAAATGACGTGCGGCCTGTTCGATGAAGTGCAACTTGTTGTGCTCGATTAACCTTATTCTTCTCTACAGCTTCCTATAATACAAACAAAATTAACAGTAATTATATTATATGAATTCCAATACAAATAAAAGAAAATATGAAATCTACTCTTTTGTTATTATGTTAAGCATATACTTTAGCCTGTTCTGTTCCCCAGTAAGCTACAAGAATAGGCCACTGATCCGGCTGAACTCTGGGAGGAGTGAATTGTAACCGCTCCTCATCCGTATCATATTTTTTGTAGTACTCCCTCTTCACACGAGATTTCCAATCCTGCCAAAGGTTCCCAATATGCTGTAAACATTGAGGTCTGTACTCATCTGGAACATCTGTATTATCCTGCAAAAACAAATTGCAATAGATTAATCCAGGTACAAACTCAATAACATGTTATCTTATGGATTTCTTTCAGATAAATTACCTTCACTTCTTTCCAGATGGCATCCAAAAGATGTGATGGCATATTTTGCCACCGAGGATAAATCAATGGAGCCATGTTCCCATTTTTTGCTATGATTCCAAGTTGGGTGGTTAATTTGTCTTTGTTTGCGTTTATTGGTTGCCATTGAGAGTTAAACTGAATATGCAACCTTTGGCCTGTACCCCACTCACGAACAGTGCGAGCTGCTCCACGTCCTCTCACAACACCTGATGTACCACCCGTATCTATAAAAAAAGAACAACAAATGTTTAAACAATCTTAAATTTAAAAAAAAAAAGAACAAATGTTTAAACAATCTTAAATTTTAGGGTGTTTAAATCAACATGTATATACCTTCATTATTCGTTTGAGTTTGAGAAGATGTTGCCGCTTGTCGTCGAGCTTCCACTTCTTGTTCTATTATACTCTCCATGGAGGTGTCCCTTGGTCTCTTTGGCGGCATAGTTATCTATTCTAAAAACATTCACAGTCAAAGAATGTTAATATATTTGTTTAAGTTCCACGATAAGTAATATATGCATATAATAAAATATTAGAATCCATACACGTTTAATTGAACAAATTATATATTTCATTCATAAAAAGAAATGGTTACACATAGTGGAGGGGAAGTCACATAATTGGACAAAAGAAGAATGCATATAATCAAGGCATAGTGGAGGGGAAGTCACATAAAGCAAAGAACTTTCACTTACCTTTCCCACAAAAGTAATTTGAATTCTGTTTGAGGAGAGAATCAATTGCCTTGATTGTAGCAACAGAGCTAAACCCAACCTTAAAAAGTGAATCAAATGGTCAAATACAGACATGGTTACCAATAAAAACGCATAACAATAGATTGCTAGCAACCAAGCATGCAACTAATAATTTCATTTGCAAAAATCTCGTCAATCACATAGTTTCACTTTAATAAAAGCTAACAACAGCCAAAACAGAAAACAAAGATGAAACCTGCATAGTCCACATAGTGCATTACCTATAATAACCGGTCAATGTTTTCAAGTGTTTTGGGCTAAGGGTTTCTGAATTGAAATGTTCTTTCGGGTATGTCAGATTGTGTTTGACTTGTTGCATTCACCCAGCGAACAAGAAAACTGTTTGTCAAGTATATCAGGTTTATTGCCATTACACACTAGATCTTTTCAGCTAAAACAAGCTAGTACAGCATGTCGTGTAAAAATGTTTCATATGTAGTATATGCTAGAAGGAATATTGTGTGTACCAACAAATTTAAAAGTTAAAAGAGGGAATGTGGTTCGTAAGAGATAGATTTAGATTGGTTTTGTCAAGTCCGCCCCTCCAACCAAGAACAAAACCAATCTGATCACATCTAAAGGAAAGAAATGAAATCAAGATATAATTTCAACTGATCTACCTGTTACTATCACGGCCATTTTCAATGATCTGCTCATGGTAAAACATAATATTAGAGAACACAACGAATCATCAAGTTCACATCTCCATCCACGCAAACAACAGTTCACATCAAAGTTATCAAGTCTTGAGGCTGGATGGTAAATCCAAAAGAATAACTCAAACAATATAAACTGTAGAAATGCAAAGCAGTAAGAGACGTAGATTTTTAGAATTTGAAGTCAAGAATGAAAGAACAGCAGAAATGTGATAAAGTATTTTAAGTTGCAAGCAAGATTTCAGAGTTAATATATTATGATGTTAACTCTTTTCGTAAAAACAAGGGATTTTAAGATGTCCAAATTTAAGTCATTTAAGTTTGGTATTGGTGTTAAGAAACATAACCCTCTTTGTTTTATCATTAAGATGACCCCCATGAAGGTTTGCAAAATCTCGCAAACCTTTTCCAATTTTTGTTATAACTTCTATTATAGGAAAAGGAGTGAATTGACAAAATAGTTTGTCATTTAAGTCAAAATTTATTAACTAGATAATAAAAGTTTATTACATCATATATTGATGCAGAGAAGATTTGCGAGATCATTAAGAGACCATATAAGATTTTGACATACATGAGATACAAAAGAAGTTCATGGTTAGATTTTACTAGGTCCCTGCGAAATAGTTGATATATATGTGTGTTTTGTATATACATGTGAGTGGGTTTTTTTCTGTCCTTTTCTTTTCCCTTCGGGGTAATTTTATTCGAAGATAATGTAAAAAATAAAAGGTTATGACAAGTTCAATGAGATAACAGATTGAATTCAACAGAATGCAGTGATGGAAATGATTCTATACCATTTAAATGATTCATTTGCATAACCAACAAATGAAATTTGCAGTGCTTCGTAAATAATTTGATCATGCAACAGGAAATATATCAAAGAAATGTGTTCAAATGACACATAAAAGGGTTAATAACAATAAGTTTTCGTTGGAAAGAGATTATTTAAATGATAATTTTACAATTAAGTATATGTGGGTTGAACTGTTTAGATTTTCAAAGATTGTCCTGTAACTAGATGGAGAAAGAAAACACAGACAACGTAAGCAGAATCATGAACAGGAAGCATAAAGTGCCACAATATATTTACTTGGACAAATTAATGGAGATGATAGCAAACCTACGGTTGCTATATTAAGTCAAACGAGGCTTTTTTCAGTGAGACTGTAAATAGAAAAGTGCAGTGAGGGCAGAACAATATGGCATGCAAGCAGATTTATTATAGAAAAGCTGGAAGCTGTGAAATTTGTACGTGATAAAACATTCTGTTTAAGGTCTAATTTTGCAGCACTTGGACACGAGGCAGTTAGCTAATAATATGCGATAGAAAAAGGACCAACAAATGAGGCAGAATGATGCACTACTATATCTCATTGTAGGGTGAAATATATATTGGAACTCTGGCCTTTATTATCATCAATCAAATCAATAAAAATGCCGATCCAGGCAGCCCAAAGAATTCAAGATATAATCAAAAGGGTTAATTTTCTTGGTTTGCAAATGTGTTTTGGGTTTCTTAACCACTGCCTGCGTTGCCTTGGCATGAATTCAAGGGCATCAACAGTGCAACTTGCAATGATTTTATTCATAAAAATTACAATAAAATAAACTATCTATCCGATGACATTACAGGCTTTTGATAGAATTCGGATGAATATGTTATCCTGAATCCACATACTGTCACAGCTTGATATTTTTATGAGTTGATATAACAGTACTATCTAATTTGCAAAGAGAAGACTTGGAAAGAGACCTTATGTCAGCATCCATGCATGTTTTACTCAAATATTAATCCATGAGAAAGGGAACTGCTCTATACCTTTTCTTTGTAGTACCTAAGAATGCTCGGTTGGTTCCTCTGCCTCTATAGAAAACTGACAACCCAAAACTTTTTCATAGCTTTTGCAGATATTGCCTTTCTAAAGGCAAAAACAGAACACGCCTACACAGTTTACCAATATCAAATTTTGAACAATATTGTTTTCCACCCAGAATTCTCCCGAGTGATAAAAATTTGTCATACTTGCATACAGACAGGAGTCAAGGGCTATAGTCATGTAAATAATTTGTTACTGAGGATATCACATGATCAATAATTACAAGAGCCTGTACTTTGTATTTGGAAGATAGTAGGCATTCATACAGCAACAAAACAGTGAAGTAGTAAAATACAAGGCTAAGCACAAAAATCACCTAAAATATTGAGCTCCAGGAGCATACTTGAGTACTGGAGCTATTTGTAAGTATTACAAATTAAATTCCCAAAGTTTCTTCCTAGAACCTTGTTTCTTTTCTAGATGACATTACAGGCTTTTGATAGTTTTACAGAGCAAAAAATCTAGAGCAAATAAGAGCAGGAAATCGAGATGGATGAGACAAGATAAACGGGAAATTGACAAGCGGGAAGACAAAATCGGGAGAGAAATTTTTAGCAGGTAAACCTTACCTTCTATTATCACTGGATTGATGAGCAGAGAAGAAGAAGACGCAAGCAAGCACTGACGAGCTACAGCTGCGAGGCAGACAAGAGACAACCGATAAAATCGATTGCGAACACCAGAATCGATTACGCAGCACCGAGAACAGCCAAATTGCCAGACTCGATTGCGAATTTGAAAGGAAAAAAAACCACAAAACTCCACTGCAAGAGTAACCTACTGCTCATCGGCAAAACCAGAAAATCCAGATTATTCAAATTGCAGCAGTCACGGTCACCGGTCACACACAGCCACCACCCTCTAGCACAAAATCGTAGTTAGGGACCTCCCCTACAACTTTCCCTTCAATACCACCCTAAACAATTGTCGGGAAGCCTAAAAATTTACAAAAAATTGAAATTCTGGCAACCCCACAACCACCACCACCGCCGCCAGAGCGTCAGTCGCCACCACCCCTTCCAAAACTCTTATCGGCCTCCATCTACCAAAACCCAACTAGCTTCACTCACCGTCAGCCACCGAAAAACAGAGAACCACCGCCAAAATCAAATCGGCTCTACCACCCTTCCCCTGGAATCGCTTCTTCAGTGACTGTACATCAAATCCCAATAAGCTTCATCGGATGTTCATCACGGTAGGGCAAAATGCGAGATGAGGCAAGCAAATGTTTTAATAATCGGCAGACTCGATTGCGGATGTAATGGGGGAGGATTGAGAGAAAATGTGAGAGGGAAATTGAGAGAATAAGCGGGACTTGTGCACAAATTGATTTGGGATATTTCGGGATTTCTACGGCGGTTTTGAAACCGCCGTAGATAGGTTCACGTATAAACTTCTAAGGCGGTTTTTAAAAACCGCCGTAGAAGGCCGCCGTATACAGACCTCTTTCTTGTAGTGTAATCAAATTAAAAAAATATATATCTACTTGATATAGATTTTATTTTTTCATCTTGATATGGATTTTATTTTTAATATTTTTTTTATCTTGATATAGAATTTTTTTATATTTTTTCATTTTAATATAGATTTTATTTTTTATATTTCTTCATTTTGATATAGATTTTACTTTTTATATTTTTTCATTTTGATAGAGATTTTATTTTTTATTTTGATATATTTGATTTTCTTCATTTTGATATGGATTTTAATTTTTTTAAATTAGGTTTCTATTTTCTATTTGATTTTCTTAACAAAATAGAAAAGAAAGAAATAATTTTGGTTGGGATTTTGTCATTGGGATTTGAGTTTGATTACAATTTATGGGTTATTTGAGTTGAGTTTAGTTATGATGGGTTGCTTTGGTGAACTAGCCATTATATCATTCAAATAGTTTAAATACATTTTTTTATTCACAAAAAGTCAAATTATTCATTTGGTTTAGCGTTAAAGCTCATGCTTTGTAAGTTATAGGCATCACACTTGAATCTTAACACTTTCAAAATTTTCAATATTTTAAAAGATAAAAGGATAAATCAGACATTTTACTTGGGAGATAAGGGCATAAATGACATTATAATATTATCAAGTTATTTTAATAGAATATTACTAACAGCCGGGGCACTTGAGAGATAAGGGCATAAGTGGTATTACAATATGATCAATTTATTTTAATAGAAAATTGTTAACAACTAGGGGTTTTATGGTGATTTTTGAAAAACCTGGTGGGCAGTGATGTTTCAGCAAATAATTTTGGTGTTTTTTTTTTTTTTGGGGGTTTTTGGGTGGTTTGGGAGGAGGGAACTAGTGACGATTTTCCTTGATCCTTTATTTTTCATCATATTATGCATAGATCATAGAGGGGATAATTTCAAAAAGTACCATCGAATTTTGACTTAATATCAGGCAGAGAGCGACTATTTATTTTTAATCAATAACACCCTTTAACTTTTATTCCAATTATCATCTAAAGTTTTCTGTTAATAACAGTGTTGACGGTCGAGGGTAATTGTGACATTGTATATGCACACGTGTGAGAAGAGGGCAAAACAGTAATTGAGCAACCACATTCTCTTGTAAACCGTAAAGTAATTGACAAATGTGTAAAGAATTCCAAAAGTCAAAACACAAAAAAGAAAAAACTCATTTCAGGTACCAGTGGGAGACGACTAGTCGTCTACCTCAAGCTTTTGGTGCCAAAGCTCAACAGTAGATGGTCGACGAACAAAGGTGATGGTGATAGAGGTTAGGTGGTACTAGTAAGGTTCTGTCTCCTTTGAAGCGTTGGAGCGTGAACGTCACTACAAGTTGTTGTGGAGGTCACGCTACGAAGCTAGCCTGGTAAGTAGTTTATAATGCTTTGTAAGATATTGCATAATAATGGAGTAAAGATTTGATTTAATGCATCTTAATGTTATTGCATGCAAAAAGCATATGTTTTTAATGATAAAATCGTAACCCTAAATTGCTTATTATGTTTTTTTATGGGGGGGTTTTATCATGGTTAATGAAATTAAGTGTAAAAGGCATGGATTCGTGGTGTATTATTTTTATTCTTCCTTTGCATGGTTGCTTTATGGCTTTATTGTGATTTCATGGAACAGTTGTATTATGGCTTTGTTATTTCTACCCTTCCTAATTTTTTTCTTCTTTTAATTTATGGTTATTAATTAGGTAGATCGTTGAAGTTTAGATTGAGAAGATCTGTTCTAGTGCTATACATTAATTTAAAAATAACAATGAAGGGGGGTGGCTTATGCATGCAATGTTCTTTCTTCTTCCTTTCATCATCTCTTACCTCTGCAATATTTAATTTTTGTCGATTTTCTTGGTTGCTCTGACGTTAGTTTGCACTACTAAGAATTGCCTTAAAATAAAGGAAAAGTATGGAAGCGAGTTTACAATGAAAGTATAATCTTTACCATCCGCATGTTTCTTGTTTGCTAGCTAATGACTAAGATATAAACTAGCTAATGACTAAAATACTGAAAGTAAGCTAGTAGGAAACATCCCAAAAGAAAAAAGTCTTAAAATTCTAAACGTACTGATTGAAATGGGAATAAAAAGTAATATTTAAAATAACCATATTGATGAAGCATCTTTTTAATTTGCCAAAATCGATTGTAAATTTTGCAGTATTGTTTATGAATATATATTAGATACTTTAATTCATCTTATCCTGTCAATTTCCCGGAACTATCATTTCAACTACACATATAAGTAAGAGATAAAAAAGTATTTTGAGTTGTCTAATTGACTGCAAATTAAACTTGAAGTTGCCATGGTTGAGCCTACTGCATCCTATTTGAATGTAACTAGTCATATTCATATAGGTTAGCTCACGGCCAGGAAAAGCTTGCATCTTTTTAATTTTCCAAAACCACCTGTTTCCTTGGAATGTATTTTAACGTATAGTTTAATTGAAAAAAAACTTGTTAAGAATATATCATTATATCATTTTGAAAATAATAATTAATTGCAAATGTTGCACTACTTTTCTAATGCTTTATCTATTGATATCATGAATGAAATCAATTTATATGCATGTAAATAATTAAACAATCTGATGAGAGTTAGTTTTTGTGGATTTATGGGGCTTGCATTGGTATAGTAATCAGTGAAGGTGGCATAGTGAAGAAATTATTAAAAGCCATACAATTCAGGAATAATGGGAGTAATGGCACCAATTATTAAAAGAATAAGAACTTAACTTTTTTTTTTGTTTCACATAAAAATTATACCTTGGGCTTTGGGTGGTTTTTAACTTTCAATTGTTAGTGCTAGTCAATGCTAATTTTTATGAAAAATTACATAATTAGTGTTAGTCAAAACTGCAAGTGTTGTTATGACTTTTTGTTATACGTTCTATTTTGATTTCATGGAGCATGGATGTGTTATGGCTTTGTTGTTATCACACGTTATACGACGTTTATGTCCTGTATTTTTTTCCCTTGTATGTCTCAGACACCATTATTATTATTATTATTATTATTATTATTATTATTATTATTATTATTATTATTATTATTGGGATTTTGTTTCTTTGTTGTTATGGTTCTTTCTATGACATTTATGCCTAGTATTTTTGTGCTTGTTATGTTATATAACCTTTTTTATTTTTTATTTTGGATTTTGTGTCTCTATTGTTTTGTCATGTTCTATGATGCTTATGCATTTGTTTTTCAAAAGACATTTGGTCTACTATGTGTTCTTTTTTTTTTTTTTGGTGTTTTTCTTGTTTTGTAGTGGTAAAAATGGTGTTATTTCATGCAAAACTTCATATGTGGGGTGAACTTCGTGATTTTGGCGTGCAAGATTCTGAGCAATTTAGTAGAATCTCATTGTTGAAGGATGCAAAAGATTTGCTTGAGGCTAGGGAGTTGGATCCTAAGGAGAAGTTTAAAGTTGAGGTGCCACTGCCTTGGGACAAATCTAAGATTATTATTATTAATGATGATGATTTGGCTACTGTGTTTAAGTTGTTTGAATGTAGAGGGTTATCTGAAATTACATTTGTGGTTGAGCAGTTACCCATAGATGGACCCACTTACCACGATGATTTATATGAGCAATTCCCATTTAAGGCACCATCACTTAATCTAGAGAATGTTGTTGACGACAATTTAGATGATGTTGACTTTGTTGTAGACAACGGAGATGATAAAAATGGTATTGATGATGACTATGGTGACGATTCCATGTTAAAGATGCTGAAATTAGTAATTTGGAAGCTAGGAATGCAAGTGGGGAACATAGCGTAGTTGAAAAGGATAGTGAAAATAAGGTGAAAAACTAAATGGAGAACTATGATAGTGATCGTGATGAGTTTTGGTCATTCAATCAATCTAATGATGAAGAAGCTCCAATTAAGCAGTTAGAGAACTTTTGTCATAAAAATCAATTCCAATTGGGGATTGATGGTAAGGCTGATTTTCATGTAGGGCAATACTTCGATGGTGTAAAGCACTTTAGAAAAGTCCTTAGGGAGTATTGTGTTCAGATGGGCATTCAGTTAGCACGAGTTCAAAATGAGAAATGTAGGTTTACTGCAAAGTGTGCAAATGAAGAATGTCACAGGCGTATCCATGCATCTCAAGTTTTAGGCACTGACATCTTTCAAATAAAGGTATATGATGATCAACATGATTGGTCTAAGTTAACTAGCACAGATGAGATGAATTCAACATGGATTGCTAGGTATTTTGGTGATCAGTTAAGGGTTAACCCAAACTTGAATATTAAGTTCATGCTTATAGAATTGAAAAGCAAGTTTGGGTTGCAAAAGGTATACAGGGCAAAGGTCAAGGATTTGGAGATGATAGGTGAAGATCACTTACATAATCATAACATGATTCATAAGCATGCAAATGCATTGCTTATATTGAACCCAAATAGCAAGGTCGTTGTATGGGCTGATGCTTCTCTTATATCCTCAAACCCTTAGTTTAATGGGATATTTATTAGTTTTCCTTCATAGAAAGTTGGTTTCATTAAGGGTTGTAGACCTTTGATTGGTTTGGATGGGTGTTACCTAAAGGGCCCTTTTGGTGGAGTGTTGTTATCTGTTATGTCTTTAGATTACAATAGTGGTGTTTTTCCAATTGCAATGGCTGTGTGTGAGGTTGCAAGCATTGTCACTTGGGATTGGTTTTTAAGGCTGCTTGGGGAGTACATTGGAGGAGTTGATGCACCAGGCATCCCACAATGCTTCATGGTAGACAGACAAAAGGGCTTACAACCAACTTTGAGTGAGTGTTGGCCATATGCAAGGAGGAGATTTTATGCAATGCACATATACACCAATTATAGGAAGAAAACAACCAAACAAGAGTTCAAAAAACTCTCTTTTCAAGCAAGTAAAGCATCAAACAGACTTAATTTTGAGTTAGCAATGAGGGAGATTCAAGCAACATACCCAGCTGCATACAAGAATATCAGTGACATTCCTCCTCTCTACTGGTCAAGGCATGCATATGATACTAAGATAAAGAATGATCAAATCACAAACAGTATGTCAGAAAGTTTTAATTCATGGATTGATGACACAAGATCTATGCTTGTGTTAACCATGTTAGAGGAAATAAGAAGGAAAATTATGAATCAAACAAGAGAGAGGTAATGTCACTTCATTTCCTTAATATTATATGTATTTTTTTGGCTTTTTCTAATTTTTTCTTTTGTTTATCATGATATTGTTTTGACATAGGTTTGAGGAGTGTAAAAAATGGTGCACTGACTTCCCACCTAATGTGATGAAGACACTAAAAGTTAATGGGGACTTATCTAGGTATTTCACTACAATTTGGGGTGGAAATCTAGAGTTTGAGGTAGTTGACGAGGGGAGAGTTTTCTTGGTAGATCTTGAGAAGCATGCATGCTCTTGTAGGAGATTTCAAGTTTGTAGCATCCCTTGCAAGCATGCAATAGGATGTATACATGATAGAAGACTTAATCCAAATAACTATGTAGCTAATATTTTCAAGAAAGAATACTATGTGAAGACCTATTCTCATATCATAAGGCCTGTTCCAGATAAGAGGGAATGGCCTGAAGTGCAATGCAATCAAATGGACCCACCTGCCACCAAGAGAAAGGCAGGCAGACCAAAGACAGCAAGGAGAAAACCATCAAAAGAGGAGCAGAGGTCAAGTAAAAGGAATATGTACTTCACATTGAAGTGCACTATATGTAGAGATCTTGGCCATAACAAAAGGACTTGCCCTAAGACAAGGAAAGCTACTTCCGAAGGCATTTCTAAACAGCCAGCACATGTAAGCAAATTAAAATGCACTATAATTTATAGTTATTTTCATTTTTTTATGCAATAATAATCTTATTTTAAATGTTTTAGGATCCAAGTGGTTATGGAGAAGCTGATGTTGTTCAAGTCGGCGACTCATAGCCAACAACAGTTGAGTAATTAGGAGGTGCTTCATACATTAAACTCCCTTTTGTTTTTCTTTGCAAGTTAGATATAAAAATTATAGATGTCTAAAATTTAGTTATATTTTGTTATTTGTCTTACAGTATTACCAGCTTTTGGAGAGTAAACATCAGTTGACTAATAGTTTACTTTATTTTGGTGGGCTATAGCTTTTTGGATTTTTTTTTTTTTTTGTAAAAGGAACAACTTAAGCCTCATTTTGGATGACATTCAGGTTAAAATGGGTGATCAAGTCAGGAATTATAGTTGCCAACTGTAGTGTTATTATAATTCTGAACTTCTATTCACTCATTGTAATATTTTAGATTTTAGTCATTTTCAACACAATGACATCTACATTGCTTGTGTTTTGAATGACTTTGGTTCTTACTGATATTGTAAATTAATACTAGAGAATGTTAGTAGTGGTGGTTTTCAAATGGTTGCTGGATTTTCAGTTTATGTCTAATTTCTAATGGGTGATGGAGTTTGAGATGAAGCATTGAAGATGGCTGTTGGAGTTTCATTTTTTATGACTTAATATGGCTGCTATAGTTTGAAAGTTTGAGTTTGTGTGATTGAATATAGCTACTGGATTTTGATTTTATGTGATTGAATATAGCTACTAGAGTTTGACTTAAGTCTGCTTGAAATTGGATGATGGAGTTTCAATTTGTGTCTACTAATTTAGCTACTGAAATTTGAGTTTGACTGCTTGACAATGGTATTTTGAGTTTTAGCTGAAGTGTCATTTAGTTTGAGTTTCTATGAGTTTGTCTACTTGAAAATATTAGATAAACTATGAGTTTATATGTGATTGTAATTAGTTGATAAGAGTTAGTTTATGTATGCTTCTCAAAGGCTCTCTAAGAAAGCTTACGTAGTGTCTCGCCTTTATTAAAAAAAAGTCTCAGTCATTTTTAGGGACTTAGTCACAAGGTGTTTTTTTTAGGGACTCATTCACAAGTTGAAAAAAATGGTTGTCTATGCAGTGTCTCACCTTCATAAAAAAAATTTCTCACTTTCAGTTTCTTAAAAAAAATTAAAAAAAAAAAGGTTTTAGGAGATTGGATGCAGTGTCTCATCTTCACATCCAACGATTATGCATTCTTCGTTTTTCAAATTCAACTTCAATTGAGGGTATTTTTTACTTTTCTAGCCCATGTGCTTTATCTTGTTTAATAACATTTTTATACAGTTTATAGGTATTTCGATCATTTTATTACAAGGTTTAACTTCTGTGATTCCAGCTATACATAAGCATGTGACAAGAGGGGTACATGTGTCTTTTTATTTTTTATTAACACTGTTAGTAACAGAAAACGTTAGATGATGATTTGAATAAAAGTTCAGGGGTGTTATTGATTAAAAATACATAGATATTTTCTGCTTGATATTAAGCTGAAATTCGAGAGTATTTTTTGAAATTATTCCGATCATAGAGAATTCTTCAGAAAAATTGCGTCATCCACCATAAAATATGATAAGTGGATGTAAACATAATGTCTTTAGTTGTGGTAGGTTGCTTTGGTGAACCAACTATTATATCATTCAAATAGGTTAAATACATTTTTTTATTCACACAAAGTCAAATTATTCATTTGCTTTAGTGTTAAAGCTCATGCTTTGTAAGTTATAGGCATCACGCTTGAGTTTTAACACTTTCAAAATTTTCAATATCTTAAAAGATAACATGGTATACATTTTACTTGAGAGATAAAGACATAAATAACATTATAATAATATCAAGTTATTTTAATAGAATAATTATTAACAGCTGGGGCACTTGAGAGATAAGGGCATAAATGATATTAAAATATGATCAATTTATTTTAATAGAAAATTGTTAATTGTTAGGGGTTTTGTGATGATTTTTGAAAAATCTGGGTGGAAAGTGATGTTCCAGCAAATAATTTTGGGATTTTTTTTTTGGTGGGGTTGGGAGAAGGGAACTAGTGATGATTGTCTTTTATTTTTTATGATATTATGCATAGATCATGGAGAATTCATAATAAAAATTGTGTCATCTACCATCCATCATAGAATATGATAAGTCGATGTAGACATGATGTCTATAGCCCTAGTTTTTTTATCAATTGGTATTGCAAGAATCAGAAAGTATAAGATGCCTTGAGTTTTTATAGAGAAATGATTGCGGAGAGAATTAGTCCAACGACTGTAACATGTAACACCTTGTTAACCAGCCTTTTTCTTGCCAGTAAGGTTGAACATGTACAAAAACCATTTGGTGAGATGCGACTTAATGATGTTTTACCTGACTCTAGTACATATAATGCTCTTGCTAATGGGCTTTGCAAGAACGATTCTGTTTTGAAGGCATTTGAAGTCTTTCAGACTTTAGTAACGCACAAATTCAAAGTCAGCATCGAAACCTTGGATTTCCTTACTGATGGATTGTATAAAACGAGAAGACTGAAACTGCTTGGCAACTATTTCAGAAATTGCCTCGTCGAAACCTAGTCCCAAATGCGCGAACATAGAGCATTTTGATCGTTGGTTATTGTAAAGAAGGAGAATTTGAAAAGGCAAATTATTTATTATCAGATGTGGAGAAAAGAGGTTGTGCTCCAAATGTCTTTACATTCAATATGCTCATGCAGTTTGGAGAATCATGAGACAGAAAAAGTAGTTGAAATTCTTCACCAAATGAAAGAGAGAAATGTCATGCCACATGTATATACTGTTTCCTTACTCATAGACTTGCTAATGAATGATGAAAGTTACCGTGAATGCTTGAACTTGCTTCCTCCATGTCCAGTCCAATAGCCAAGGGGAAGGTACCATAATGTATGTTAAGTAAGCAGTTACAAGCCTGATTAGGGGAGCCTTATTTGAGGTTGAGCTTTTGTTGTAAGAAGTTAGGAAATGTTAAGACATGTTGGAGTGTTTGTATAAAAGTAAATCTTAAAAAATGTGATCAATTTGTTGAAGTTCTCTGATAGAGAAAATTTGATTTGTAGCTTATCAGCTGCATCCACTTGTTAGTCTTCTGAGTTAATAACTTCTGCACAATTGGCAGTCTCTTGAGGGTATAATCGTATTTTTATTTAAAATACGTTTAACAAAATAAGAAGAAAAATTTCACTAATGACCCTACAATTAGTCTCCCCCAGTTATCATTACACAATTAAGGTGCAATTAGTTATTTATCCTTTTAACATACACTTTTAAGCTGCAGAAAGATTTTTAAAATATATTTTTTTTATTTGACTAATTTACAAACATTAATACTATGCTTATAATTTTCATACAACTCAATCTATACAACTTAATGTGATAATCTACATGACAATATTCTATCAGAGATGTAACTTCCGTCATTCTTTTTTTGTTTTTTCTCCTCCAATTAATTTTTATCATATTAACTGTCACATCAAGTAGTAGAGTTTAGATTGTCTGAAAGACTATAAATCTAGCCTACTTATTTACCAATGCCCTCTACTTCACAAATAGCCTTATTAATTTTCCCTATTCAAGAGATAGTATGAATCAAAAAAGCAATTCACTCCACGGACCCAAGAATGGAAAAACCGCAATCAGCAGCCTCAACAACAATGGCCTGTCTCTGATTCTTTCTATCCTAATCAGTTTAGCTTTCTTCTGATGCTTTGACAATTCATTTTTAATTTCACTTTGTTAGTTTCTAGCGGATCAGTTATTTCTAACTTTCTTGTCAAGTTCATCCCATCCACCAAAACTTGGGCTGTTTTTGTCGCCCTTATCATGTGAGCCACCATCTGTTGCCACCCAAGACTGATTACTCATTTTCTTGTTTATTTGTTTTACAACTCTTTGCAGCCATAGCAAAAGGTCTATGTCCTGGGTCTGGATCTCCGGTTATTGCTTGTCGTCTCCCAGACTTTATCAAATGCAAGAGAAAGAACCGTCTGTCCTCGAGGAACCGCTAATGCCATGAAGAAAGCATTTGGGCCTGTTCCCAGCAGCAATGATATGGCAACGGCTGGAAACATCCAACCAGAAGCTCTTAATATCTGTAGACAGTAGCACAATATCACAAAAATCTATAAGAAAACTATGTTATTACATTTCCTAAAATTCTCATATTGACTAGATATGCATAGTAAGAAGAATCTATTATTAGCTAAAATAGGAACGAGATATTTAAAAAAAAATTGAAGTGGAATATTTATATTTTAACCACCATAACAGGTTCAATAAAGTAATAATAATAAAATAGTTTTAGCAACTTGCAAACAAGATTAACAAGAGTCAGAAGAATAGCAGCAAAGTGCTCCTCAAATAAAAAAACCAAAGCCATGCAAAATATACACGAAAAAATAATTAAAAAAGCATTAAACTGGTAAATTCTTCTCTAGATCGTTTGAAAATGGGGAAACAAGTTACTTAGAACTTTATCTATGTTTAGCTTTTTAACTTATCCATTCATCAACTTGCCCTCAGTTTGTTAATTGTGTTCGTTTCAGTCACCATGTAAGTGCAGATGCTAAAGTGCGTTATTTTACATAAAAGTATGACTAAAACACATCCCAAACAACACAGCTAGAGTCATTCGTGTCTTGGATGCATATAATGGATTTCTTTTCTAGTGACAAAAAGAGAACAAATTGTATGTTAAGCAAATTAAAATCCAAGGTTATAAATGCTCTGTAAGCATACTTGCAGCCACCATTTTACAGTAGAAATAAGTTTCATCAGTCCTTATTTTAACATAAATCATAATTAAAAAAAATCAAATTATTAACTGCTTTTAGTGCACTGATTTTATTGACTTCCAACTACTATCACCATTTTTATTTAGACAAATACCAAAAACTTCTGCTATTACTAAAAATATAAATGCTATAACTTATTATTGTCCCTCGCAGCAACCCAAGAGAAATAAATAATAAGGAAAGTTTTGATGCCAAAGATGGAGGTACACCGCATTCCAAATTCTCTCTTCACCAATTATATCGCATATAAATTAACAAGCAGAGACAGGAAGTTTAATTGATAATTTATGCTACATGAAGTTTTGCAAAATACCCTCCACGTAACATAATGCTTTGTGCTTAGCTCACTACTTTTTGTATCTACAATGTAAAGCATGCATCTACCAATCTTTCCCATTAAATTTGCTAACTGGGTTGCTGCAGTTCACACTTGGGCACTTAAGAATCGGTTTCCCTCATTCCAGATTCTTATCAAGGACTGTGAAATCTTGAAATGTTTATGCAATCAAAGCAGACCACTTCAATTATGGCACTCAAATTCCTTGTAAAACAACATCCATTAATTTACCAATTGCAGAACAAGATAATATCTAAAAATATTTCCTATGTACATTAATCATCAACTTGAATCAAAATTATTATTATTTTTTTTAAAGCAAAACTTTCCCAAATATTATCCGACTTCACTTTATTTTCCCGGCTAGTTATCAAATTCTAAGCAACCAAACACCGCTAATTTATTGAAAAAAAAATTAAACAATTACAAGAAGTAAATGAATAAATTGTCACCTTGAAAATCCAAAACTCATCTTCCTCATCAACATCCCATGGATCATCAAAATCAAAGTCATTCTCACTGTCAGACCACCAAGTCCTCTGCTTGGCGGAGAAGGAAGGGGCGTCATCATCGTTGTCGGAGCAAAACCCATTATCATGATTGAATGTGGAGCGTCCATTGGGGTGGGTGTCCCAGTTAGAGCGGGGGGCGGGTGGAGTAGCGCCGGATGATGTCATTGTTGGAGGAGAATTTACCGCCATTGAGTGTGGGAAGGCTCGATGCAGAGGAAGTGAAGTAAGCGGGACGGTGTTTGCCATGACAGTCCACGTGTCATCACTCCCACCACTCGTTCGACTTCCACGTGAGGTTATTAAAAAATTTAATACATATTTACCAAATCACCCATAAACAGTGTAACGGACCCAGACGAAGACGGACCGCAAGGTCATTTGTGCATAATTTAAAAAAAAAAGTGATATCATTTCGACGACAGCCAAACTGCAAGGTTATTAATGAAATTTTTCCTGAACAAAATTAAACAAATTAAATTAAACGGGAATGTTAATTTTGTTTAATTATTAACTAAGGTGGGAGAGATTTATTTTGTGCTAATCTTATATTGTATATCTCATGTAGAAGGTTTTGTCAATTATTAACTCGTTTTATTTAAATTTGCACGACAAAACCCATCATTAAAAAATTAAGATACCGTGAGTGACATTTTCATCATATAAATTTAAATAAAACATAATAAATATAAAAAAGTACTTTTAATTATAAGTAGGATGCAATTGTGTTTTTATTACATAAGTAAAACTTTAAAAATTTATAAAATCCTACGGGCGAATATTGGATTTCAAAAACCGAAAGGAGAAAATGATAGTTCACCAAATGAATATGATCCAAGCATAATTATCTCTATAGGTTTATTTCCCAATACTTGGTGGTGTCTCGCTCTAAACTCTTGACAAAAACCGGCAAATATTTTCTTCAATGGCTTCCAAAGCCCCACTTCGTTCTTCACCCTATTCTCCTAAATCAGATTTGAAGAGCAAGCATTCATATATAATCATTCAGTCAGAGAGACCCATCACTTCTAATTCCACAAATAATTTCAGAAACCCTCGTGACTTCACCCCACTTGCTAAATTTCTCAAATATAATTGTCGTTCAGGTAACTTCACTCTCGGTGAAGCACTGAACTTTTTTGACTTTATGATTCATTCGCAGCCCTTTTGTCCCATTTCATCATTCAATTTCTTGTTGGGTGCACTTGCTAAGAAGAAGCATTATGGTGATGTTATTTTGCTTTACAAAAGGGTTTTTTTGATCGGGTTGTTGCCAGATTTTTTTTCTTTGACTACTTTGATTAATTGTTTTAGCAATATTAGAAGGGTTTCTTATGGTTTTGCTGTTTTTGGAGGGATCTTGAAGAGGGGTTTTAGCCCAGATGTTGTGACTTTCACTTGTTTGATAAAAGGTTTGTGCAGGGAGGGAAGGATTATGGAGTCTAGGGGATTGTTTGAGAAAATGATTTCTGTTGGTTGTAGGCCTGATGTGTTTACATATAATACTTTGATAGACGGATTGTGTAGGACTGGAAAAACCAGTGTTGCTCTTCAGTTGCATCAAGAAATGGTTAATGGAAATGATGAATTTGATGTTATTTGTAAGCCTGATGTTGTCTCGTATAGTACATTAGTTAATGGTCTTTGTAAGGATGGGTTAGTGGACAAGGCGAAGGAATTGTTTCTGGAAATGAAGGCTTTGGGAATTAACCCAGGTGTAATCACATATAGCACTCTAATTCATGGTTTGTGTTGTTTTGGTGATTGGGAGGAGGTTAAAGGTTTGTTTATTGAAATGTTGGATCAAGGTGTACAACCTGATGTAGTGACATTTAGCATTGTTATAGATGAACTTTGCAAGAAGGGGAATATTGACAAAGCGAATAAGTTGATGGAGATGATGACTCATAGAGGTGTTGATCCTAATGAATATACTTATAACATGTTGATCAATGGTTATTGTTTAGAAGGCAGGATTGATGATGCCATAGAGCTGTTTAATACTATGGCAATGAAAGGTTGCAGAAATAATGTTGTTTCCTATAATAGTTTAATTAATGGCTTTTGCTTGATGGACAGAATTGATGATGCTAGGAATCTATTTGTTTCCATGGCAAGCAAGGGGTGTAAACCTGATGATTTTAGCTATACTATAATGATCAATTGGTATTGCAAGAATCAGAAAGTAAAAGAAGCTTTACGTTTTTTGACAAAAATGATTGCTGAGAGAATTAGGCCCACCGTTGTAACATATACCACCTTGTTAAGTGCCCTTTTTCTTGAAGGTAAGGTTGAACATGCGCAGAAACTGTTTGGTGAGATGCAACTTAATGGTGTTTTTCCTAACTCCTATACATATATTGCTCTCATTGATGGGCTTTGCAAGAATGGTCAGGTTTTGAAGGCAGTTAAACTATTTCAGACTTTAGTAAAGTGTAGGTCTAAACTTAGCATTGAAATTTTGAATTGTCTCATTGATGGATTGTGTAAATCAGGGAGACTACAAATTGCTTGGAAACTATTTCATAAATTGATTCATGAGAAGATTGTGCCAGATGTTGTCACATATACCATTTTGATCAAGGGGTTTTGTAAAGAAGGAGAACTGGAAAGGGCAAATGATTTATTGTCAGATATGGAGGAGAAAGGTTGTGTTCCCAATGTAGTCACATATAATACACTTATGCAAGGTTTTTTGAAGAATAATGAGACTCAAAAGGCAGTTGAACTATTTCAACAGATGACACAACGAAATGCCGTGCCTAATGCATTTACAGTTTCCTTAGTCATGGACTTACTAATGAAGGATGAAAACTATCGTGAATGCTTGAAAACTTGCTTCCTTCATTTCGAGTCCAAGAGCCAACAGGAAGGTACTGTCTTGAATGATAAGTGAGCAATTTGTATTTTCAGCAATTTCAGCATAGGAGCCTTGTGAAGAGTTGAACTTTCTGTGAAGACAAATTGCAAAGGGTCTTGCCATTTTCTTGGTAATCAATGTGTTTAGTAATCCTGCCATGATAAGTTTAATATGGTGAAGTGTTTGCAATTTGATCGGATAAAATTGATGCCTCCAGTTATTGTCTGCATCCAGTTATCAGACTTTCTGAGCAATATGTTCTACACAAAGGCAAGGTTGGTGGTCAATGTTTTCATAGGCTCATACATAATGTGTTTCTTCTTTATCTTATTAACTATGTGATCCTGTTATGGATAATAGGTATTGGCTTCATTTGTTAATATTCCACATTCAAGCTTCTTGCATTGCATAAGAATCATTTGTTCTGTTGTACTAGTGTTGCCAGAAGTTACTTGTACAATTGATCTTATGCAGACTTGTTAATGAAAAAGGATATGCAGACATTTCTAGGCTGTTTATCTCTTGTACCTAAATACCCTGTAAATGTTTGAATCAAACTATCTCTTTTTCAACACAAAGGCAGAAGTGAAATCATATATGTTCTCCAAATTTTCTTCTTTTTAAAGTTTCTTTTTCAAGTTTTAACAAGTTCTGTTTTACTATTCAATAACAAACAAGAGAAGAAAAACATCTGACATTTATTTAATCAATGCGCTCGAAATCTTTACGTCCTATAATGGTTTTTTCAACTGGCAGATGCATTAGTTGGTTTGAAATCTCCAAATTTGTGCAAGTATTAGTTGCTTTTGTCAACGAAAGCATTTGTCGAATCCACCAGTATTTGACCTATTGCCAGCATTTGAATTATGAAGACAACACAGGAAAACCTTCATTTGAGTTTCTCAAGTGATCCACTTTGGTTAACATTGTTAGCATGTTTGGTGCTGCTTTCTTAATTTCAACAATGCTTCTGTGTATATTGAGAGTCAGTCAATTTTCATATGCACAAAACATATTGCTTTTCGTAAGCTGTTGTTAGACTGATTAAAATTATTGTCTAGGCCCTTATAGGATCGTTTAAGCTTTTAAATGCGATAACTTAATAGTTGACTATTGGCTTCTGCAGATTTCAATGCTTAATATAGGTGTTCATTAAAATTCTGGTGAGACAGACAAACCAGGCGCAGGTGGGAACATTGAAAGTTTAAGAATGCAAAAGTGAGTGTATATTTTTATAAATGACGGAGTACATCCATAAATATTGGATAAGGAATATAGAGATTTCCATAACTTTTAGTTCATATTCTCACACAGTGTTCTTGATGGTAGGGCTGTACCTACTCTGAACATCATATATTTGGAACACAGCATAACCAAACTTGGCAGCACCCTTGATGGCTGTAAGCACTTTCAATTTGAGATCTCCCACTGAAATGAAGCCACTGCCCGCAGCCCAGGTGATGTGAGTAATCCCAAGAAAATCTATGTGGCAAAGACATCGGGGGTCCGTGCATCTTCAAGGTTGCAATGCTCCCCAGGAGAGTAGTGACAAGGTGCATTGTTAGAATTGGACCCAAACAAAGTAAAAAAGACCTTTCTTGAGGGCATCTCCATCCAAGCATCACGATAGGGGCATTGAGGGGCTGCAGTTAAATACACCGTCTTGCCTTTCTTGCTATAAATGAGAGGAGCCTTGCAAGCTCACCCTAATGTTGGTTTGTTCCTCCTTTGATGTCAAAGTCAATTCCATCCAAGGCTGCGGGACCAAGTGGACGAGATGATGCAGATCCCCCCAACAACTTGTTCCAGAGGTAAGTAGCAATGTCCCTAGCATCCTGAGTGGAGGTAAGGGAGTAGCCAACGGAAGCACCTCCAAGAGAAAGCAACACTTCGACGCCTTTTGCTGGACATGACTTAATGTCAGAGCTTAAGCAAGTGCAGCCATTGCTGTATGGATCACAATGACCAGCAACGTTGATCATGGGGTCTGATCATAACCAAAGGTTGCTAGAAAAGGTAGGGTCAGATAGTCATAGTTTCCAGTGGCACAAGTTTTTATAGCTGGTGCTTCTTCTTTAAAGTGCAATTTAAATTCTGTAATTTTTTGAGACGTGAAATTGTGTAGATAAATTTTGGCAGTGTTTATCACATTTCAAATGATAATTTTAACAAAAAATTAATACTTTTGATATAATTTCTGTAGTATTAATTTGATATCAAATAACGTTAGAGCTATGAAACCATATCATATAATTAGCTATAATAACTGCTTGGTTCTGAGAATTTTAATAAAATATTGACCAGAGTGAGTAATATAGTCCTTTCATTTGGTATTTTTTTAGTTTTTTGATGCGTGATGTGCATTATTATAGTACATCAATATATTTATCATAAAATATTATATCTGTTAAGAAAATATTTACATTTATTTACATTTATTGTAACAGTTTATATAACATTAAAGCATTTACAAAAATTATTTAAATATATTAAAATATTTAATTAAAGGATAGTTTCAATAAGTAATAACGAGTCGTTTTTTATCTAATATCTCTAGAGATGACCACCAGGACGACAAACGCCTCCTCAGTCAACTCGAGTCTTTAATCAACCATATCAAAAACCACTCCTGTCACCATCCACATCCCCTTCCCGAAACCATCCAATTCGATCTCCCACAAACTCTTACTCAACTTACTGAACTCGCCCCCTTGCCCGACTACTCTCTCAACCTTCACATCTAGAAACTCAGTTACCGTCTCTGGAACTCCTACGTCGACCTCTCTAACGCCGTTTCCATTTCCTCCTCCTTCTCCCCCGATTCTCTCCTTAAACCTCGCCATGTCGCCGCCGACCTCCTCTTCCTCGCCTATGACGTCGCTGCCGTCCCCTCTTCGGCTACCGAGACCGCCTCCTACTGTAAAAATGGACAGATTCCTACTATAAAAATGGACAGATTTGACGCGGTCTCAAAAGATGCGATCTCGCTTCCAACTGTTTTGAGATAGCAACGAAGATCGTGTCGGAGCTCGATGTTAATAGAGTCTCCGAGTCCAAAGGGAGGAAACTGCTTTCGAAATAAATTCCTTTGACGAATGGAAGAAAGAGGGTATGGGGTAAAAAAAAAAAAAAAAGCAAAAAGAGGCGGAAGAGGATGGAGACAATGAGATAGATAAGGAAAGAGAAGATATTCTAATTATTATAATAAATACTTTTAATGAATATTTTTAATATATAGTTATTATATTATACAGGGGTAAAAAAGTCTTTGTGAGCTTTTATTAGGGTTTAAACTAATTGTGGATGGATCATAGAAAATGGCATGGATAGTATTCATTAAATCAAAATTTAAGATATTTATTAAAATTATCTCATTCATTCAATTAGAGGTATAGATAAGAGCAAATCCATCTTCAATGGTTAAATCAATATAATTAGTTCATGTCACTTTCTTTTTTTTTTAATTATAGTCACCATTTTTTCTTGTCTTCTCCCTTATGAGTATTTTTTTTTTTTTTTGCCATTTTCTATGTTATTTGCCTTATACTTTGAATAAAGTCCAGTGAAGAATGAAAAATCATTCCCGGTACGGAGCTTGTTTTTGTTCGGGAAAAACAGTATTATAAAATTTTAGATTTCTACGTTAAAAAATTACAGACGAGCTATTGGAGAAAATTGTTATACAATTTATTACATCAATTTTCTAAATCTTCCTCAATCATTGAAAAACATAACAATCAAGTTTTATTTTACATAAATATATATGACATTTAGGGTTATTTGATTTTTCCACTTTTTACTTAGATCTTAATCTATTAAGAATTAAGTGGTATTAGAGTATGTAATTTAAGCTAATCTAGCTGTGTAAATCAGTTGTTGATGTGGTAGCATGATTATTCAACTTGTTAGAGGTGGTTAGTATGTTAACTATAGGTAATTTGTTAACCTGGGTTAGTTACAGTTTAACAAAAATATTGGTTGTGAAAATGGGCCCCAGCTAACATGCAAACTGTGTATTCAATGCGCCCTATTTTTGGACTGTGAGATCAATCTAATGGTTCGTTGCAACTGAGAAATTAAGATCCACAACCAAAATAGCCGGTCAGGTACAGTAACTGAATAAAATATAAAAAAATTAAGGAAATTTAACTGGTTTGCGAGAAAACGTACGTCCTATTTTGCGTACTTCTTCTTCAAACCCTCTTCAGACTCAACTTCCCTGCGGTTTCCTTCTACCCTCCATCATCGGCAAGCAAAGCATTGCATTGATTTTTACATAATCAGGGAGCCGAATCTATACCAAAAGAAATAGAGATTACATTGATTTAAACTACTATAAATAATTTATAAATTTATCATAAAATGTATTAATAAATTTATGATAACTTTATTAATAATTTCGTTGTATGCTATATTGGAAAGGTCAGATGCATAAATATTTTTTTCTTTTAAATCACACTTTTATTACAAAGAAATCATTCTTGCACATATACAGAATATTGTTTTCTGTTTCGTTAGATTTGATTTAATTTTTAGAGAATCTTAATTAGGGATTTGGGTTTCTGTCAAATTTGTGAACTTATTTTGTGTTTCTAAAGATAAATCTAGTGTTATTATGTGATTTTTGTGGTTTGATGTGTGTGAAAACTGACGGGTTTCACCGCGAGGTAGACGATGACGAGTGTCGGATTTAACTCGACTCCACTCGACACTTACATGTCGAATCGTGTTGGATTCACAACTGACACTCGATATCAATCTATTTTCGAAGACATCGCGACACTAGCTTTCATCCGACATGTCAAGTGTCGGATACGTAAAAATCAACATATAAATGTCTCGAACTATGTATCGGACACTCGACATGTCAGATGAAAGCTTGTATAGAGTGTCGGACACTCGAATAATCCGACTATCTCGACAAAGTCGTTTAGTCGATTGGAGGTATCCGACAGGAGCTGGGTCGAGTTTTGTCGAGTATTTTGGCAGGTTGTTTGTTTTAGCTTTGTTTTTTTTTGCCTTTTTGTATCATATTTAACTATATCATTCTTGCACATATACAGAATATTGTTTTCTGTTTCGTTAGATTTGATTTAGTTTTTAGGGAATCTTAATTACGGATATGAATTTTTGTCGGATTTGTGAACTTATTCTGTATTTCTAGGGATAAATCTAGTGTTATTATGTGATTTTTATGGTTTAATGTGTATGAAAAATGTGAAAACCGACGGGTTTCACCGCGAGGTAGACGATGGCAAGTGTTGGATTTAACTCAACTTCACTCGACACTCGATACTTACATGTCGAGTCGTGTCAAATTCACAATCGACACTCGATATCAGTCTATTTTCAAAGCCATCGAGTGTCGAATGCATCATCCGACACTCGACACTAGCTTTTATCCGACATGTCGAGTGTCGGATACGTGGAAATCGACATATAGATGTCTCGAATTATATATCTGACACTCGACATGTCAGATGAAAGCTTGTGTCGAGTGTCGGACACTGGAATAATCCGACATTCGACAAAGTCGTATAGTCTGTTGGAGTTATTCGACAGGAGTTGCGTCGAGTTTTGTCGAGTATTTTGGCAGGTTGTTTGTTTTAGCTTTATTTTTTTGCCTTTTTGCATCATATTTAGCTATATTTCTTACATTCATATTTTTCAACATTATCATTCATATAGCTACATGATAAATTCAATCATTGTTCATGCGTATATATTTCCAACTTTGTGCAGGTATGGCTCGTCTTCCATTGATTGAAAAGAAAAGAATTATAGCTATCTTGGTTCAATATATGGAAATGTTGAATGAGATGACCCTTCTTTTCATTCTCATCTTATATATTATTATTTCTAGAAAAAAAAAAAAGAATTATAGCTATCATGTTGTTTACTTAGTTGAATGTCATTATAGTATAACAAATTTAAAGCATTTGCTTCCATTTGTTCTGTCTAATGTTTGTTGTATGTCTTCTAACATTTACACAGAGTCATCCAAATACAAAAGGCTTATGGAACAAATCATTTCCGCATTTTGATAATGCAAAAAGGCAAAACAACAAAGCTAAAACAAGCAACCTACCGAAACACTCGATAAAACTCGACACAAGCTTTTACGGACATGTCAAGTGTTGGATACATGGTTCGAGACATCTATATGTCGGTTTTCATGTATCCGACACTCGACATGTCAGATGAAAGCTTGTGTCGAGTGTCGGATGCATCATCCGACACTCGATGTCTTCGAAAATAGACTGATATCGAGTATCGATTGTGAATCCAACATGACTCGACATGTAAGTGTCAAGTGTCGAGTCGAGATAAATCTGACACTCACCATCGTCTACCTCGCGACGAAACCCATCGGTTTTTATATTTTTCATACACATTAAACCACAAAAATACATAATAACACTAGATTTATCCCTAGAAACGGAGAATAATTTCACAAATCTGACAGAAACTCAAATCCCTAATTAAGATTCCCTAAAAACTAAATCAAATCTAACGAAACAAAAAACAACATTCTGTCTATGTGAAAGAATGATTTCTTTGTAATAAAAGTGTGATTTAAAAGAAAAAAACATTTATGCATCTAAGCTTTCCAATATAGCATACAGCAAAATTATTAATAAATTTATCATAAATTTATTAATACATTTTATGATAAATTTATAAATTATTTATAGTAGTTTATAATAAATTTATGAAAAATTATTTATTGCAATTTATAACAGATTTATAATAAATTCAAAATATTTTTAAATTATTTATAGCATTTCATAATAAATAATTTTTAAAATCTTCAAAATTATTATCCATATATAGGGGTGTGCAAAATAATCCGACCCGACCCGACCCGATTGGGTTTGTCGGGTTTATCGGGTTTTGGTCGGGTTAACCGTGAACAGTAACCCGAAATCGGGTTGGAATAGTCGGGTTTGAACAGTACCGGGTTATAATCGGGTTTGAATAGTATGTTTGAATAAAACCAAACCCGATCCAACCCGACCCGATCCGATCGGGTTGTCGGGTTTTAATTGGGTTAATATTGAATAGTAACCCGAATTCGGGTCAAAAGAGTCGGGTTTGAACAGTGTCGGGTCAAAATCGGGTTTGGGCAAACCCGACCCGTGTGCACCCCTATCCATATATATATATAACTGATATATATATATATATATATATATATATATATATATATATATATATATATATTACAATTATAATAGAATAAGAAAATTTTTTATATATTTATATCTTTTTGATAAAGTAACAAAATTTGTATTATCAAGGTTACTGACATAATAAAGAAAATTAACATTCCTGTATACAACCAAACAAAATAATTTGATTCCCATAGTAATCTAGACCTAGATTCCTGTAGCAAACCAAACACAGTAATCATACTTTTTCCAGATATCAGATTCCTATGTTTTACTTTCCCAGCAATGTGAATCTCATCCTCAATATTCTTATCCCTTGTAACAAACGGCCTTTAATTGTATTGTTGTTCCCGACTCGTAAAAAATGCGATCCCGAGGTGTAAAAGGGGTGTTAGTGACAAATGATATTATTGTTCCCGACTCCTATAAATCGCGATCGCGAGTGATAAAAGAGGCGTTCACGACTAAATATATTATTGTTCCCGACTCGTATAAAGCGCGATCTCGAGTGCTAAAAGAGGGGTTCTTGGCAAATAGTATTGTTGTTCCTAACTCTTATAAAGTGCGATCCTGAGTGGTAAAAGAGGCGCTCCCGATTAAATGTATTATTGTTTCTGACTCGTATAAAACGTGATCCCAAGTGTTAAAAAAGGTAGTCTCGACAAATGGTATTGTTGTTCCCGACTCATATAAAGCGTGATCCCGAGTGATAAAATAGGTATTCTAGACTAAATGTATTGTTATTTCTGACTCATATAAAGCGCGATCTAGAGTGATAAAAGGGGTGTTTCTGACAAATGATATTGTTATTCCTAACTCCTATAAAGCATGATCTCCAGTGGTAAAAGGGGCATTCCTGACAAATGGTATTATTGTTCCAAACTCCTATAAAGCACGATCCCGAGTGATAAAAATAGCGTTTCCGACTAAATGTATTGCTATTCCTGACTCGCATTAAGCCCAATCTCGAGTGGTAAAAGGGGTGCTCCCGAGAAATAGTATTGTTGTTTTCGACTCGTATAAAGTCTGATCCCAATGAGTAAAAAAGGCGTTCCCGACAAATGGTATTATTATTCATGACTCCTATAAAGCACGATCCTGAGTGGTAAAAAAGGGGTTTCCAACAAATAGTATTGTTATTCCTGACTCCTGTAAAGCACGATCTCGAGTGGTAAAAAGGCATTCGCGACAAATGATATTGTCATTCCTGACTCCTATAAAGTATGATCTCGAGTAGTAAAAGGGGCATTCCCGACAAATGGTATTGTTGTTCCTGACTCCTATAAAGCACGATCTCGAATGGTTAAAAAGGTGTTTCCAACAAATGGTATTGTTATTCCTGACTCCTATAAAGCACGATCTCGAGTGGTAAAAGGGCATTCGCGATAAATGATATTGTCACTACTGACTCCTATAAAGCACGATATCGAGTGGTAAAAGAGGCGTTCTCAACAAATGGTATTATTGTTCCTGACTCCTATAAAGCACGATCCCCCGTGGTAAAATGGGTGTTCCTGATAAATCATATTGTTATTCTCGACTCATATAAAAAGCGATCTCGAGTGATAAAAGGGGCATTCCCAACTAAATTTATTGTTGTTTCTGACCCGTATAGAGCGTGATCCCGAGTGTTAAAAGGGGCGTTCCTAACATATGGTATTGTTATTCTCGACTCACATAAAGCACGTCCCGTGTAGTAAAAAGGGTGTTCCCAACTAATGTATTGTTGTTCCTGACTCGTATAAAGCGCGATCCTGAATAGTAAAATGGGCATTCCTGACAAATGATATTGTTGTTCCCGACTCATATAAAACGCGATCTCGAGTGATAAAAGAGACATTCCCAACTAGATATGTTGTTGTTTTCGACCTGCATACAGCGCGATCCCAAGTGGTAAAAGGGGCGTTTCTAACAAATGGTATTGTTCTTCTCGACTTATATAAAGCGCGATCCCGAGTAGTAAAAGGGGCGTTCCCGACTAAATGTATCGTTGTTCCTGACTCGTATAAAACGCGATCCCGAATGGTAAAATAGGCGTTCCTGACAAATGGTATTGTTGTTTCCGACTCATATAAAGCGCGATCTCGAGTGATAAAAGAGGCATTCCCGACTAAATGTATTGTTGTTTCCGACCTGTATAAAGCGCTATCCCGAGTGGTAAAATGGGCATTCTGGACAAATGATATTATTATTCCTGACTCCTATAAAGCACGATTCCAAGTGGTAAAAGGGGCATTCCGGCCAAATGGTACTGTTGTTCCTGACTCCTATAAAGCACGATCCCGAGTGGTAAAAGGGGCATTCCCGACTAAATGTATTGTTGTTCCCGACTTGTATAAAGCGCAATCCTGAGTAGTAAAAAAGGCATTCCCGACTAAATGTATTGTTGTTCTCGACTCATATAAAGAGCAATCCCGAATAGTAAAATGGGCATTCCCTACTAAATGTATTGTTGTCACGAGTCGTATAAAGTACAATCCCAAAGGGTAAAAAGGACGTTTCAAACTAATGGTATTGTTGTTCTCGACTCGTATAATGCGCGATCTCGAATGGTAAAAGGGGCGTTCCCAAGACATATAAAAGGCCGAAAGCGAGATAGAAATTTGGTGTATCAGCCGAAACCGGAGAGTAATTTAGTGATTTCAATCGCGGAGGCGTGTACATGATGATGGCGGTGTTGCTATTTCCTAGGGGAGAGGAATCATAGTTCTTCCCCACTAATTGTATTAACATTTCTGGCTTATATAAAGCGTGATCCTGAATTATAAAAGATGTATTCCGGAAAAGTATTTTCACATGTCAAAAATTAAGAAAAAAACTAATTTCCTAAATTGTTTTGTAATATTGATGTATAAAAATAGTGAAACATACATTAAAAATTTCATATGTCAAAATAATAATTTTTTATTATCATATTAATGTACAAAAATAGTTAAATATATATTAAAAATTTTCACGTATCAAAAAATTAGATTTTTATGGTATAGTATGCATGAAAAAATTAGATTTGGCATATACATTGAAAATAGATTAATAAGTGACTGATGTTTCTCACGGAGGGTGCATAGAGGAGGATGAAGGAGTGACCGCAGGGTCGGGGAGTGGAATCACACTTTTTCGACAAAGTGTATTATGATTTCCGAATTTTATAAAGCACAAACCCAACTGTTAAACAACGATTTCTGAAAGGAAATTTTAATCTATCAAAAAATAAATATTCTTAATTATTTATATATTTTAATTATTTTACTGTATAAATAGTGTTTCTACAGTAATAAACAGTGATATAACAGTGTATGAACAGTGATGTTACAGTACCGATTGCGACAGTACCGGTCAAAGTTAACCTGCATTTGCAGGTTAATGCCAATCAATTACTGCCAAATGGCAGCGTCCTAGCCAACCTTCCAAACAGTACCGGCTGCATCCAATGCACCGGGCGCATGGAAGGCTGATCCGAAATTTTCAATTGAATTAAAAAACCTAATTCGAAACACTAGCTATTTATCAACGTCCTCTTGCCTTCTCTCTCCTTAACAAATTTGTTATTGTTTGTTTAGCTACAAAACACGCAACATTTCTCATCCATGGCGTTCAATCCCTTTAGCAGGTGTTCTTCGTATTCTCGAATATCAGCCTTGAATGGTAAAATTTTATCTATATGCACTCACTCACGCAAGCCTACGAATTCAATTACCGACAATAAACTCTCTTCTTTGTTCAGAAACCCACGTGAATGTACCCCACTTGCTAAATTTCTCAAACACAATTGTCGTTCAGGTAACTTCAATCCCAGTGAAGCACTCTACTTTTTTTACTATATGATTCATTCATCCCAGTGAAACAATTCGAAGGAGTTGTTTGAGAAAATGATTGCAGTTGGTTGTAGCCCTGACGTGATTACATATGGAACTTTAATCGATGGATTGTGTAGAACAGGAAAAACGAGTGTTGCTCTGAAGTTACATGAACAAATGGTTAATGGGAATGATGAATTTGGGCTTATCTGTAAGCCCAATGTTGTCTCTTATAATACTTTAATTAATGGTCTTTTGAAGGATGGGTTGGTAGACATGGCGAAGGAATTGTTTTTGGATATGAAGGCTTTGGGCATAAAACCTGACGTAATTACTTACACCTCTTTAATTAATGGTTTGTGTTGTTTCGGTGATTGGGAGGGGGCTAAAGGTTTGTTCATTCAGATGGTGGATCAAGGTGTACGACCTGATGTGGTGACATTTAGTATTGTTATAGATGAACTTTGCAAGCAGGGGATGATTGATGAAGCAAATAGGTTGTTAGACATTATGACTCAGAATGGTGTGCACCCTAACACATATACTTATAACATGTTGATCAATGGATATTGTTTGGCAGGTAAAATTGATAACGCCATAGAACTGTTTAATGCTATGGAAATGAAGGGTTGTAAATCTAATATTGTGAGCTACAGTAGTTTGATCAGTGGCTTTTGCTTGATGGACCGAATTAATGAAGCAAGGAAGCTTTTTCTTTCTATGGCAAGCAAGGGGTGTAAACCCAACGTTGTTAGCTATGGTATTTTGATCAATTGGTATTGCAAGAACCAGAAACTAGACGAAGCTTTGAGTTTGTATAGGGAAATGATTTCTGAGAGTATTAGGCCGATGATTGTAATATATAACACCTTGTTAGGTGGTCTTTTTCTTGCAGGTAAGGTTAAAGTTGCACAGAAACTGTTTGGTGAGATGCAACTTAATGGCCTTTTACCTGATTCCTATACATATAGTGCTCTCATTGATGGACTCTGCAAGAATGGTCAGGTTTTGAAGGCAGTTAAACTATTTCAGACTTTAGTAAAGTACAAGTGTAAACTTGACATTCCAATTTTGAGTTGTCTCATGGATGGATTGTGTAAATCAGGGAGGCTAAAAATTGCTTGGGAGATATTCCAGAAATTGATTCGCGAAAAGCTGGTGCCAAATTCTGTAACATATAACATTTTGATCAATGGTTTCTCTAAAGAAGGAGAACTTGAAAAGGCAAGTGATTTACTGTTAGTTATGGAGGAAAAAGGATGTGCTCCAGATGTAGTCACATATAGTACGTTTATGCGCAGTTACTTGGAAAATGATGAGAATGAGAAAGTGGTTGAAATTCTGGAGAAAATGGGAAAGAGAAATGTCATGCCAAATGCATTTATGATGTCCTTACTTGTAGACTTAGTAAACAAGGATGACAAATATCGTGAATGCTTGAAGTTGCTTCCTATATTTCGGGTCCAAGAACCAATGGTAAGTTTTGATGATAAATGCTAAGTGATTTGTTTCCATTTCTGCATGAATGCCTCATTGGGAGAACCTTATTTATGGTTGAACTTTCCTTGTATATGTACAAAGTGTGAAGACATGTTGGAGTAATATCAAGGCTTTTGGTGCCTTTAGGATATTTTTTTGTCCTCAATTAGTCTGGTATTCCCATTGTCTTGGTGATGATTTTATTTGATAAACCTGTGATAATGAGGTTAATTTGGTGTACTGATTTGTGGACAATATGGCAACTTAGTGGAAAAAAATCGATGCCAGTGGTTGCTTGTACTTATTCCATGATCCATATCCTGTGTTTTGTTTTATTTATCTTGGTGGAATTTGCGTAGGTTGTATTTGAGGCAGTTATCAAGCTTGTTTTCATTATATTTATTTGGTCGTTGTTTTTTTATTCTCTTTTAAGTCACAAGAATGTGGTTCATTATATTTGAGTGAGGTCTTTGACCTGGTTGTTGGTTTGTGTTCTGTTTTTAAGTCACCGAATATGGCTCATTATATTTAACTGAGGTCTTTGACCGTCCTTTTGATGCTATGTTTAACAATTAATGTGTGTGATGGTATAATATATATGGAATTTTCGTTCTTAGAAAACAAACCTTTTATTTTTGTTTGCAGCCGATGCTTTGCAAACGTGTCAGCAAGGGATGAGCATGTCAAGACCAAACGACGTAAGAAACGGTTAGCGACTTTGTGTTTATCAATTTCTTTTTATTTTACTAGTTGTTTAATATTTTGTTACTCTATCCAATAACTATTCCAAGGAAAAAGTGACACCCTAATCTGTGGGAAGTGGAACAACTTAGTCATATATTTTTCTTCAATGGTAACCATGTTCAGACTCTGGAGGTTACTTCTTAGATTTCTTGTTTCCATTTCCTTTTCTGCCCACTTAATATGACTTTATCTTCTTTTGACAGTTCCAGGTTTATTCACTACACGTAAGCTTCTCATCTGAATACAAGTGGCACAAACGAGGGGCACTCTTTTCCATTGGAGGCCCATAATATATATATATATATATATTAATTTCTGGAGCCTGTTATAATTAAATGTGATCATGAGTTTAGACATTATGTGATTAGGATCGGCTCCTCTAGCAATTTCCCGGCACAGATTCTTTGACTTACATCTCTGTTCCATTTTCTGTGTGGTCACTAATCTCTGATCTTGATTGCATAATTTCGTTTTTCTATTTATTCGGTTGAATTATTGATAAATATAAAAATGTTATACTTGCTATTTCTATTCATGCAGTTTTGATGAGTTTTTGATGGATATGAAGCAAAATGAAAGGAAAAATATTAGTCAGGGCCGTAAAAAGGTTTGTATTATCCTGTTTAGTTTTTTAATGGATTTATATTTACTTTCAACTAATATGAAAATCTTCAATATTTTATGTACAATCCTTTGGTAGTATAACAAGATGGATATAGGATTCTACTTGTTGACCTAATGATATCAATTGTTCTTGCTATCAGTCAAGATCTACAAGGCTAAAATCTTGGTTATTACTGTGACATGTTCTATGCATGTTTTCATAATTGAACCAAAACACTTCTATGAATGTTGAGAGTCAGTGGAAAATATGTTCTATGAATGTTGAGAGTCAACTAATATGCTGTTTTTCCTTTTGCCTGAAAATATGTTCCTGCACTCTAGCTGGATTGAATCTGTGATGTTATGGCCACTGTTTCTTATGAGCCAAGTAGATGCCATGAGGCTCCAAGGAAAATTTTATCCCCTTGATTGTAGTTTATATGGAACAAAATGTAGATTTTTCAGGCTATCTCAAGAAGAAGAAACAACCTATGTTTGATTGTTATATGTGCGCAACTTAAATAGATTTTTTTTTTTCTTTTGCAGTTGCATTCGGAGAAAGTTTGTTGATTGAGATGGCTGGAAAAGATTTTCCCTTGAGAATCCTATTCTGGCTTTTGGTGTCTTCACTCTAGTTCTCAATTTTACTGCATCCATAACATTTCTAATGCTTTAAATTATCAATTAATTTGATCTTTTATTACATTCTCTCTATTTTCTTCAACTTTTTTGATTCAAGATACAAAGTATAGGTTGAAATAACCTGTGTTCTCTTTCAGTCTCAGCGTCTTTTTTCCTCTAATCTCCATAATTATTTTCAATTGTGTTATTTGATGCAGAGATTTGAAAACTAGTAAGTGTTTGCCCAACCCAGCGGTATTTAAGCTCTTGCGCAGACTTAGCAGGTTTTACAGCAAAACAGCAGGAGCCCTATTCTCTAATTCTAGCTCTACTGCGGTTAACATGGTGAGCATGTTTGGTGTATCCTCTTTTAATTGTAACAATGCTATATATCGGTGGAGTTCCATTCAAAATATCAAAATGTGTATCTATTTCTTCTCCTGCATGACAATATGCCTCTGCACTTGAGCTGGACTGAACCTTGGATGTCACCACCACTTTTTCTTATGAGCCAAGGAGATGCCACTTGTGTCCAAGGCCGTTCACAGTATTTCTCTATCTTATTCCTCAGGTCGGAGTTCTTATAGAACAACGTACAAAATTGTTTAAGCTGTCTATCTCAAGTAAAAGCAGCATATGTTCAGTAGTTATATGTTGACAGGAGAGATAAATATGTTTTGCAGCTCCGGTGGAGCCTTAGAGACTATCGTGGATTGAGAGGATTTGGAAAAAGATGAAATTTATTACGATTTTAGGTGCAGACTCTCATGTTAATATTATTGCGAGCTGATTGATAACTTGAAAGTTTTTAAATGAAGTGTTAATTTAACAATGTATCAAACCATATTATTTTGATTTATAACCCCATATTTATACATTTGATGCTTTCTAAATGAAAAAATAACGTTAATGAAACTTCAAATTTTAAATTAATTCGAATTTTTTTGTATTCTCCTCACTCTCCTTGGATGTAAGATATGAACAGAAAATTTGGTAACTGTGTACATAATTCTAACTTGGTCCTTGCCCCATGTGCTGGACTGTAGTTCAAATTATCTCTGGCATCCTCTGCCAATAAATTATTTTGCTGATTTTGTGTTGGACCTCTATCTCTCGTCCTATCTGGAGCTCTTGGTGTGATTGTTCCATTAATGTATGCGGCACCTGGGAAATAATATCAGTTCCATGTTCACCACAACAAACACCGCATTAATTAGCAAGCAGTAAGTTGAATTGGCCAATGAACAGTGGAAATACAAAGGAATGAAGAGAAAATTTTGCATCTCCATCTTGCTGGTACTTTGATTCAACATTAAAATCAGGAATCACAAGCATAAATTCTTTGTTTTGCCTCCTCCAATACTAACACCACAAAAATGATTCAAAACTTGCCTAAATGATAAGAAATTTAAACTTGCCTATTTCAATTTTTATCTTTTTAAATATTTACTTAGATGGGTTTAACCATCCGATTGTTTATCAGTCGCCATATAACACTATAAACTACATGCCATGTAATTATTTTCTAGTCTTTTCCTTAATTCTCTGAGTTTATTGGAATACAAATTGTAACGAAGCTTTTCCAAAAGGCTTAATACAACTGTTTTTAGAGCCTAATCTACTACTTTTTGTTTTAATCCCCTAAATTGTGCTTGATTAAATGTTGTTTTGTACCCAGGGGCGAACCTGTTCACAGGCCTAACGGGGGTCCAGGCCCTCGTTATACATAAATATTTAGCTATCTATCCTTAACATTTCAAAAATTATTATAAAACTTTTCTTCAAAAATATATGATTTTTTTCTAAAACGTCAATATTAATGAAGCAAATCACAAAAAATAATAAATGAAACCAATCAAAATTAAATTCACTTTATTTCAATAAAAAAATCATTCCTTCAGAAAACTCGGCCCCCTCATAAATTCAATCCTAGTTCCATCACTATTTGTACTTAAACCTTTTCATCTCCCAACATAGTCATAAACAAACTAATTATTTCAATTAATCAATTCTTTAGCTCAATAGATTAATGTATCTATCTCAACATAGTGTTATGAGTATGGTTGATCTTAATAGAAATTTTATTTATAAACTTCTTTCCTTTTTTTATAAAGTATAAGTTGTTGACATTAGTAGTTCAGCTAAGTGTAGCTTCACTGCAGCTCACGTGAAGAAGAAGAGAAAAGGAGGTTATAGTGCTGTTAGCTGAGTTGAGAGACTGTTAGAGTTGGTTATCTCTGTTCCATAATTCTATGAGTAATTTTAGGAAAAGTAGAGCAACACAGTTCACATGCAGCTCTTCACGTTTCACATGTATTGACTCTTGTACATATATAGCAAATTCATTGCTTAATAAAGTTAGATAATCTTTCATCTCTCAATTCCTTTCATGGTATCAGAGCACATGGTTTAAGTGTGATTCTCAGATTCTCTGATGACAAATCCTACTATTTTTCCTACATTTTCTATTCAGCCAAACACTAATCTCAGTTCAAAAATGATGAATTCACAAGTATCACTGTCCTATAATCTTCCTACGTTGAACCTGAAGTTGACTAGTATCAATTATGGCCTTTGGAGATCACTTGTGCTACCTGCTCTGCAATCTCTTGAACTGGATGGCTATGTTAAAGGTACAAACACTTGTTCTCCTAAATTTCTGTTTGTTTCACAATCAAAGATTCCTTCTGAAAGCTCATCTGAGAT